>CM037636.1:12597281-13072375 GCA_015227895.2 Colaptes auratus
GCTCGTGTTTAGGTGGCTGTCAGTCAGCACCCCCAGGTCCCTCTCTGTTTGGCAGCTCTCCAGCCACTCTGACCCCAGCCTGTAGCTCTGCATGGGGTTGCTGTGGCCAAAGTGCAGCACCCGGCACTTGGATTTGTTGAATGTCATCCTGTTGGACTCTGCCCATCTGTCCAGTCGGTCAAGGTCCCTCTGCAGAGCCCTTCTGTCCTCTAACAGATCAACATCTGCTCCCAACTTGGTGTCATCTGCAAATTTGCTGGTGACTGACTCAATCCCCTCATCCAGATCATCAAAGAAGATATTAAAGAGGATGGGGCCCAGCACTGATCCCTGGGGGACATCACTGGTGACTGGATGTGGCCCCATTCACCACCACTCTCTGGTCTCGGCCCTCCAGCCAGTTCCTAATCCAGCACAGAATGTTTCTGTCCAAGCCACCAGCTGACAGCTTAGCCAGCAGTTTGCTGTGGGAGATGGTGTCAAAGGCCTTGCTGAGGTCCAGGTAGACCACATCCACAGGCCTCCCCACATCCACCAGGCAGGTCACTTGGTCATAGAAGGAGATCAAGTTTTAGAGATTAAAGGTTGGAGGAGATTAAAAACATATTAAATCAGGGAAAACTGCTACCTTGTTTTTGTAAGAACAACCCTTGGTCACATTTTCAGCTTTGTAAATGAATTACATGGATTAATGGGTTTATTGTAATGTAATGAATCCATTAAGTTACAAGACTTAATATTAAGTGTCAATCAAATTAAATGAAAAATTTATTTTTTTATATTGTTGAACATAGAAATAAAAACATAAATTATTTTCATTTGAAATTCCACTTGAAATGTTTTTTTTTCCTAAGTCCTAAACTTTATAAGAAGGACATTGAGACTCATGAACATGTCCAGAGAAGGGCAACGAGGCTGGGAGAGGCCTCGAGCACAAGAGCTATGAGGAGAGGCTGAGGAAGCTGGGGTTGTTTAGCCTGGAGAAGAGGAGGCTCAGGGGAGACCTCATTGTTCTGTACAACTACCTGAAAGGAGGTTTTGGCCGGGGGGGGTTGGTCTTGTCTCCCAGGCAATCAGCACTAGAACAAGAGGACACAGTCTCAAACTGTGCTGGGGGGTTTAGGCTTGAGGTGAGGAAAAAGTTCTTCACAGAGAGAGTTGTTAACCATTGGAATGTGCTGCCCAGGGAGGTGGTGGAGTCACCATGCCTGGAGGTCTTCAAGAGGGGATTGGACATGGCACTTGGTGCTATGGTTTAGTAGTCATGAGTTGTTGGGTGACAGGTTGGACTTGATGATCTTTGAGGTCTTTTCCAACCTTATTGATTCTATGATTCTGTGATTCTATTTCATAATATATTTTTATTACAACTGCCATGCTTTTGTCTATATTCATATGCTAGCAAACAGATAACATTAATGATCTGTACAGCTCATATTTTTATCTACATATTAGTACTGATATTTATAAACAGGGCAAGGAGAAGTTTCGATGACAATGATGTATTGATCAGTTGAATTTAGGCTCTACATAAATGTAAATAGTTCTCCTTGAGATTTTTTTAGTGGTATCATGGATCAAGTATTTCTCTTGCCAGCAGTTACACATACAGTTAATTTTGCACACATAGCCTGCTTCAAAAAATCACTAAAGCACACAGTCAACTTTACACAGATGCTTCACTCTATCTTTACAAAGCAGGTTAAAGAAAATGTAATTGCTAGCAATGTGGTGGATTATGTTCATTATTTGCCCCACTAAATTTGAGAGTATGCATATGCATAAATCCAAGTGTAGAATAAACATATTGATCATTTAACCTCTATTAGAGATGTTGAGTTGCTTGAACATGTCCATAGAAGGGCAAGAAGGCTGGTGAGGGGTTTGGAGCACAAGCCCTGTGAGGAGAGGCTGAGGGAGATGGGGTTGTTTAGCCTGGAGAAGAGGAGGCTCAGGGGAGACGTTACTGCTGTCTACAGCTACCTGAAGGGTGGTTGTAGGCAGGTGGGGGTCAGTCTCTTCTCCCAGGCAACCAGCACCAGAACAAGAGGACACAGTCTCCAGCTGTGCCAGGAGAGGTTTAGGCTGGATGTTAGGAAGAAGTTCTTCACACAAAGAGTGATTGGCCATTGGAATGTGCTGCCCAGGGAGGTGGTGGAGTCACCATCACTGGAAGTGTTTAAAAAGAGACTGGATGGGGCACTTGGTGCCATGGTTTAGTTGATTAGATGGTGTTGGGTGATAGGTTGGACTTGATGATCTCGAAGGTCTTTTTCCAACCTGGTTAATTCTGTGTTCTGTATTCTAGGAAGAAAAGATAGTGAGGGAAATGTTAAAACTGAGAGAAGAATCACAAAATCTGACAAACAGAAAGTAGCCATTCATAAGATTGCAGAAATTCAGACTGCTGATTAGAATGGCGATGCAGAAAAGGATATGAGAAAACCAGCATAAAGTTCATACATCAGAACTACAGTAAATGCATTTACTACACACTGTAAAAGAATTAAATTGTCAGTCTAACATGCAAAACTATGATCTTCTTTGATTAATGTTAGCGTAAGTTATTAATTGTCTGTAATAGGAAATGCTAAGAATTATTTTAAAACAAATTACATAATTTGAAGGCTAGATCCACAATGACTTTTAGATGTCATAAATCGTTACTTCTTGGAAGAAACAGGCAGAGGAAGATCACATCATGGTTATGTACAATGTGCACAACGAGAAACAGACAACGTAAACAGTGAGGAGAAGCCTTGAGATTAATACAGTGGCATTTATAACAGAAATCCCTTAGTTAGAATTGATATCTTTTTTTAAAGATATGTTTTGTCACACATTACAAGACAAAGGTAATGTGTGTAATATTGTTTTGTGATAGATTCTCTAGCAAAGGGCACGCAACATTTGCATACGTTTAATTTGTACTGCGAATGCGTTCTGCCACAAGCTTCATTTCTCTAATGCTGTAATGTTACTTTAATTTCCCCCATGCTTCAGCAAAACTACACTGAAAGAATGTACTTTAAAAAGCTAGCTATTCAGCATGTGGACAGCTTTGAAAAACATCAGGATTAAAACAATTACATTTAAGAGAGTCAAAATCTCCGCAGCCATTTAATGCAATTCATGTCAGTGGTTGTTTTCTTTAGCTGAAATTAAAGATATGGAGTGTTTAACAGCAGACATGAATGACATTTGGACCAGATTAAAACTGTATTGGCTTAGAAAATTGGATTCAGACCAGAAAGAGAAGACACAGATTATGTAATTCAGGAATGAGACAACAATTTCTAGTGTGGTACAGCTGTTGTACTTAGTTCCATTCTGAAGTACAGGTAATGGCAAATTGGTAGAAAACTTTTCCAAGTGCAAAGGCACCTTACATGGAGGAAAAAAAAAAGTTAAAATAGTAATATCTCAATCCCAAAACACTCAAAATCTGACCTGTTTAAAACGGTCCTCAAACAGTTCAGTTTTCAGAATGCATGTTGTAACAACCAACACTAAAAATTAGAGGGCTAAACCCCTTATATTCCTTGAGATTTCAGAACATAGAATCGCAAAACCATATAATCATTTTGTCTGGAAAAGACTTTCCATATCATAGCATCCAACCATTCTTATCTAACTCTAGCAAGCCTGGTGGTAAATCATGTCCCTTAGCACCACATCTACGTGTCTTTTAAACACCTCCATGAGTTGTGATTTAAACACCTTCCTGGGGAGCTGATTCCACTGTTTGATATCCTTTTCACTGAAGGAGTTTCTTCTGATATCAAATCTATCAAATAACTTTGTTACAACCTCCTTTTAGGTAGTTTGAGAGAACAACGAGGACCTCCCTCAGCCTCCTTTTCGCCAGCCCAAACAACTCCACTTACCTCAGCTGCTTCTTATCAAACCTGTTTTGCAAACTCATCACCAGCATCACTGTCCCTATCTGGACCTTCTGCAGGACCTCAGGGTCTGTGTTGTAGTGAGAGCTCCAAAACTGAATGCAGTATTTCAGGTACATCCCCACCACACCTGAGTACAGGGGGACAATCACTACCCCAGTCCTGCTTGTCAAACTCTTCCTGATACTGGTCAGGTTGCTGTTGTCCTTCTTGGACACCTGGGCACACTGCTGGCTCATGTTCAGTCAGCCATTGACAAACACCCTCAGGTCCTTTCTCTACTTGACAGCTTTCCAGGCACTCTGCCCCAAGTTTGTAGCATTGCATGGTATTGTTGTGACCCAAGTATAGAACCCGGTATTTGGCCTTGCTCAATCTCATATAGTTGGCCTTAGCCCATCATTCCACCCACCATTGCAGTATCATCTGCAAACTCACTGATGGTACACTCAAGTCCCTCATCCAGATCAGTGATAAAGATATTAAAGAGAACTGACCCCAGTACTGAGCCCTAGGAAATACCACTTGAGACCTACTACCAGTTCCGTTTAACTCTGTTCACTACCACTCTTTGGGTTTGGCTATCCAGACAGATTTTTACCCAGTGAATTGTCCAATCATCCAAGTCATGTGCAGCCAGTTTCTCCAGGAGAAGACAGTCTGAGAGAGTGCTGAATACTTTGCTAAAGTTCAGGCAGACAACATCCACAGCCTTTCCCTCATCCAGTAGTAAGTCACTGTGATGTAGGAAATCAGGTTCATGAAACAGGACCTTGCCTTCACATGCCATGCTGACAGGGCCTCATCCCCTAGTTGTCCTGCACCTGATGCATATTGGCACTCATCTTGATCTTCTCCATAACCTCTCTCTGTACCAAGGTCAGACCGACAAGCTTATGGTTCTCTAGGTCTGCTGGAAGTCCAATGTGGCAGTTCTGCTGATTGCCCTCTTTTGCAATGACTGAGAACTATCCTTTTGTGATCACTGTGCCCATGATGGCCCTCAGCTGTCACATCACCTACAAGTCCATCTCTGTTTACAAAAAGGAGGTCTAGCAGGTGCTTTCCCTAGCTGGCTCCCTCACCAACTATGTCAGGAAGCTATCTTCTACACATTCTTGAAACCTCTCTGTTGTGTTGTATTTCCAACAAACATGAAGGAAGTTGAAGTCCCCCCCCAAGGACAAGGGCAAATAATTGTGAGACATAAAGTAATATAACTTTACTCCTGGTGATCTTCAGAGATCTCAAAGATGAAAAATTCCATCTTCATGTAGATGAAAATTAACATTAGGAAAGAAGGAAGAATATTTTGCATACACTTTTGAACTGTAAGGTGTCTGATGCAGGAACTATCCACTCTTCTGTTCTTATATTGAATTTTCTAACATAGTAGGGCCTATTTTCTAACATAGTGGTTTTAATTATTTCACGGCAATACAGTGGTAAGCAGCATTCGATTAAAATAATGAGAATGATTTAGAGATTTTGGTTCACTTTGTTTTAGAAGAAGCAGGAAAGTTCTTGTTCTGAAGAGCAGTATAATTCCAGCAGGGCACTTGAGCACTAGTTCATTTGTGGGACTTTAAAGAAAATCAAGGTCATCCAGTCCATTTCCTCAATCTTAGGCTGGGTTAACTTCACTTACGGTATTGAAAACATTTACCTAATCTGCTTTTAAAAACTAGGATTTCTGCAGTCTGCTTGGGAAACTGATTCCTGATCTTATCTGTTCTTCCCACTAGGAAGTTTACTTCCTAGTCTGGAGCTTAATTTCTTCTCCCAGTTTAAATCCCCTGCTTGTTCCCTACCCACACTCAGTGTGAAGAACAACTTAATAATTTACTCTTCTCAGTTGTGTTTTCACATCAATTAGTTATGATTCTTCATATCTTCTTCAAACGGAACAAATCAAATGTTTCAAATATTCTTTGTAAGTATCAACTCTCAGACCTTCTAGTGTTCTTCATTGCCTTTTCCTTGCAAGCCTTGTTTGAACAATGCCCCAGACTGGAGACAAGGGACCACTCTCTCTGGTCTGTGACCGGTTGAGGCTATGCCTTTAAGAAAGAGACAGTTGCTGAACACTCTGGCTGAATGTTTTTGATATTTGAACAAAATCAAGATAGTCTAAACTAATTTCATTGGTAGATTGTAGAATGCAATTTTAAGTCTGGGTTCTGTTAGTTCAGTCTGGTCTGGGTTCAGGCTGGGTGCAGTCTATGCGTCTCTGTCCTGTGGGCTGGACGGCTTCTCTCTTTCTGAAGCAGGAACGACCTTGAGTTAACAGCTAACCAGATAAGAAAACTAATTCTTGCATGTGCTTTTTTTGAGCTAACAGAATTTTTCCTCCTTAATTGCCTTTCTCTCTCTCTCTCTAACCTTTTTTGGGAAAAAGGGGAGGTGGGGAGGGAGAGAGGGGGGTTCAGGGAACCCCCCTGGCCGGCTGGAGGGAAAAGGCTTTTCTGCATTATGTTCATTGCTGTGTATTTCTGTATATATTGTAAATATTGTATATTTGTGTACATATTCATTGCATTCCATTGATGCCTGTAAATATAGCTTTCATCTGCTTTTCCGACTGAGCTAGCTGTGGTTTCTTTCTTTGTGTGTGGGGAGGGAACTTTCTCACCCCACCACAACCACTCTGGCTGAGGCCTTGCACGTTCTGGGATAAGACACCTGTTTACCCCTCCTAGTGTGCTGTTTGCCTTTTGAAAATTAACAGCATCTTTCTTCTGAATCCCTAGCAAAAATACAATTTCCCAAAATATTTCAGCACACTTGATCCTGATTTGCTGCCTTACAACTGCGTATATTTTATTGACAGCAAGACACTATATCTCATCCACACGCAAGATCTCCTGATCTGGTAGGAGAATAAGGCATCTTTGACTAGTATGTTGGCCTTTGCTTGTTTCTATATTGTCATCTCTTTTTCTCCAAATTTTGTAATTAATTTGTATGAGTGAAGCTAAACTGCCTCCTTGTAATCCCTGTTTTCCTCCAGCACTTTAAAAGGTGGACATTATTTGACTTATATTAGTCTTCTGCAGCTTCCTTGATTGTCACAGTTTTTCCAGAAGGACTTCTGATGCCTCTGACATTAATGGAATTATTTCTTTACAGATCTTGGAGTGGAAATGGGCATCTCTAACTGACAAAACTGTGTAAATAATTTTAGCCATCTCAGCCTTGTTCATACCCTTCTATAGTCTGAGTGCTTATCCTTTTGTCATAAACTACATTGCCTATTTGTCTGAACTTGACATTTTTAGTGAAGACTGAAGCTGAAAGTAATTAAATTTACTTTCAGTTTCTTCATATCATATGCTGATAGCTTTCTGCTCCCTTAAGAAGTGGCCACTCCTTTTACTGGTGCTCTTACTACTTAGGTCTCTTGCCAGCAGTCATCTGTTTTGAGGCCTGGCTCTTCTTTTCCCCATGGTACAACTATTTCTTTAAGCTCTTTCATAAATTACCTAGTTTCTGCTTCTCTGTTTGTCATTCTTGAATTTCAGGTGCTTGGAAAAAACTCATTATAGAATCACAGAATCATAGAATTGTTAGGGTTGGAAAGGACCTCAAGAATCATCTAGTTCCAATCCCCCTGTCATGGCCAGGGACACCTCACATTACATCAGCTTGCTCAGAGCCACATCTAGCCCAGTCTTAAAAACCTCCAGGGATGAGGCTTCCACCACCTCCCTTGGCAACCTGTGCCAGTGTCCCACCACCCTCATGGGGAAGAACTTCTTCCTAAGCTCTAATCTGAATCTACCCATTTCTAGTTTTGGTCCATTCCCCCTAGTCCTATCATTACCTGAGACCCTAAAAAGTCCCTCCCCAGCTTCCTTGTAGCCCCCTTCAGATACTGGAAGGCCACAATTAGGTCTCCTTGGAGCCTTCTCTATTATCACTAATTTAACTTCCTATCCTTCATCTGGCACAATGTTATTTACACTTGTATCCTTGATATAATTTTAAAAGGAATAATCTTTGCACAATTCCATTAATTTTTCATAAGAGTTTACTTGCAAAGCTCTTAATTTTACCAAAGTCTGCTTTCATACAATCTTTTGTCTTAATATTCTGTTTTCCCTCTCTTCCTTCCCAAGAAGAAATATTGAATTTTGTTATTTTGCTGCCAGTCTCATCAGAGTTGCCTCTTATCTTCAGATTTTTGTTGAGTTCTTTCTGAAAGTTTTCTAGAAGTGAATCTAGAAAACCCTCCTTCCCTGTTTCTTGTTCTCTTTACTATTTGTATTCCAAGAAGCTGTGAGACTTTTAGTTCTTCTTGGTTTATTTGTTTCTCGACAGACCTCTGGATAAAGGCCACTGTCACTGTCAAATTTTCAGGTGATTCTGCTTATTGTTACAAATAAAGAAACTGCTTCAATTACTTAATTTCTTAGGGGCTGAGAATGACATCTAATGAACAAATACTTTGAGACCACAATTTTCCATCTTACGAGAGGCCTGTGTTTCCTTTACAGCCAAAAGTGCTTGTCAGAAATGGTATTTGACAGCTTCTATTGCCCTCTCTCCCCTCCACACATTGATTTTCACCTTGTACAGTACTTTAGGTTCAATTAGGCACAAGGTGTTATGCCTGAGACCACTTACCCATTAGAAAGGCTACAACCAACCACTACTGCTGTGAAGACCACGGACAGAAAAACTGATTTGGCTGTCAGACACGCTGAGAAAGGTTTTGTGGTAGCTGCAGGCTAAAAACATGAACTATAAGCAATGTAATTATGAAGGAGATGGAAAATAAACTCCATGGTTACCCAGCTCCCTTATTATGATCAGATCACTTGGCACATCACTGCAGAAAACTTTACTTTGGAAAAAGGCTACATTTTTCACGAGGAGTTCAATAAAAGAAACTATTTTATGGGTCCAGGAGATGGTTGAGGGGGTCAGAAGGAAACAATTTGTTTTTATTTTGCTTTAGAAAGCAATTCACATTTTTATGGGAATTTACAACAAATTCCTGTACATTAAATACAAAGTACTAAAACCAAAGTTAAAACCAGTATGTATTAGTATTTTTGGAATGAAAATTAAAACACACTGCCACGTCTGCAGTCCAAGTCATTATGTTTTATGGCTTAGGTTAACATTGTGCTATAAAATACAGTAAATAACTGTTAAAAGCAGTCATTTGCTCAGAATTACTATGAGCTTAATTTTGAGAATGGTTCAACCTAACATATGTATATATGTATACACATGGATTTTTTTCCCTTAATTCTACTGCTTGGCTCTTGACTGTATCCTGTCATACCAAGTAGAGAGTCCGTGTTAAGAAACAAGCTTTAAACAAGCCAGCAACTACTGTGTTTGATGTCACTGCATAACTTCTAGAAATCTCTATGTGGTAAATATGCACTCCTATTTTTAAACCATCACCTCATATGGGAAAGCTGTGTTTGTGCAAAAATCACAAAGTCTTTGCATTTTCTAACCAACCATTATATACCAGGAGTCTCAGAATGAGATAGTAGTCACCTCCAGCTTCTTGCTAAAACCTGTTAAATATTCAGTCTTTCACGTCTCCTGGTCAAGTATAAAAAATATAAAAGAAATAACAGTTTACAGGCCATATTAGATGTCTGGTACGCTGGTTAGGCTCCACCTCGAGTCCTGTGTCCAGTTCTGGGCCCCTTGGTTTAGGACGGATGTTGACTTGCTGGAGCGTGTCCAGAGAAGGGCAACGAAGTTGGTGAGGGGTTTGGAACACAAGCCCTATGAGGAGAGGCTGAGGGAGCTGGGGTTGCTTAGCCTGGAGAGGAGGAGACTCAGGGGTGACCTTATTGCCCTCGACAACTACCTGAAGGGAGGCTGTAGAAAGGCAGAGGTTGGTCTCTTCTCCCAGGCAGCCAGCACCAGAACAAGAGGACACAGTCTCAGGCTGTGCCAGGGGAGGTTTAGGCTGGATGTTAGGTAGAAGTTCTATACAGAGAGAGTGATTGCTCATAGGAGTGGACTGCCTGAGGAGGTGGTGTAGTCACCATTATTGGAGGTGTTCAGGAGGAGACTTGATGGGGTGCTTGGTGCCATGGTTTAGTTGTTTAGGTGGGTTGGATTGGTTGATGGGTTGGACGTGGTGATCTTGAAAGTCTCTTCCAACCTTGCCTATTCTATTCTATTATTTTATTGAATGTTTCAAATATGTATAACCAGACTGGTAAAAAAAAAATAATTAAATATTAGGATTTTAAGTGTCCTGAGCTGGTCCAGAAGCCTATGAGTTTCCTCTTTTGATCCAGTATCATATTGTAACATAGTGAAAACTTATTTGTGATGTGTTTGTACTGCACTGATTTCCATTTACTATTGTAGTATCTCTGTGTTAGGGTATTTCAGGGAACAGAGTTTGTATGTGGAATGAATATACAATACAATACAATACACCAGGTTGGAAGAGACCTTCAAGATCATCACGTCCAACCTATCAACCAATCCAACCCACCTAAACAACTAGATCATGGCACCAAGTACCCCATCAAGTCTCCTCCTAAACACCTCCAGTGATGGTGACTCCACCACCTCCACAGGCAGTCCATTCCAATGGGCAATCACTCTCTCTGTATAGAACTTCCTCCTAACATCCAGTCTAAACCTCCCCTGGCACAGCTTGAGACTGTGTCCTCTTGTTCTGGTGCTGGCTGCCTGGGAGAAGGGACCAACCTCCGCCTGTCCACAACCTCCTTTCAGGTAGTTGTAGAGAGCAATAAGGTCACCCCTCAGTCTCCTCTTCTCCAGGCTAAGCAACCCCAGCTCCCTCAGCCTCTCTTCATAGGGCATGTGTTCCAAACCCCTCACCAACTTCTGGCTGAAGGGCCAAGCCCAGAGAGTGGTGGTGAATGGTGCCACATCCAGCTGGCGGCCAGTCACTAGTGGTGTGCCCCAAGGATCAGTGCTGGGCTCCATGCTCTTTGACATCTTTATTGATGATCTGGATGAGGGCATTGAGTCCATCATCAGTAACTTTGTGGACGACACCAAGCTGGTTAAAGAAATATATGCAGATATAAGGGTTTGACTTGCTTTGTTAAGGCTCTGAAGTTGTAATAAGCTCTGCCTCTTGCTACCTGATCAAAAGAAACTGACTGATGGTACAGAGGGAACCAATGTTAATTTCTAGCAGAAATGTATGAATTGAAGTGGGAATACTAGAAAAGATTCAAATGCTACAAGAACATCCTATTGAGACAAGTGTCCTACACCATGCCATGTCTCTGACATTAGGAATGGAGGATGATATTTAGCCAGAACATGTGAGTTTCCTGCCTGTTTCTTCTCCTGGGATTCACAGACATTGGATATGTGACACATGGATATGGATAGAGCATACATCCCTGCATATTCTCTCTAGGATCCCGTTACGGAACTGTGTCTCTGAGTTTTTCTAATCTCTTTTTGAAACAGATATATTGTGTGGCAACATAGTTCAAAATTTGCTACCTGCTCAGTTAAAAAAAATAAATTAAAAATTATTGAATCTATTTTGGATGATCTCCTACTAGATGCAGCAAGAGCTCTGAGATACTTGATTTTAGGAATCTCACGACTGATGATTCTCACTGAGCGCTCCATCACCACTGTGATTTTATAAACTTCTGCTGAATTTCCTTTTAACATTCTCCTCTCCAAAATGAAGTATGTTCTTTATTTTTTTAAATTATCTTTATTCTTTTTTCCCTGGCAAGGTAACTGTTTTATTCCTTTAGCCATTTCCACGCCCCTGGTAAGTTTTATGACTCCAGCTTGTCTTTCAATGAATGTTGAATGTCAGTCAGGGATTTCTGGTAATCAGGGTCTGAATTTATCACTAACAGATTAATGAAGTGAAACCTTATTCTTTTGACCCCTTAACTCTGTAATATCCCTCTTGCTATGAGGAGTCAAGGCATAACCAGCACAACTGCTGCCTTGCCAAGTCTTAAAACCATTTAGTAAGTGCATGCTTGTGTGAGTATCATTAATGAACAAAAAAATTGAATGGGAGAGAAAACCTAGTGACAAATGGTTAGGAAAAGGATGAGTTATTGAATGCTTTTTTTGTTTCAGTCTTAAATACTAAGAATTACAACTGTTCTCTGGGTACTCAACCCCCTGAGCTGGAAGATAAGGACTAGGACCATAATGAAGCCCACATAATCCAGGAGATCATAGTATCATAGTATCAGTCAGGGTTGGAAGGGACCACAAGGATCAGCTAGTTCCAAACCTCCTGCCATGGGCAGAGACACCCAACACTACATCAGGCTGGCCAGAGCCTCATCCAGCCTGGTCTTAAACACCTCCAGTAATGGGGCCTCAACCACCTCCCTGGACAACCCATTCTAGGGCTTCACCACTCTCATGGTGAAGAACTTCCTCCTCATGTCCAGCCTGAATCTCCCCACCTCCAGCTTCATTCCATTCCCCCTAGTCCTATCACTACCTGAGATCCTGAGAAGTCCCTCCCCAGCCTTCTTGTAGGCCCCCTTCAGATACTGGAAGGCCACAATGAGGTCACCTCGGAGCCTTCTTGTGTCCAGACTGGAGACTGAGATGATTTACAACCTGTTGCACCACTTAAACATATACAAGTTTATGAGACTGGATGGCATACACCCAAGGGTACTGAGGGACCTAGCTGGATTGCTCACCAAGCTACTTTCTATCATTTACCATCAGTCCTGGATAGCTGGGGACATGCCAGCTGACCGGATATTTGCAAACATGATGACAGTTTATGAGAAGGGACTGAAGAATGAGTGTGGAAGTTTTAGGCTATGCCTTTAAAATGCTGGGGGGGAATTTTCAACCCACCACAGAGGAGCCAGAGACCTATAAGCCTGTTAGTCTGATCCTGGTGCTGGGAAGATTATAGATCACTATCACGTGGCACATACAGGACAACCAGGTGATCAGACCCACTGAGCATGGGTTCATGAAGGGCAGGTCTCACTTGGCTAATCTGGTCTTCTCTGATAAGGTAACCTGCTTAATGGATGATGGAAAGGCTGTGGATGTTGTTTTCCTAAATTTAGTGAAGTCTTTAACATTGTTTCATGGAACACCCTCCTGGAGACACTGGCTGTTCTTGTATGTCCCTTGTACAGCTGGATGCTTCACTGGGTAAAAAACTGGCTGGATAGCCAGGCCCAAAGAGGGATAGTGAATGAAGTTAAACCCAGTTGGTAGCAGGTCTTAAGTGGTACTTCCTAGGACTCAGACACTGAGTTGGGTGGGTGGAATGATGGGCTAAGGCCAACTGGTATGAGATTCAGCAAGGCCAAATGCTGGGTTCTATACTTGGGTCACAACAATACCATGCAATGCTACAAGCTTGGGGCAGAGTGCCTGGAAAGCTGTCGAGTAGAGAAAGGACCTGAGGGTGTTTGTCAATGGCTGACTGAACATGAGCCAGCAGCGTGCCCAGGTGTCCAAGAAGGACAACAGCAGCCTGACCTGTATCAGGAAGAGTTTGACAAGCAGGACTGGGGAAGTGATTGTCCCCCTGCACGCAGGTGTGGTGGGGATGCACCTGAAATACTGCATTCAGTTTTGGAGCTCTCACTACAGGAAAAACACTGAGGTGCTGCAGCATGTCCAAAGAAGAGCAACAAAAGGCAACTGGTGAAGGTTGTAGAGAGTGAGTCTTATGATGAGCAGCTGAGGGAAGCAGAGTTGCTTAGTGTGGAAAAAAGGAGACTCACGGGAGAGCTTCTTGTCCCATGCAAATAACTGAAAGAGGTCTGTAGTGAGGGGACTGTTAGCTTCTTAGCCCAAGTAACAAGTGATAGGACAAGAAGAAATGACCTCAAGTTGCATAAGGGGTGGATATTATGCAAAATGTCTTCATTGAAAGAGTTATTAAGAAGTGGAACAGGCTGCTCAGGGAAGTGGTTGATTCACCATCTCTTGAAGGTATTTAAAGCATGTATAGATGTGTCACTTAGGAACATGTTTTAGTGGTGGATTTGGCAGTGGTAGGTTAATGCTTGAACTCAATGATCTTAAAGTTCTTTTCCAATCCAAACCATTCCATGATTCTATAAAATATCAGTCAGTAAAAGTCCAGCTCAGCATTACTTCCTAGGAAATAGTCTTTCAGCACTTGTTTGTTTTCTACAAGTACCTTCAATAGAGAGATTGACTCCTAGGTATCTTCCTTGATATATAGAACTTCCAATCAAATATTAAAGAAGGATTTAAAAATTCACAGACATGACTCTCTGGAAAATGGAACTGAAATTTCACTCACCTGGCCTAGAGCAGAAATAAATTCAATGAAGTATTTGGGCAGTCATGGCTCTATGGTTTATTGTTACTACAGATTTCCAATTAATTCTTTTAAAATAAGATACAGCCATGAATGAATCACATGAGTAATTAAATGATTAATTTCAAATAAATAAATCTAAGAAAATTATGAACTGTTCACAGACAATTTGCCAACAGAAAAAGGAAAAATTTATCTTATAATTTATTTACTGTAAATAATTCCCCCAACTCTGCATGAGTCCCTGGTGCTCTGAGCATCCATTATTTATATGCTTTGTTGTTTGCTTTTAGTAAAATTGCTAAAGTTAGAAATTGGAAAATATGAGGTTGTTTAGTCCAATATAGCATCTGAAATCTCAACCAGTGCCATCTTTCAAAAGTTCAGCTGGCGAAATTTCAGCTGTGACCGCCACAAAAGCATAGCTCCGGCTCCTTCTCTCTTTAGTTTCCATGCACACCAGACTCAGACTACTTTACTCACTTGAATTTAGGCAGAATGACAGAGGAAAAATTCAGAGTTATAAAGGAAATCTTGAAAGCTGACACAATTATAGCTGTAATTTACATGGATATTAAGTGTGCCAAGTTGCTACTGCTGTTATCTGAAAACAGGGAAAATAACATCCAGTGTTTCACTAGATGGCTGCACCAAAACAAGTCTGACAATTTTGCATAAACTAGGCTTTATTTATGCATTCCTACTTATGTACACAGCATAAATTGAATTATGAATAGTAGATTCTGCTCACACAGAGAATTTCTTCCTTAGTCAAACTCAATGTAGGAGAAAGAACACAACATCTGTTATGCTAAAAGATAATAGAAGGCGAGAAAAACTTAATGAAATTAGATGATATGGACTTAATTTTTATTCCTGCTTGGACCCTAGCAAGGCATTCACTGAGTAACTGTATAGGTGATGCTCCCAGGATTGAGGAGAGTTCCAGGAACACCATTCTGCTCTGCCATCTTGGTTGTGAACTAGATTACTGGAATACCTCTTGTAGACGAATGTCACATTTGCCAAGCTCCAGTCAGCTGGAATCTCCTCAGTTAGCCACAACTGTGAGGAAATGATGGAAAGTGACATGGTGAGCACTTCCACTGACTCCCTCAGATGAAATGTCAACAGCTGTCATAGGTTGAGTTGAATCTGCTGCTTTTATTGATGCCATGCTGCACTCATGCCAGTTTCAAAATGAAAGTACTGGATGGAGCAAACTATTATAGAATCATAGAATTTTTAGGGTTGGAAGGGACCTCAATGATCATCTAGTTCCAACACTCCTGACATGGGCAGGGACATCTCACAACCACATCCAGCCTGGCCTTAAAAACCTCCAGGGATGAGGCTTCCACCACCTCCCTGGGCAACCTGTTCCAGTGTCTCACCATCCTCATGGGGAAGAACTTCTTCCTAACCTCCATCTGAATCTGCCCATTTCTAGTTTTGTTCCATTCCCCCTAGTCCTATCACTACCTGACACCCTAAAAACTCCCTCCCCAGCTTTCTTGTAGGCCCCCTTCATGTACTGGAAGGCTACAATAAGGTGTCCTCAGAGCCTTCTCTTGTCCAGACTGAACAGCCCCAACTGTCTCAGTCTGTCTTCATAGGACAGGTTCTCCAGCCCTCTGATCTTCCTCGTGGCTCTTCTCTAGACACATTTCTGAATGTCCTTTCATCTTGACAGACACTATGCAGTGCATAGTGCATTTATCTTATCTCATTTATTCAGTAAACTCTTATCTCTTCATGTGAACTCTGAGATTTTATGTGTTACTTTTCCCCCACTTCTGTGCTGGGGGTCTCCCAGCACAGAAGGCAGGTTAATCTTTGCCTTAACCTGTTACAAGAGCAGATCCAGGGGTGAAGGAATAGACAAAAATGTTCATATGCAAGCTGCAGTTCTTTCCCAGCTGTAAGCTTGGATGGTCAGGCATTGGAATAAACTGCCCAGGCAGGTGGTGGAGTCACTGTTTCTGGAGGTGTTCAAAAACATGGCACTTCAGGACATGGTTTAATGGCCATGGTGATGTTATGTTAGCGCTTGGATTCAGTGATCTTAGAGGTCTTTTCCAACCAAAACAATTGTATAATTCCATGATTATGTGACCCTACATGTCAATGGTCACATGGTTCACAATTGCATTCAGTGTGAAGACTTGAAGCCTATTCCCTTCTCCTGTCTGCACACAGGCAAAAGGTAACCCAAAAAGGTTACCTCAAAACATCAGTACAGGGGCCTCCAAGATTGCCTACAGTGTAATCACTAAACAAATTATCCACCAGCTCTGATGTTAGATGTCATCCTCCCTTTATCTCATCTCATGTCACATATTTCTCCCACACTAGCCAGCTCTGCCTGTGAACCTCTCATTCTCATAGTGATTATCATCTTGTGCCAAAACAAAACCTCTCAAGCCTGGGGTGGATACAAGAGGAAAAGTCTGTGAATGAAGGTCTCTCTTTCCTGTCAACCTTCAGCTCATCCAATGCTACCTCATGCAGGCAGTCTTTCTTCAGGAGTGAGCAGAGCGCTTGGTGATACTGTGACAGGCATAAATCTGCACTGCAAGTGAAGGCATCTATTTAACACCACAGATATGAAAACCCAGGACAACCACAAACTACTGCCTTAGTGACTGGCTGATTGCAATATATTTAAATATGTTTCATGATTATACACTGACTGAAACCAAGTTCAAAATGTTAGCCAAGTACAGCCAGTGATAATAAGAGGGCTTCTTTGCCCAGTCAGTTAGAATTATCACAATGAGACTCTTAATTCTTTGAAGTGAGAAAAGCAGGTAAACTATTCAAATGATGCTTGATAAGTTGTTGTTGCTGTTTTTGTTCTTCTTATTATTATCCTGATCATCATTATTACTATTATATTACTGAGTGAGATGTCTGGATTTGCGCATTTTTCATGGTCTTCATCTGAATCCAGATTCCAAATACTCTGTCAAGACTTAAAATACAGGAAATAAGTCCATTACTGTTCTCAGTAGGTGCCACTTACATGCCTCTACCTTGTGCCTGTCAAGATGAAAGGGCAATCAGAAAGGAGTTCGGCTTCATCTGCGCAATGTCCCTACACGGTGCAGAAAGGAAATTCTTAGGCCACAGCAGTAAACTAGATTTCAGTTATACTGGGACTTCTAAATAATGCCTTTACTGAGGAAAATTCACACATTGCTATGCACATTGCTCTCCTGAGAGAATGTTGTTTCAGTTTTGGAAAAGATGACAGAAGGTATTGAATTGCAAAGGATCTAATGAAAAACACAGAAATCCAGCTCATAGGTTTTGATTACCCTCTGTATTAATAGTCTGATACTAATTATTCAGATTTACTTTAATTTTTTAGGTAATCTGATTAATAACTTTTAATATGTGCAATTTATAACCATTTCTAACCATCAACAGGATGGGGGCAACACAAGCATCAAAATAATGCCGTGGAATAACAAGGAGGGAGAAGGAATTCACCACACATTTTTGAAAACTATCAAATTAAAGGCAACACTAGTCTGGAAAACATTCTCAAGGCTGTGAATTCAAACACTGAACAGTTAGGTACACTTGGAGATGCTTGAGCAATCTTCATTTAGCTCCTACCCATATACAGACCTAAGAAAGTGGTTAGACTACGGAAAAGTTAAGGTAGCCTCATATTTTAGCATTTGAACTCTGCACTGACATCTACCATCAAGGCATCAACCTCCAGCAAGTGCATAGGGGAAGCTGGATGTATGGATCAGAAGGTTTTTTTTTCTCCTAGGAAGAAAAGCTGAGAGAGTTGGTTCTGTGCAGCCTGGAGAAGGCTTCAGGGAGACCTTATTATGGCCTTTCAGTACTTAAAGACAGCTTATAAGAAAGACAGAGACAGAGTTTTTATCAGGGCCTGTAGCAACAGGACAAAGTGCAGTGGCTTCAAACTAAAAGAGGGCAGATTCAGACTAGGTAGAAGGAAGGAGGTTTTTATCATAAGAGTAATGAAGCACTAGAACATATTGCCCAAAGAGGTGGTAGAAGCCCCATCCCTTAAAGCACTCAAGGTCAGGCTGGATAGGGCTCTGAGTACTCAATCAAGTTGAAGATAGAGTGAAGTAGAGTAGAATAGAGTAGAGTAGAATAGAGTAGAGTAGAGTAGAGTAGAATAGAATAGAATAGAATAGAATAGAATAGAATAGAATAGAATAGAATAGAATAGAATAGAGTTGAATTGAATTGAATTGAATTGAATTGAATTGAATTGAATTGAATCAAATCAACAAGGTTGGAAAAGACCTCAAAGATCATCAAGTTCAACCTGTCACCCAAGACCATATGACTACTAGATCATGGCACCAGGTGACATGTCCAATCCCCTCTTGAACACCTCCAGGGACGGGGACTCCACCACCTTCCTGGGCAGCCCATTCCAATGGCTAACAACAATTTCTGTGAAGAACTTTGTCCTCACCTCAAGCCTAAACTTCCCCTGGTGCAGCTTGAGACTGTGTCCTCTTGTTCTGGTGCCGGTTGCCTGGGAGAAGAGACCAACCTCCTCCTGGCTACAACCTCCCTTCAGGTAGTTGTAACAGCAATAAGGTCTCTCCCCATAGCCTGCTTATTTAAGGGGGATTGAACAAGATGACTTTTAAAGGTCTTTTCTAACACAAACCATTCTGTGATTCTGTGACTCTGTGTGCATGTGTGTACTGTAATATGACAGTACTAGCTCCAGTTCAGCTTGTTCTTGGAGGCAGCCTGACATTAAGGAACCAATTCACACAAATTCCTTATTATTTCTTTTTAAGATTTGCTAAATTTTTGCAACTTGTTCTGCATGCACAAAGGACTTAAGTATGGCAGAGAAACAGTTCTC
Organism: Colaptes auratus; assembly: GCA_015227895.2. Lineage (NCBI taxonomy): Eukaryota > Metazoa > Chordata > Aves > Piciformes > Picidae > Colaptes > Colaptes auratus. Next base: position 12,616,345 of record CM037636.1, read on the forward strand.
CACTGACAACTGTAAAGCTCACCTGATACTAGAATTGAAAGGCACAGGAAGAAAGCTCTCAAAAGAGAAATACACAGTTGCTAAAAACGTGCAGAAACAGTGTTATACCCCACTGTAAATTGAACTCTGCCAACATGCAGCAGCCATCTGAAAGAGTTTAATATAAGAATTTGAACTTTTTGTGAAAGTAAATGGAGCTACAAAGATGATTGAGGAAAAACGGATTAAAACCCCAAAATATAGTCTTATTAAGTCCATGACATTAGTTTTGCTGCAATGTTTTCCATTAAAATGATCAAGAAGCTGCCAATTATCGGGCAGTGCTGCAGAAATTAAAATAATGTTACACTAGCAGTGAGAAAGTACATAAAGAATTAATCTCAGAAGCAGAGACACTGGCCTCTCATTAATCACCCAATAAGAACATCATGTACTTTGGAATGAGATTCACAATGTTTGTGTGTTGAACAGCCCAATTAATGTCTTGTTGCCTGGAACTCAGAAGTAGGAATGGGTCAGAACAGGGGGGCAGCTTAATTCCTGCAGTTTAACTGCACTGTTAAGAGCAAAATAAGATATTTTTACATTCAGAATGCACAGCTCAGAGCAATCTCATAAAGACAGGAAACTGACTATATGCTATTTACAAAGGAAAAAATGAGTTGATACTTTTTGAAATCAGCCAGAGAAGGAGATTCTTTTGACTGCAGTGTCACTTTGGAGAGAAAATGATAATTCTGGAGTATATTAAATGTGTTTTGAGAGGCCTGGCTGAGGCAAAGTCCTTGAAGAAGCCAGCAGACAAATGTGTGACTTCTAGATACTGACAAGACCTTTGGCACAGCCTGGTTGCTGAGTTGCCCAGACTGTGAAGACATGGCATACTTTGGTCTAGGAGTCTCCTGAGCTCTGAAGTAAAAAATGATGAAAGACAAGGTGATCACAAAATCTTAAGTATATCTAGGATTAGCTGGCAGTGGACAGTCAGTTCCCAGGGTTTGTAGTTTTGGAAACAGAACCCTAAACTGTAAGTTCTGAATTCAATGCAGAAGTACTGTGGCAGATTAAGGTCTCTTCTTTCATTATATGATTGTTGACCATTATTTCCTGATGAACATCTTTGTGACACAGAATACTCAAGAACCAATGCTGTCATTAATAAAGCTGTTGTCTCTTTCATCTCCATGTTAGTGCAGAAATGAGGAAGATTAATGAATGTAGCTTGCAATTACAGCCAATGAGAAAGGCAATAGTGTCTTGCTAAGAAGAGCATAGAATAGAATAGAATAGAATAGAATAGAACAGAATAGAATAGAATAGAATAGAATAGAATAGAATAGAATAGAATAGAGTAGACCAGGTTGAAAGAGACCTTTGAGATCATTGTGTCCAACCCATCATCCAACACCATCTAATCAACTAAACCATGGCACCAAGCACCCCATCAAGTCTCCTCCTAAATACCTCCAGTGATGGTGACTCCACCACCTCCCTGGGCAGCCCATTCCAATGGCCAATCACTCTCTCTATGTATTGTCTTGTTTCATCTTGGAGAACTACATTTTTTTGCTGCCCTGTCATGATGCTTAGCAAACTTGTGCCAGACTTTTCACAAGGGATTTAGAATTGTATGTGTCCCATTTTTTTGTGTACCTGGCCTGACCTCATGCCATGACACTGGGAACAGCCACACTGATGAATGAAGCTAGTGATGCTGTGCTCTAGAAAATAACTCTGGTATTTTTTTCTTGAAAACTAGTTTTGTAAGGTATCTCAAACTGGATACTTAAAATAATTGGAAACTTCTGACTTCAGCATTTGTGTGCATCATCACTTTGTAAAGTGGTAAAGAAGGCCAATGCTGTTCTGGGCTCTATGAGAAGGGGTGTCTGCCCTGGTGAGGCCACATCTGGAATACTGTGTCCAGCTCTGGGCCCCTCAGTTCAAGAAGGACCTCAGGGAACTGCTTGAAAGAGTGCAGCACAGAGCCACAAAAATCATTAAGGGAGTGGAACATCTTCCTTACAATGACAGACTAAAGGAGCTGGGTCTCTGCATCTTGGAGGAAACTAAAGGATGACTTCATTAATGTTTATAAATATGTAAAGAATGAATGTCCTATCCTCTGCTCTTTTCTCTTGTCCCTTTGTGTCCAGGGAGATAAGGAGGGGGTCAGGGAGCGGGAAGCTATTAGCAGCTCCCCTGGTTTTTGGCCAGGGGGGTTCTTGTGCTGTTTATAGATTATAATTACCTGTAAATCTATGTTAATATTGTATATTTTCTACATATTCATCGCAGATTCTAGTTTTGCTTGTAAATACAGCTCCATTTGCTTCCAACTAGGCTGGTCTGGCAATTTAATGTTGGGGAGAAATTTTCAATCCACCACATTTGGTTTTAACAGGGAGCTTCTGAAGTACCAACACCATTGGCAAGTTAGAAGTGGACCTGAGGAGGTGAATTAGTAGGGATGTTACAAGTAACACAATAATGTTGCTTTAAACAGGTACCATTGTATTTGTTGTGTGATTGCTCACAGTAATTACTGTTCCCCTACAATGCAGACTCAGGAAGTTAGGTGGCTCTTTCATTAACATCTACAGCTGTAGCCATTTTACCTGAAGGGGAATGTTTCAATGGATGCAATCGTTAAGAGGATGCAATCACTTGATAAAGTACCAGTGAAAGTGGCTTTTTGGAATGAAAAATTCCTCTAGATTTTTGTGAGCAAGATATCAGCAACAATTTAAAAGCACATGTGTAAATAAAATGCAGTTATTCCACTTGGATCATAAATACAAATACCTGTCTAGCTCAACTGAGGTATTTCTTTCTGGGAGGGTTTGGTGGAGTAAGGGAGTGTGGATTGCAGCTATTTTTAACTGCTAAAAGTAAACAGAAGAAATAAGAAGTGACAGGAAGGTGTGTTTCTTGCAGAAATGGATACTGTATGCAATGTGAATGAGCAATTGAGACGGAAATGAAACTGCATCACAGAAAATTTACAGCCTTTTTGAAGTTTTCAGCCTTTTTCTTGCTTGAACTAATTTCCCATTATTTTTCATAGAATCATAGAATCAGTCAGGGTTGGAAGGGACCACAAGGATCATCTAGTTCCAACCACCCTGCCATGGGCAGGGACACCCCTACACTAGATCAGGCCGCCAGAGCCTCATCCAGCCTGGTCTTAAACACCTCCAGGGACAGGGCCTCAACCACCTCCCTGGACAACCCGTTCTAGGGCTTCACCACTCTCATGGTGAAGAACTTCCTCCTCACGTCCAGCCTGAATCTTCCCACCTCCAGCTTCATTCCGTTCCCCCTGCCATGGGCAGGGACACTCCACACTTTAAACCCATCTGGATTATATAATCAATTAGCTTAAGAAAGCAAAATCTGATTTTCTTACTTATTATTAGAGGGCTGGATTATTATAAAGAGGGTGTAGTCATTCAAGTGGCTGTTTGCATATCTACAGCTTCCAGAGTCAAAAATGCCTCAGTGTGCCAGGGAACCTCTTTAAAGAATTTCAAATGAAGATAAAAATAGACTACTGTTTAGGTCTGTACTTCTTTTTATTTTGGATGAATTTAGAACTTGTCTACAATGCAAACCATCACAATCCAGAAAAGAAAAACTCCACAAAGTATTTAGAAACACAATAGCATTGGTGAATCTGTAATATATACAGGAGTCATGAGGAGTGTATGTAGAGGTAGCAGTCAGAACATGTCAGGACACAGTCATACACACCAGAAGGCTAGGATGCAACAGTCATAAGTTGCAAGAAAGCAGTTTCTAAGTTCATCCTGATTTAGCCAGAAGACTGAATTAGATGCCATAATTAGATGACCTTAGTGAGATTGAGTGCACTCTCAGCAAATTTACAGATGACATGAGCCTGAGTGGTGCAGTTGATAAGAATGAAAGACAGGGTGTCATCCAGAGGGACCTGGACAGGCTGGAGAGGTGGGCTGAGAAGCATTTCATAATGTTCAGTAAGTCAAAGATCCCACACCTAGGTTGGGGAAGTCCTTGTTATCAATACAGGCTGGGGGATGATGAAATTGAGATCAGCCCTGCAGAAAAGGACTTGTGGGTACTGGGGTACAAGAAGCTAGACATGAGCCAACAATGTGCACTTGTGGCCTAGAAGGCAAATAGCACCCTGAGCTGCATCAAAGGAAGTGTGGCCAGTAGGTCAAGAGAGGTGATTCTGCCATTCTACTCTGCCATGATGAGACCTCACCTGGAGTACTGTGTCCAGCTCTAGGGCTCCCAGCATAAGAGAGACATGGACCTGCTGGACCATATCCAGAAGAGGGCCACAAAGATGATTAGAGGGCTAGAGCACCTCTCCTATGAAGACAGGCTGAAAGAATTTGAGCTGTTCAGCCTGGAGTAAAGAAGATTCTAGGGAGACCTTATAGCTACATTTTAGTATCTGAAGGGGACTTATGGGAAGGCTGGGAAAGGACTGTTTAGAAGGGCTTGTAGTGATAGGATGAGGGGCAATGGCTTTAAACTGGAGCATGGTAGGTTTAGGCTGGACACAAGGAGGAAGTTCTTTACAAGAAGGGTGGTAAAATACTGGAACAGGTTGGCCAGGGATGTGATTGAGGACCTGACCCTAGAGATCTTCAAGATCAGACTTAATGTGTGTCTGGACATCCAGAAATAGTTGGAGGTGTCCCTGCTTACTGCAGGGGTCAGACAAGATGACCTTAGAAGGTCCCATCCAGAGTGATGCGAGCTGTGAATTAGAATCTGTGACCTCCGGAGGCTCCTTCTAACCAACCTTTTTGGTGGTTCTATGATGAAAACTTGTCCTGAGAGGCTTAGGCATGTAACTAGCGTCATTCCCTGAGATTTGGAGCTGTGAAAGTCTGCAAAAAATATTTACAGAACCTTGCAGTTCAATTGAATCATATTTCCTTCTTCAAGTCCACCTGTAAAATTCATAAATGAGATTGAATTCAGTTATGGATATGAAGCAATAAACCGATGCCTAATTTATATTTAGGATGTGAGAAAAGAGGACATAGATTTCTTGTATTGTCTTCAGAGAAGTGATGACTTTGATTTATATTCTGAAACAATACTAGTGTAGTTCTGGACTCTGGTTTTGCAGCAGTTAGTCTATAAAAGTGTATGTCAAGGTGTATGTTCAGGGCCAGATTACAGCCTACAATGCTGAAATATCTTGAGCTGTCTAACTGATAAAGCAAAACAGAGACTTCACAGGGAAACTGTATGTCTCTAAAGCATATTAGAAGCTCTTCTCTTTTAAGCTGAAATTAACAGCACATGAACTGCAAACGTGATGGTTGCTTTCTCGAATGTGGCTGTGTGATGTGCCAATAAAATCAAAGCTAGTAAGTTAGGGGAAATTCTAAATTTCTTACATATTGCTTACAATTGAACTTCTGTGCACCTTTTATGTGAATTACTGTGAGCCACAAAAACACCAGGTAATAAAGGATGTGTCACATACTGCTGTAATCTGGTGCAATGTAATTGAGGCATGGGGGTGTGGTGGGTTGAAATTCACCACACACACACCCCCCCCACATTAAATTTGTCAGACCAGCTCAGTTGGAAGCAAATGGAAGCTGTATCTACAAGCAAAACTACAATCTACAATGGAATGCAATGAATATGTATAAAACATAGAGTATTTACAATATTTACAGGTATTTGCAATTAATAAACAGCACAAGAACCCCCCTGGTCAAAGACCAAGGGAAGCTACTAGCTTCTTCCTCTCTGCCTCCCCCTTACCCTCTCTGTACAAAAGGGACAAGAGAAGGGAGAAGAGAGATGTTAGACTTAACCAAAACAGTGCAGCCAAGGTCAAGCAGAAGGGAGTTAGTATCTCTCCCGGAGTGAAGAAGTGAGAAGAGAGATTGTTTTGGTACAACTAGTTTGAGTCCCTTATGTCTTCCAATGGGATTGTTTAGAATTATCATTATTTTCTTTATTTTATGCCCAATAGTGACTTATTTACACTTTACTACCTTTCTGCTCAAGATCTGTGGAAAAATTTCTAAAGGCACAGCCTAAAACTACCACAGGGGGGGTTTGTCTTTCCTACTGTAACTAGCAATTCTCATGTTCATCTGTTTACTTTTTAGCTTGCTGAAGGAACAACACTGTTCTTACCCTTCAGAAGGGTCTGCAATTATAACATTCATAAAAACAGCTAGTCATAAACATGTCATGTAAAATATTTCACAGAGTTTATGTGAAAGGAAATTGAAGTCTCTTGAAAATAGAACTGAATCTTGTCCAAACAACCTTCGATACACTTATCCAACTTTATTGTTGTTATATATTGTTTTGATAAATGTTCCACTTCCTGGAAAGTTATGCAGTTCCTTGACCACTGTATTGGTGGTGCTTTTTCATTTGGTCTAACCTGTGGAAAAAGGGATGGTATACTTAAGTGAAAGAAATTGATAAAATACAAAAGTTATTACCCCTCAAGGTGGTGTTTTTTTTTTTTCTTTTTGTGGTAGAACTATCTGTCTGCTCTTTAAGATCCATAGATACTGGGTTAATATTGGAGAAGAGGTGGCCACAAGCCAACCTCATGAGCTTCAACAAGACCAAGTGCAGGGTCCTGCATCTGGGTGGAGGCAATCCCAGGCACAAATCCAGGCTGGGCAGTGACTGGCTGGGGAGCAGCCCAGAGGAGAGAGACTTGGGGGTGCTGGTGGACGAGAAGCTCAACATGAGCTCTCAATGTGCACTTGCAGCCCGCAAAGCCAATCAGATCCTGGGCTGCATCAAGAGAAGTGTGGCCAGCAGGTCAAGGGAGGGGATTCTCCCCCTCTACTCAGCTCTGCTGAGACCCCACCTGGAGTACTGTGTCCAGTTCTGGAGCCTCTATTACAAGAGGGATAAGGACGTGCTGGAATGTGTCCAGAGAAGGGGCATGAGGATGATCAGAGGGCTGGAGCACCTCTCCTATGAGGACAGACTGAGGGAGTTGGGACTGCTCAGTCTGGAGAAGAGAAGGCTCCGAGGTGACCTCATTGTGGCCTTCCAGTATCTGAAGGGGGCCTACAGGAAGGCTGGGGAGGGACTTTTCAGGATCTCAGGTAGTGATAGGACTAGAGGGAATGGAATGAAGCTGGAGGTGGGGAGATTCAGGCTAGATGTGGGGAGGAAGTTCTTCACCATGAGAGTGGTGAAGCCCTGGAATGAGTTGTCCAGGGAGGTGGTTGGGGCCCCATCCCTGGAGGTGTTTAAGACCAGGCTGGATGAGGCTCTGGCCAGCCTGATGTAGTGTGGGGGTGTCCCTGCCCATGGCAGGGGGGTTGGAACTAGATGACCCTTGTGGTCCCTTCCAACCCTGACTGATACTATGATACTGATACTATGAAATAATAAACAATTGTACTAAGGCAAATAGCTCTACTTAATTTTTAATAAAAGATCTGCAAGGTCTAGGGTCACCATGTAACTTGAATTAGTCAGGCAATATTCTCAAACAATACTGAGGATGAGAGTAACACATGACAAATAGAGCAACAAAAAACCCCAATTTGTGGTATGAATTTCAGACTACCTATACATGCTTTGGTTGTAAAATCCACCTAAATGTTCCTTTGATGCATATTGTATTTCTTCAGGGTTTTCATAGATTCACACAGAATGACTGAACATTAGATGTTGGAAGGGACCTCGAAAAATTATCTAGTCCAACCCCTCCTACCAGGGCAAGGTCACCTAGAGTAGGTCACAGAGGAACGTGTCCAGGAGGGTTTTGAATATCTCCAGAGAAGAAGACTTCACAACCTCTCTGGGCAGTCTGTTCCAGTGTTTTGTAATCATCACAGTGAAAAAGTTATTTCTTATGTTCATGTGGAACCTTTTATGCTTCAGTTTGTACCCATTGCCCCTTGTCCTGTCACTGGGCATCTCTGAGAGGAGCCTGGCTCTATCCTCCTGACACTAGCCCCTCACATATTTGTAAGCACTTTTGAGGTCACATCTCAGTCTCCTCCAATATAAAGAGACACAGCTCCTACAAGCCTTCCTTATAAAGGGAGTTTTCTTCTCCTTTAATCATCTTTGTAGCTCTGTGCTGGACTCTTTCAAGCAGTTCCCTGGCCTTGAACTGAGAGGCCATGAAATGGACACAATATTCCAGATGCAGACTCACCAAGGCAGAACAGAGCAGGAGGAAAACCCCTCTTGACGTACTAACCACTCCCCTTCTAATACACCCCAGGATACCATTTGCCTTCTTGGGGACATTGCTGGCTCATGGCCTCAAAACCAGTTATTTATATATTGAGTCTTGTGTGCCTCTCTGCTGCTGTGAACTCTGACGGATGGGTCATGGAGTAGCCTCAGAAGGATGGACTAGTACTATCCCTCACCCTGTGCCAGAGCATACACATATGTTTACAGTGTGCCCTTGCCCTGGAAGTGTTCAAGGAAGGCTGGTTGTTGAGCAAACTGGTCTAGTGGAAGAAGTCCAGCCCTAGAGGGTTTGGGGCTATATGTTTTTTAAGGTCCTTTCCAATCCAAAGCATTCTATGATTCTATATTCTTTGAGTTATTCTGTGCATGTGGATGCTATTGTTATGCATACTCAAGCAGAGAGATAAGCCCAGCTCTGGAAGGGAAAAGCTGACTTGTATCATCATTGTATGTGTGTAAGGTACCCTCTTTACATATGAAATAGATTAGACCTGGGCAAGGCTGCAATGCAAAAGCAAACAGTTCAGATTTGGCTCCAAGTATGGAAGTAATGATTTCAGTTTGCTTAAAATACAACAATAAATTCAGTAAACCTATGGATTAGTTAATACATAACATTTGTTTTAATGCCTGTGTTACTGAAACTTCCTTTTCTTATTCTCCTGAGCTTTCAGAGCTGTCTGCTTCTGTCTGTGATGCAGCCATTTGGTCACATTGTACACTGCCTGCATGCCCATGTGCGCTTCTGTAGCGGCTGAATATCTGCTAGTGTGGAGGCTACCAGTGTACCGTGGATATGAAGGCCCAAAGCAGGTCACTCTGGGGGTGACAGATCACATCTCTGTGCAGTCTGTGCTCTGTTTATCCCTCTTGACTGCATAAACACAGTGTTTAGTGATGTGTGAAGTATGAGACTGAGGTCTCAGTATCAGCGACAACTCTAACTGTATTGTTCCTAGAAGGTTTATATGGTGGAGAATGTGGCATTAAAAGGAGCATGGCTAAAGCTCCCACAGACTTGTAAGTAACTTTGGTACACTGAGATTAAACTCCTAAGGACTGGGGCTGGGAGCCTCTATGATTATTGTTTGTGATTTTACCATAGCAAGGCCAAAGTTTATTCATGTATTTATTATAGCAAAACAAAAGCTCTGACTGAACTCTCTGCTTAAAAAACAATTTGACTGTACAGCTAAACCAGATGTGTTTATGAACTCCAGTCACAGAACTTCTCAAAACCTCCTGATACCCTCCCATTTTGCAGGGTAAATAGCAGTTCACTGGTGCACCTGCTCAGATATTCTGGCTGATCTTAGTTTTTGCTATGGCAAGTCATGGCAATAAGTCCAAGGACAGCTATTTTCGTCATCATTCTCCTGAGAAAACTAGGCTTCTGTTTAAGATTCAAAGCTGGAAAATGACATCTCAAGAGGAATTCTTCAGTGGAAAGTTACAGCATCACAGTACCACCAAGGTTGGAAGAGACCTCAAAGATCATCGAGTCCAACCTGTCACAGACCACAGACCTCAGGACTAGACCATGGCACCGAGTGCCACGTCCAATCCCCTCTTGAACACCTCCAGGGATGGTGACTCCACCACCTCCCCGGGCAGCCCATTCCAATGGCAAATCACTCTCTCCGTGGAGAACATCCTCCTCACCTTGATCCTAAACTTCCCCCTGGTGCAGCTTGAGACTCTGTCCTCTTGTTCGAAGTGCTGGTTGCCTGTGAGAAGAGACCAACCCCTTCCTGGCTACAACCACCTTTCAGGTAGTTGTAGAGAGCAATGAGGTCTCCACTGAGCCTCCTCTTCTCCAGGCTAAACAATCCCAGCTCCCTCAGACTCTCCTCATAGGGCTTGTGCTCAAGGCCTCTCCCCAGCCTTGTTGCCCTTCTCTGGACACGTTCAAGTGTCTCAATGTCCTTCCTAAACTGAGGGGCCCAGAACTGGACACAGGACTCAAGGTGTGGCCTAACCAATGCAGAGTACAGGGGCACAATGACTTCCCTGCTCCTGCTGGCCACACTATTCTTGATACAGGCCAGGATGCCACTGGCCTTCTTGGCCACCTGGGCACACTGCTGGCTCAACATCACTATGTTGAACATCACTATGGAAAGCAGGTGTTTCTGTTTGGCGGTGGAGGTAAAGTTAAGCAGAAATTTAGTTATCAGATGAAAAACAGGATGACAGAAAATTGTCTGAGCTGCAAAGCAATTTTTTTTTTCCTCAGCCAGAAATGTGGGATTTTGCTTTCTATAAATGTATAGTCTGTCATGCCTTGATTGCTTTTGGCTGCCTGAATTTTGAGTCTGGGAAAACTGGTTGAGTATTTTTTGCTTCCACATTTTATATTAATCAAGCTTCTTCAGATTCTTTCACTCGAACCACCTAAAATTATGGAAGAGAAAACATGTTTTATTATTTGTAACTATTGCCACAAAGTGGTGGAGCCTTGTGACAGAAGGAACTCAACAGTGAGGAAATGAAGTACTGTTTGGGACGAAGGGGATAGAGCTGAAAGTCGTTTTCAGTTTTCAGTTTTCATTTTATGCTTTCTCACCTGTTTGAAGGTTTCCTCTCCCTGTGTCACTTCTATGCTGTTAGAAGTTATGTCTTTTGTTAAATAATTTAGAGCTTTGCAGTCTGCCAATCAGGGAAGGATTAAAGAAGCTATGTTGTCTTTTTCTTCCCCCCCTTTTTCCTATTTCTTTCCCCCCCCCCTTTCTTTTTATTGCCCTGTTGTTTTCTGTTTCTTTTACAATACAGAAAAGAAGGCAAAATAAAAAAAAAAAATTAACATCCATTCCAGATATGCTACAACTGTCTCACATTGTTCCTGAAAGAGTTAAGAGGCAGAGGTCACACCACGAATCACATTTGATGCTGTGTTTATTTGTGAAAGCAAACATTTTATCAACTCTAACTTGCTTTCCTACTTTTAATCCATAATGTTTTAAGTGAAATCTTCTTCACAAGGTTCAGAATATAGAACATATTTAAAGCTAGGTTTTGTGTGCAAAGTGATGAAACAATCTAAAAATAACAGAAATGCAGGCAACTTGATATTCCATTGATTTGAGCTTGCCTTCAGCTTGGAGATACAGAAGTCTTTACTTGAGGCATATTACACTTGCTCCACTTTGGTGTTTTCTTGATGTTTGTCTTCTTGCATTGCATGTTTTATCAAGGAAAGCAGTAAGCAAACGAGGAGCTCCTCCATCATGAGGATAGTCTCAATAAAACTGATGCCCCAGAGATTGTGAAACATACAAGTGCTTAAATTTAAATTGCTGAGCTCCAAGCATAACATTAACAATGTGGACTTTGCTTCCCGTTTCTTGGGCAAAGTTCTTGAGAAAATATGAGTCACATTGGTTAGCAAAAGTGTTCTTAGTTTATCTTCATCCAGTGGTTGCGGCAGCTCCTAAATAATCCCTCAATTAGACAAAGTATTTCACCGTTTTCCTTAGTTATTTTGTGGATAATTGACCAAATTTAGCCACAAGCCTAACTTCTAACACGGGGAGGGTTGTCAAAAATGCTTTGTATTGCCTTTGTTGACTCATCACAGCTGTCAGAGGGCTGTGATGAGCAGGATCTTAAAAATCTTCATTTTATGAGAAAAAAATGTACCTTAGATACTGTGCTATTCAATCCTATTGCTCAGTATCAATTCAAGACCCTAACCCTGAGACTTTATTGACCTAGATGTAGAATTGCCTGATGGCATCTGACTGTTCTTCTTCTTTTCTCACCCTCTGTCATCAATGTCATCACCTAGCCAGCCATATGTTTGTAAGAAATAAGGACTTGGATAAAGCCCAGGAGCCTCTAGATTAAGCAAAGCATGAATAAGGAAACACATTACACAACTGACAGACAACAAGTTGAGAAAGTGCTTATCTACAGACTGTCAAGGAATACATGCTCAGAAGGTCCTACTGCATATATATCTTAACCTGGATTTTAAAATAGTAGCATTCACTGATGTATACTTTCCTCTTCTCCCTTCCTGCCTGTCTGGAAGGTAACAGAGAGATACATAGCTAATATGTTTGTCCTAGAAGACTATACAATTTTTTGATGCAAAATCTCACAAGTAAATGCAGTTGCTTCCATGAACATGCCTAGAGTCTCCAGAGTAAGGATGAGAAAAAAATGGATGATATGATAGAGAACAGTGATTTGTATGTGGCCAAATGGATTTTAATACCAAATGCTCAACTGACTAGGTTTGTTAATATTTCATAAAACATACCTCTTCTCCTGACAGTCCTTGCTTATTGTCATTTCATTTTCCCATGTGGATTTGGACTTCTTGCCCTTGGCTGAGTTACAACTGTCTCAAGCTATTGATGCTATTCAAAGACTATTTTCTGCTCTTGCTTTGCTGTACAGCCCAGAAAGTTCAGGAGAAGTGTTAAATGTAAATGCACTGATTTGCAGGTCACAATCTTCAAAGCATACAGTGGGTAACCTGCACATCAGCTCCCTACTCTTACACTTCCATCATCTGTGGTGCTATAGGCTGAAGCAATCTAAACACAGTATTGTTAAGGGGGTTGTCTGGGCATGGCTTGTGATGAAATGGTGACAGCATCTTTCTCTGCCTCTTTCCTTTGTCTGCAGAACCAGTTTAGCCTCCTAACCTCCATCAATTTCAAAGTTCTCTTGCTAAACTCAACTCTTCCTGAGGTATGTCTTAGGTCTGTCTTTCAGTGTAGTAATGTGTTATGCTCATATTCATGTTTTTCTTTATGAATGTGATGACTGGAAATAAGTGAAAACCTTGAAATTGATGGCTTGCTCTGGAAGATCTATGTATCATTTACCTTCTTGTTTTGCATGTTTGAAATGATAAATTGTGTACTTAATTTTTACTTATTTTATACACTAAGCCCCAGTAATACTGTATGTGCCTGCATTGTATTAATTTCCTGGTACTTCTTGCACAAGACTAATACTGAATAGAAGTTAATATTTTGATGATTCCTTACCATCTTTCTGGTCTCGTTCACATTCATATAACTATCTGTAACTGTAGAGTACTTTCACGGAAAAACTTTTAAACCAATCTCATAATCTTTTAAATCTTCCCTGCTGTCAAAAGAGAAAAGTATGAGTGGTGTCTCATGCAGCAATAACACAAATCTTTCGTTGTCTTTTATACCATCCTAAGTACAGAACTTAAGATGGAGGTATTTGTTTTGTAAAGGTGCAAAAATACCTTTGAAAAGTCAGATTATATGCATTGTTTATGCTGTACAAAGATCCAGCTTCAGGAGAAGCAAAGTCCTATGTGTCCTTTCACTCTCTGTGACACCCTGTAAAGAGATGGTTACAGCACGTTCCTGAAGGGACCACTCAAACCTGTCAGGGTGAAGGAAGAGCTAGACCCTGATTCTTCCAGAGCAATGCCCTGATTTTTGTGCCATCTGAAAAATGGACTCTGTGCCTTGTGGCTGCAGTGTTTTCTGTCCAAAGGTCTATCAAGATTATCAAGGGCCTATCATTGTCTTCATAGGGAAAGCACTAAATATTTGTCTGCCCCTGGATGACAAAACAGCTTCTTAAATCCTGTTTCTCATGTCTGACTGGAACATGTCCATCCTTGTAGTCCAGGCTCTGCCCATGTTAGGCTAAAATAAATGTTTTAGCCTACAAGAGGGAACTGACTACTCACTTCATTTTGTTTGCTGTTAGTCAGATGTAAGTAATCTGACTCATCCTCAGTGACTTGCTTCCTAAAATCTAGCCTGATGAACTGGATCACTTTCTGTAGAGCTTTGCAGTAAATAAATCTTAGTGGTGCATACTGAACAGCTTATTACTTCATTTATACATTGGCACAAAAGGTGCTCTAGCACATGTTTTCTCCAATACTATTCTAAAATAACTACTCAACAATCTGCTGCAGTATTGCCCACTCTGAAGTGGAAGGTGAAAGCTGTCACTAATGAAAAAAATTAATATCAATTACACTAAGGGACACCCACTGGCCTGCATCACTAAAACACTATTTATGACATAACTTGGAGCCCAGTACCCTAAGAAATCCAAAACTTATACAAACCTCCCTCTCACAGTCAGTTAACATACAAGACTATAAAACTTGTGTACAAGGAAACACAAAATGCCTGGAAATTGATTTTTTTTCCCCTTTGTTTGCCTTTTATTTTTATTTTTTTTATGTGAGAAGAAGTGAACAGTAAGATACTCTTGACCAGATCCTTCAAAGTTACTTCAAATAAAAATATTACCTTTTTAGTGCCTCTCCTGTCTCAACAGTGCTTGTTGAATATATTAGACCTGCTTCAAGGTGATTTGAATGTACAAGCTCAGTGTTTGAAAACCTCTTTGTTTTTCATTCATAAAAGACCATTTATTCATATTTGATTCCATCAGTCTTCTAATTGTCCTTGTTTGGACTTCATTGCCTGGCTGATACAAATGTATAGAAAACAATCCATATTGTTTTGTATTGGACTCATGTATATTACAAAGGAAAATCCCCATAGCATTAGGATTTTTTGTGTATGAATTCCTCAGAAGTGCACCCTTAGTGAGAGCAGCATATTAAGATGTTGAGACAGAAGATGAATTTTAACATTAGAGTGATGTTGATTTCTCCAAGACAGTTGGGTGCTAATGATTCTGATTAAAATAAAAAGAGGCTAATGAAGAAGGCACAGATAAATATTCCATGTTGCTTTGTGATATGATACAGACATAGCAAGACCTATTGTTACAATTTGTCAGTCATAACCAACAGAGATTGAATGCATTGGCCTCACAATAATTAATTCACCAGTTCTTTGCACTGATCCTGTACTTTTTCACTAGAGCAACATTGAGTAGTGGAAGGGGAAATGGCTGTTAATTTATGACACTAGTTTTATTTTTATTTCTTCAAAAATTTAAACTTGCTTTTAATTATCTAGCAGACAGCATTTCTGCAAGCCTACACTGACTCTTGGTGGTATGCCCTGAATCTTATCTAAGCTTTCTCTATCCTTTGTGCAGGAAGTATGACCAGGAGTTTTATTAGTGTATTTTAAAAACACTGCCAGAGTCCTCATTGAGTTCTACTTAGTTATGATATATAAGAAGACACAGTCTCAAGGTGCAGCAGGTGAAGTTTAGGCTCGAGGTGAGGAGAAAGTTCTTCACTGAGAGAGTTGTTAGCCATTGGAATGGGCTGCCCAGGGAGGTGGTGGAGTCACCATTGCTGGAGGTGTTCAAGAGGGGACTGGAAATGGCACTTGGTGCCATGGTTTAGTCATGAGGTCTGTGGTGACAGGTTGGACTCTATGATCTTTGAGGTCTCTTCCAACCTTCGTGATTCTGTGATTCTGTGATATAGAGGGAGCATTCAGTGTTTTATCTCTCAGAAAATAAAGTCAGAATTCCAAATCTTTCAACTACATCTGAAGTTTTAAACATCTTTCCATCTTTGAGAATCATATTGGGGAAAGTGGCATTACAAAAAAAGAACTGCTAAACAAGTTAATCCCTTGTCTTGTATATAACGTACAACTAATTATGTGGTGTCCCCTTCAATGCAATCCTGCCAATAGGAATAATCTGCCCATCCATGAGCAGAAATAATCTGAAGAAGCTAGTACCTGGAAGTAGCTGAGATGAGAAGAGGAAGGTAGTTTTATTACCTGCAACAATTCTGGTGGATGGGGCGTCACTGAAGATGGATGTGCCACTTCTGATGCACTGCAAACCCAGCATGTTGAAGCCCTTCGCAGGATGCAATGCTGATGAGACTGAAGATAGAATAGAATAGAATAGAATAGAATAGAATAG
The DNA here is from genome assembly GCA_015227895.2 of Colaptes auratus. Taxonomy (NCBI): domain Eukaryota; kingdom Metazoa; phylum Chordata; class Aves; order Piciformes; family Picidae; genus Colaptes; species Colaptes auratus. The sequence goes on from CM037636.1 coordinate 12,632,380, forward strand.
AATAGAATAGAATAGAATAGAATAGAATAGAATAGACCAGGTTGGAAGAGACCTTCAAGATCATCGTGTCCAACCCATCAACCAATCCAACCCACCTAAACAACTAAACCATGGCACCAAACACCCTATCAAGTCTCCTCTTGAACACCTCCAATGACGGTGACTCCACCACCTCCTCGGGCAGCCCATTCCAATGGGCAATCACTCTCTCTGTAGAGAACTTCCTCCTAACATCCAGCCTAAACCTCCCCTGGTGCAGCCTGAGACTGTGTCCTCTTGTTCTCGTGCTGGCTGTCTGGGAGAAGAGACCAACCTCTGCCTGTCTACAACCTCCCTTCAGGTAGTTGTAGAGAGCAAGAAGGTCACCCCTGAGTCTCCTCTTCTCCAGGCTAAGCAACCCCAGCTCCCTCAGTCTCTCCTCATAGGGCTTGTGTTCCAAGCCCCTCAGCAACTTTGTCTTTGTTGCCCTTCTCTGGACATGCTCCAGCAAGTCAACTTCCTTCCTAAACTGAGGGGCCCAGAACTGGACACAGTCCTCAAGGTGTGGCCTAACCAGTGCAGCATACAGGGGCAGAATGACCTCCCTGCTCCTGCTGGCCACACTGTTCCTGATGCAGGCCAGGATGCCATTTGCCCTCTTGGCTGCCTGGACACACTGCAGGCTCATGTTCAGCCTACCATCGACCAGTACCCCAGGTCCCTCTCTGCCTGGCTGCTCTCCAGATCTTACAAATCAAAGTGGAATAATTTTGTGTTGTGAGTTACTGTGGTTTTGTTTAAACTCCAAGATTATAGTTTAAAAAGGCCACGTGACTATCGATTTTATGGTGACAATGCAGTATATATGATAAAGATCTAGCACCCAAAATAATCCAAAATAATTAAAAAATAACAAGATAATAATTACTTGTTTTACACATGGTACTTATGTAATTATTACAGGATAAACTGATCTCATTTGAATTACCTATTTGATTATGTTATGTATGCTTTGTAAGATAGCGCTACCCAGGCCATTTATGTGTCTGCTTTGATTGACATCACTTTTGCACTGCTTTCTTTTTGTATTCAGCTAAAATAGACTAAATTCATCATGCACTGAATGGAAACTTAAGAATAAGTGTTTAGATAATTGGGCATTGGGGATTCTTAGAAGTCTTTATTATGTGAGAGTACCCAAATAACATCTGTTCCTACATTCCTGTTATTCAGGGTTGCTTTGTAGTTATTAAGTCTTTAGGGACCTCAGAAGCAAGAAACAAAGATATGCTGAATAAAATCCACTTTATGTAAAACCTTTTACACCCATTTAGTTAGTGAATGTAGCCTGGTTTATGGTAAGGCTGAATATTAGCGAAGAAAGACATGATTAGTTTCCAGCAACCACCAGGTGTAAGAAATAAAGAGAGAAGTTGTTTAGGAGAGCAATAGTGCCTAGACACTTCTTGACACCAGAAGGCTGAGAGGTTTTTCAAAGCTTGTTTCAATATCAGTAATTTTCCCCCAAATACCAACAATTTTCCAGCATATTCTCTAGAGAAGGTTTTATCACAGATTCAAAGGAAAAGTAATTACAGACAAAAAAAAAAGCACAAGAACCCATAAAAATTAATTGTTTCAGAATAAAGGAGGAAACAGGTATGGCATGAAGGGCAGTACTCCTCTGAGATGACAAGCAGCTAGTCAATGGTGGAGCATCAGTTTACCTGAATTATACCTGCGGTCTGTCCCACACCTAATTTATTTATATCCCAGTTCCTTCCATAGAGTACCTTCAATGCAAATCATGGTAGGATAAATAAGTGATCTGACTTTTCAATTGACTGAAGATTAATTTTCATCATCTCTCAACATCACACATGCAATCTTCCCTTCTGATTCTGTTTTAAAGCTTCACTTTCAAACAGAATTTGCTAATGGTTTTGATTTGGCACTGATTTAGTACTCATCGCTGATAGAGCTCACCTTAATCTCCTCAAATCTCAAAAGGCAGCAATTGATCTATGTACTGCACAACAGCTATTTTAAAATGTGCTATCCTCAGAAAGTCCATCAGCTTTTGTCTCGGTCCTTTATTCTGTTAAAATGATGTGATCACAACAATTTGGCTTTTACTGCTTAGGATAATACCTGGAATTCAAATGTAGATCTCACCCTGTGACAGTGTTAACTGAGATAAAACTGATGAGAAAGGAGGCACAAACGTTGTTTTTCTCTGGGGAAAAATCAGCTGTCTGGAGTAGTGCTACTATTAACATTTCTCATAGCCTAACTTTAAAATGAAGAGGAGAGGTGTCACACACTCCTATGCATCCAAAGCACCATGCACCGTGGTGACGTATGCACAGGAAATAGTCAGGCAATCATCATTAAAGAAATTAGTTTTCCATTTAACTTTGGTGATATTCAGCATGCTCCAGTCTATTAACTAGTGATTATATGGAAGCTTTTATCTTTCACCAGCATTATCTTAGATGATTATAACATGAAGCTGTGCTTAAAAACAGAATTGAAAAGAAGAGTCATTTAACTGTTATTCATTCTTAACAGTACTGAATAACTATATAAGAAATTAAAGGTCACAGGCATAGGAATTCTGTGTGGGTTTTATGCTTGTTTGCTTTTTCCCCCATATATATATATATAAAATAGCACACCTCTGTTTAATTAATGGAAGATTAAACCCTAATTATTATTCTGAAGTTAAGGTATTTTATCAGGCCTCTTTGTATCTAAAGTATAGTTTTGGGTATTTGGAACACCAAATCAGGATTCTACTGTACATTTTCAGATATATGTTTTCATTGATGTTCTGGTCCCTTGAGTGACCCTGGGGAGTTTCACTGCATTACAATGCCTTAGTTTTCCTATCTGTAAAATGGAGTTGGTGTCCCTGATCTCTTTAATTGTTTTACACCCAATATCCTCTAATTCATTAAGGTGAGCAGAGGCTGGCAAAACTTGCTTACAGCTGTGAAAGTAAGAAGCTGTGATTTAAGTCTCCTTGAGGAATTCTTTTCAGGGGCTAATGTGTTTCTGTGAGAGTAGCTGTAGTCAGGACTATGTAGATGTCTAAAACAGATGTCTACTTGGAAGTAAACAACGAGCATGAAAGCCAGGTAGCAATATAAAAGCTAGAAAAAGTAGTGATGACCTGACCCTAGAGTTGGTCCCATATATAAGCCCCTGCACCTTCACCCAGCTTCTGTGTGCCATCAGCTCTCACTGGGGAATAGAAAGGCTATGTAGTTGCACACAGGAAGGGAGAAACTGGGAGATTTTTTTCCCAGCTCTGTGCTTCCCTGCTTCTCTGAACTGGGAGAAGAAGCACTGTGCAGCGTCTGGGGTACACAACCTTTTGATATCGTCTTGTCCTTGTTAGTGTCTTCTCAAACTCTTCTCCTAGGCTATTTTTCAACACAGCATCAGGTACAAAGATATGTAGGATCTAGTGGCTCTTATCCCTCTTATAACGGTGCATTATAACCTCTGTTAAATACCTTTCTAAATATTCTCATTATTTTCTTAAGAAACAACAGTCAGATGTGAGTCTTCATGTGAAGGCTAAAAACATAAACAAAAACTATTCCACAGTTAATAGTTTATAATACTTTCTACTCTATTGTGGAATATTCTCTATCTGTATGTGGAAGGATTCAAATTACTTCTTGGGGTTTTCTATGAAGACAGCACAGATTATTTCTTCTTCAACAACATCACAGTCAGAAATGTGGTCTACCTGGAGCTCAGCAAGGCCTTTGACACCGTCCCCCACAGCAAACTCCTGGCCAAGCTGGCAGCCCATGGCTTGGATGGGAGCACACTGCGTTGGGTTAGGAACTGGCTGGAGGGCCGAGCCCAGAGAGTGGTGGTGAATGGTGCCACATCCGGCTGGCGGCCAGTCACTAGTGGTGTGCCCCAGGGATCAGTGCTGGGCCCCATGCTCTTCAACATCTTTATTGATGATCTGGATGAGGGCATTGAGTCCATCATCAGTAAATTTGCGGACGACACCAAGCTGGGGGCAGCAGTTGATCTGCTGGAGGGCAGAGAGGCTTTGCAGAGGGACCTCGACAGGCTGGACAGATGGGCAGAATCGAACGGCATGAGATTGAACACATCCAAGTGCCGGGTTCTGCACATTGGCCACAGAAACCCCATGCAGTGCTACAGGCTGGGGTCAGAGTGGTTGGAGAGCAGCCAGGCAGAGAGGGACCTGGGGGTGCTGGTTGATTGTAGGCTGAACATGAGCCTGCAGTGTGCCCAGGCAGCCAAGAAGGCCAATGGCATCCTGGCCTGTATCAGGAACAGTGTGGCCAGCAGGAGCAGGGAGGTCATTCTGCCCCTGTACACTGCACTGGTTAGGCCGCACCTTGAGTACTGTGTCCAGTTCTGGGCCCCTCAGTTTAGGAAGGATGTTGACTTGCTGGAGCGTGTCCAGAGAAGGGCAACAAAGTTGGTGAGGGGTTTGGAACACAAGCCCTATGAGGAGAGGCTGAGGGAGCTGGGGTTGCTTAGCCTGGAGAAGAGGAGACTGAGGGGTGACCTTATTGCTCACTACAACTACCTGAAGGGAGGTTGTAGCCAGGCAAAGGTTGGTCTCTTCTCCCAGGCAGCCAGTACCAGAACAAGAGGACACAGTCTCAGGCTGCGCCAGGGCAGGTTTAGACTAGATGTTAGGAAGAAGTTCTATACTGAGAGAGTGATTGCCCACTGGAATCAGCTGCCTGTGGAAGTGGTGGAGTCACCTTCATTGGAGGTGTTCAAGAAGAGGCTTGATGGGGTGCTTGGTGCCAGGGTTTAGTTTTTTAGTTGTTTAGGTGGGTTGTATTGTACTGTATTGTACTGTTTTGTACTGTATTGTACTGTATGGTACTGTATTGTATTTAGGTGGGTTGGATTGGTTGATGGGTTGGACGTGATGATCTTGAAGGTCTCTTCCAACCTGTTGTATTGTATTGTATTGTATTGTAAATACTTAACAAAGGGCTGGAGAAAGGCAGACAGAAAGAATGCTGTAGATTTGTACACATTGGAGGTGTATAAATTACAAACAAAAACCAAACTCAAGTGGAATTTTTGAGTAAATCAGTGGATTATGGCGAAATGGTCCGATATAGTCTAATAACTTAGTATAATTGTAATACATTCTAATTGGCAAACGACTTGAGATAATCTCTTGAAGCCTATTCCTGAAGAATAAAAATAATAACACCCCTGGAAAATGTTATGCTGAAGGTATAGCTAGGAAAGAACTCAGCAGGGAGTAAGAAATTAGAAACAGTTTGCCTTCAGAAGCTGTAAATAATAATCTTAACAATGTAGCACATCACATGTTTAAGCTAAAATAATGTCCTCATCTATTTTCACTTAGGAAGTTTATGGTACTACTCAGTAACTGTGGAATCTTGCAGCTGTGGTGCAGGTAAATTACAAGCTACAGTGGCTATAGCTTCATATCTGAATCTGTTTTAGGTTGTGTATGTGATGTATTTAAATCATAATAGAGGTAGTCCACTGATGATTTTTTTTTCCTTTTTAAAATTAATTCTTTCAGGTCTGACAGGTCAAATTATGTGTTTGGTACAATTTCTGGTCAGTAGTCTATTATTAAATTAGACTGTCATGTATTAAAGATATAAGGCAGGTACCTTCTATATGCTGAATTATTTAACATGGTGATTTGACAATTTTTTGTAATTACATCACCTTTAGATTTAATAGATAGTCCTTGACAAAATTTACATCTTTCCCACCTTCATGATCCTAGTTGTAGATAAAGAGCCATTCTTCCAATTTTCTTTATAGATAAAATGTACTGAAATGAACTGACAGCACTTGGTCATGTCTCTTTCAACTGAAAGTTCATAGAAAACCATCCTCGTCTCTCAGAGGTATACAAGGTTTTACCTCTGATAAATACCATCTTGCCTTTGGAGCAGAAAAACGGAGTCCAAACCAGTTTACCTCATGTCCATTCCTAATCCTAACCCAAAAGAAAGCTGCTGGTGCCTTGCTTTTCAATGAGCGGAAATGAAGTGGAGCACTAGTCAGAGTAAAGGAGTGTGCCCATTTCTTTAAAAAGTCACAGAAGGTATGCTACTTATCAGCAAAATATATTCTAAGTATTTTGAGTATATGACAATCAAATGCATAACAAAGCTCTACAGATCTGATTCATAGAATCACAGGATCACCAAGGTTGGAAGAGACCTCAAAGATCATCAAGTCCAACCTGTCACCCAAGACTCCATGACTACTACACCATAGCACCAACTGCCATGTCCAATCCCCTCTTGAACACCTCCAGGGACCACCTCCCTGGGCAATCCATTCCAATGGCTAACAACTCTCTCTGTGAAGAACTTTCTCCTCACCTCGAGCCTAAACTTCTGCTGGTGCAGCTTGAGACTATGTCCTCTTGTTCTGGTGCTGGTTGATTGGGAGAAGAGATCAACCCCCCTCCTGGCTACAACCACCCAAGAGAGAGTGAGAGATTATTTCCAGCACCAAAATCAAGCTATATGTTTCTACTTCTGTGTGCCATTCTTGACAAAATATTTAAAATATTTTTCTATTTTCTATTAAATTGAAGTTAAAGGTTGCAGTCCTAAAGTTAACACAATTCCTTTTATTTGGTATGGCAGAGCTTTGACTGTAGCACAGTCTCTGAGTCCTTACTGTCTAAAGAGCTTGATCTGAATCTGAAAAGCCACTAAGGAATGGTAAATTTTCCTATGATCTTGTATGCCCAAGAAAGTGCTTCATTCACCTGCTTTAATTTTTACATCATGTAGGAGTGTTTTATTTAGTAAGTACTTTGTGAGCTGTTTTTCAAAAGGATTTGAAAAAGTAGGGCAGTTTTTTGGTTTTGACAGCATTGTCTCTTCAATAGACTAAGGTTGATATTCAGGAAAGATTTTCCGTGCAGACACTCTGACTTTATTCCTTTGTGAATCCAAAGCAAGATTCGTGAGTAGTGCTTTCTATGAGATTTCAGGCTCTAGTTAGCTTTGGGTGGTGGATGAGAATAGTTTAAAATACTGCCATATTCAATAAATATGAGGAAGTATGGATATATTTCACTCTCCAAGGTATATGTGCTATCTGAGATCTGCAAGCCTCACATTCTGAAAACTGTCATTAAGCACTGGAATATTCTCAGACAGGTTACATAGCTTTCATATTACATATTTATAGTGTGCAGTTAAATCTCTTATTTGCTCTCAGAACCAGTGGGAGGAAGGAAAAATACACATAAATGGAAAGATTCCTTGACAGAGTGGAGGGTCAAGCAGAACTAGCCTTTCAGAAGCAAAAAGGTGGGATGCTGCCAATGTTATCAATTAAATTTCTCCTACTTTCTTTACTTACTTCCTCACAGAGCTATTTACAAGAGACCAGCATGTGATACCAGCTGAACCTTACTGCTCTGTGTAGCTGTTACCAAGTTGTTAATTTGAAAAGTAAACAGGTATTTCACAAGCCACTTAAATTCAAGATCCAAACTTTGCAAAAATGTAATATATGATTAATTCTTTTTTTCTATAAGGTGAAATAAAATGGAGAAAACATGAAACATGTAATCTCGTGGAAGAGAGTGACAGTTCTTAATGCTCAGGATGAGTACAGTGATAAACTAATAATAATCCAATTTTTACCAAGAGATAATCCTTCCTAATTAATAGACAATAGTTTGTCTTTCTCTTCATGGCCTCTTTAGTAAGGCTTCTAATAATAAAAGATAAGTACAGGTGCTTATCTGAAGAGTGATTACCCATTCCTTTGTCATAGTTTAGGCACAGGACAAATATAAAGAATCATAATACTGTTTATCTTTCTTAATATAAATTACTTAACTAGCTAATGCGCTATTTGTATTGCTGGGGTTTTTTAAAGTTAACACTTGTTCAGACCTGGTAGGCTTGAAACTCAATATTTTTGTTATCTATGACTACCTGTCCTGGTTTAACACAGGGCCTGTCCGGGTTTGTGCTGGACTCATTTGGCCCTACCATGACAGGGAGTCAACACAATTTTACCACTAAATAAATCTTACCTACTTTTTCTTTTGTGTGTGATCTCAGATTCACTTTTCTATTGTCTACTGCCCGGTTCTCCAGACTTCTCACGTTCTCTTTTCCCTTCAAATGCTTTTTAAAGTTTGGGTCTAAGCTTTCTTATGCTGCTGATGACAATGATTATGCCTGCAGACCTTATACATTCATGCTAATGTATTATACTGTAAAGTCACCAGGGAAAAATATTTTGGTTTTCAGGAGATTTTAAAAACACTGTGAACATTAAAATGTTACCCCCCAAAAAAACCCTAATGAAGGCAGAACTTTATTACACTTTTTATAAAAGCATAAGACAAAATTCTTCTCTGTGATACACGTGGAAAATCTGCACCCTCATGCTTGTTCTCTGCATCCATGCATGGAACACGCATGAAGGCCTCACTAATGGCAATAAACCCTTTATTACCTAATGGTAATAAAACCTGCTTTTGATTGTGAGCAATCTCATGTTTATCTCATGTTTAAAAAATGCTGCAGATTTAAAAATCAATATTTCCTGTTGTGTTTGGGAACAGGTAGTAAAACTGTTTGGTTTGAGACACAGTTCCTCAGTAATGCATGTAACGTGAACTAGTGAAGATAATCTTTCGGCTATGCATATTTTGATTATGTCATTTATTTTGTAGCAAATTTTGGGCAAGAATCAACAGATGCTAATGACATATACATGTGCATGATCTAGTACAATACGGCCCTGATTTGATTTAGGTTTTCCTGGTAGCAATTGATAGTAATGGCAAATGGTAGCATTTTCATCAACACTTGCAGGAAACAGAAATACACTGACTGAATTCAGTTTGGTTATTTTCATTTACTATTGTCACATACTGTCTAATATCTCATGGTCATTTAAGAATGGTACTCTGCTTTGCCACTACTGCTGTGAGAGCACATCTTAGCTACCTCTTTGCTGACTCACTTGTCTAATTCCATAGAGTATATAAACTGACACAAACAGATGTGTATAACAATTTGCCTTTCCCCCCTCCCCTTGGTTTTGTGTCTTTTTTGTTTGCTAGTAGTGGGTTTTGGGCTTGTTGTGTGTGTTTTTAAATTTTTTATTTGTTTTTGTTTGCTGTTTGTTAATGTTATTGTGTGATTGCCTGTTTGTTTTGTTGTTTAGGTTGCGATTTTTTGTTATTGTTTGGTTTGTTTCCACTAATTCCATGGAGTCAATGGAGTGCAAAATCATTACCATTATAATTATATTTTGGATAAAGGACTGTGTTTTTCTGTTAGGAAAAGTCAGACTGCTCTATTGAAGTTGAACATGCCAGCATAGGCTGGAAAAGTGTAAGAATTTTTGTTAGCTACTTCAAGCACTGGAGGTACAGCCTATTGGGATTCTCTGCTCTGCAACAGAAGATAAGTACAGTAGGCTTTCCTAGAAGACAATGACCTGAATCCTGAAGTTCAGGAGGGAAAAGCAAACAAAGCACAAAAATGGTAGGTGAATCATTATCTTCATACTTATTTTTAACTATTTTCCACATTTTCAATACATTTAGTTATTTTCTAAATGCTAAAGTTTTATATGACTTGCTGCCTCATATTCCAGATCAGCTTAAAAATAAAAAAGATGCTGTTCTGACTGTGTACTGCTGAAATGAAAAAGTGAAGCTGGAGTAAAAGGTTGAGATTTCACCTCATCATAGAAACAAACAAAATAGGAGGACATCAACATTTCGTCCAATGGCATCCATTTGCAGACGACACCAAGCTGGGGGCAGGAGTTGATCTGCTAGAGGGTAAAGAGGCTTTGCAGAGGGACCTTGACAGGTTGGACAGACGGGCAGAATTCAATGGCACGAGATTGAACACATCCAAGTGCTGGGTTCTGCACATTGGCCACAACAACCCCATGAAGTGCTACAGGCTGGGGTCAGAGTGGCTGGAGAGCGGCCAAACAGAGAGGGACCTGGGGGTGCTGGTTGATGGGAGGCTGAACATGAGCCTGCAGTGTGCCCAGGCAGCCAAGAGGGCAAATGGCATCCTGGCCTGCATTAGGAACAGTGTGGCCAGAAGGAGCAGGGAGGTCATTCTCTCCCTGTACACTGCACTGGTTAGGCCGCACCTCAAGTACTATGTCCAGTTCTGGGCCCCTCAGTTTAGGAAGGATGTTGACTTGCTGGAGCGTGTCCAGAGAAGGGCAACAAAGTTGGTGAGGGCTTTGGAAGACAAGCCCTATGAGGAGAGGCTGAGGGAGCTGGGGGTGCTTAGCCTGGAGAAGAGGAGACTCAGGGGTGACCTTATTGCTCTCTACAACTACCTGAAGGGTGATTGTGGCCAGGCAGAGGTTGGTCTCTTTTCCCAGGCAGGCAACACCAGAACAAGAGGACACAGTCTCAGGCTGCGCCAGGGGAGGTTTAGACTGGATGTTAGGAGGAAGTTCTCTACAGAGAGAGTGATTGCCCATTGGAATGTGCTGCCCGAGGAGGTGGTGGAGTCACCATCACTGGAGGTGTTGAGGAGGAGACTTGATGGGGTACTGGTGCCATGATCTAGTTGTTTAGGTGGGTTGGATTGGTTGATGGGTTGGACACGATGATCTTGAAGGTCTCTTCCAACCTGTATTTATTCTATTGTATTGTATTGTATTGTAGACAGGCAGAGGTTGGTCTCTTCTCCCAGGCAACCAGCACCAGAACAAGAGGACACACTCTCAGGCTGCACCAGGGGAGGTTTAGGCTGGATGTTAGGAGGAAGTTCTATACAGAGAAAGTGATTTGCCGTTGTAATGGTCTGCCCGTGGAGGTGGTGGAGTCACCATCATTGGAGGTGTTCAGGAGGAGACTTGATAGGGTGCTTGGTTGCATGGTTTAGTTGATTAGTTGGTGTTGGATGATAGGTTGGACACGATGATCTTGAAGGTCTCTTCCAACCTGGTCTATTCTATTCTATTCTATTCTATTCTATTCTATTCTATTCTATTCTATTCTATTCTATTCTATTCTATTCTATTGAAGTACCACACAATTTGTATAGAGTGTGTTACACTGTGTGCCCAGAAGACTTGGGTTCACAATTAGGCAACAATCCAAATGGTTGAGATTTGAGTATAGTTAATGAATATCAGACCAGAGAATTCTGTCAGAACCCCAACTCTTTGCTGTCATCACACAAACATGGAAACTACTAGAAGTACAAACACAATACCCTGCCATGATTATTTCAGAAAACCTTTCATTTATCAGTGGTTTACACTTCATTATTTTTTTGGCTCTGTTTTGTTTTTCTGCCAATAGAGGTTGCTTCTCAACACATCTGAAAAAAATTCAGATTAACTCAGATTCAGTGAAACTGAAAATAACATAACCATTCTTTTCAATGGAAAGCACATTACGAAAATGACACAGAGCTGAAAAATCTGTGGAGTAAAAATGTGTTCTAGAGCATTCATCACTATGAAACCATGATAAGCATGCATTAGCCAGGCCATCTCATTTCCCAAAATCTTAACAATATTAGTTATAAGAACCTTTAAAGCTAATTTTGAAAGAATCTTGGATGTACCAACAGCAGTAACAAAACAAAAAATAAAACAACATCAAAAGTCAGTGAAATTATACATGACTTGAGAGACTGGGTGGTGTTCCATAGCATAATCTCAAAGGATGACTACAGAATTGTTTTCTTTGACTTTTTAAACACTTCCTGTGATGGTGGTAGTTTACAGAAGGCACATAGGATGTGGAATTGGAGTTCCAGTCTCTTAAGAGGGCCTGGGGAGGGACTTTTTCGAGTGTCAGGTAACACTAGGGGGAATGGAACAAAAGTAGAAATGGGTAGATTCAGACTGGAGTTTAGGAAGAAGTTCTTTCCCATGAGAGTGGTGAGACACTGGAACAGGTTGCCCGAGGAGTTGGTGGATGCCTCATCCCTGGGGGGTTTTTAAGACCAGGCTGGATGTGGCTCTGAGCAAGCTGATCTAGCGTGAGATGTCCTTGCCCATGTCAGGGGGGTTGGAACTAGATGAACCCTTCCAACCCTAATAATTCTATGATTCTGTGATTCTTTCACATATTGTTTGGTTAGGTTTTCAAGATGATTATTGTAGATCTTGCCTACTGTCATAGTTTTAGAGAGCATACTGAAGCTCTTTTTTTCCCTCCCCAAACGACTAAAAGAAAATGTTCCTCATGGGATTGGAAAGGATTGGAAATTTGCATGGAAATACTATTCATAACTATATACAACAGTACAAAAAACATGAAAAATGCATAAATTCATATTCAGCCTCAGCCCAGTTCTCTCCAACCTGGGTTTACAACAACCTCACTGGTCCAAAACCCCCCAGGCTGCACTACACAGCAAGAAATTTAGCTTACCAGCTCAAAGCTGTACTCTCTTGCAAACCAGAGAGAGAAGCCACTGTAATGCCCAGAGAGAGAAGAGCAGAACAGACAATTATGCCTCTTTGTATCAGGGACTAGATGCAGGATTATGGGAATGAAATAACAAAAGATTACACTTTTCAGTGTCCACTTCCTGGGTTATTTAGTCCCTCTGGAAGACTTCACTCTATGGTTAAGACATCCCAGTTCTTAAACCCTTTAACACCTACAATACTCCAAGTATTGAGTAAATAATATTGCTTAAGTTATCTTTGATTCTTTTTCTGTAATAACCTTTTAAAAGAAGTAGTTCTCTGCTTTAGTGGTAGTGAGCGACTATATCACTGCTATGTCTTTTGAATCTGGAGTCCTGTAAGCAGAATTTCTTTTAACTACTTGCAGGATGGGTCCCAGGTGCTTACTCTGCGTTTGCTCAGCGTACAGGTCTGGATTTGACATGACTGGGATTTCAGAGAGTAGGAATTCAGAGGAGATCTTCACTACAGATATGAGAATGAAATGCAGTCTGCAAACTTTTCCTTCAAAAGGAGTGGTCTGTTTCAGGGCAAGCCAAAACAAACCAACCAAATAAACAAGCCTATGAAATTTTCCTGTATTGACTGAAAGATTGTAGGAGAAAGGAAGAAATTATTCTTTCTTATCATCCTATTTTCACAGAATCACACAGAATCACAGAATCACCAAGGTTGGAAGAGACCTCAAATATCATCAAGTCCAACCTGTCACCACAGACCTCATGACTAAACCATGGCACCAAGTGCCACGTCCAATTGAAACAACCTAAGGAGTTAATGCCAACTGGATTCTGATTTAAGAATATGTTGTGCACATATCTTCTTGAACTCTTTTATCCAGTACCTACAGTTCATGGAAGTAGTTGTACTGCTCTGGTGCACCTTTTTAGCTGCATGTCCCTGTGCTGCTGAGTGTAGTGTCAGTGCACATTAGCTAGATCTGTGGAGTTAACTCTGATGTTGAAGAAATTGTTACATCCCTTCCTATACAACAACTATTAACTAAAGGCTTGAAAGCTGTGGAATCTTATGGAAACTGTAGGCTTCTCAACAAGAAGGCTGGGGCAGGACTTCTCAGGCTATCAGGTAGTAATAGGACTAGGGGGAATGGAATGAAGCTGGAGGTGGGGAGATTCAGGCTGGATGTGAGGAGGAAGTTCTTCACCATGAGAGTGGTGAAGCCCTGGAATGGGTTATTCAGGGAGGTGGTTGAGGCCCTGTCCCTGTAGGTGTTTAAGCCCAGGCTGGATGAGGCTCTGGCCAGCCTGATCTAGTGTGGGGTGTCCCTGGCCATGGCAGGGGGGGTTGCAACTAGGTGATCCTTGTGGTCCCTTCCAACCCTGACTGATACTATGTTACTATGAATATTACCTCCCCTCCCCATGTTTTGTAAAATATTCTAGGGAATAACTATTTTTGATGAAAACTCACTAAATTGTAATAAAAAAACTTTTGCCTCAGACACCTAAGAATTAATAGTCAAGTTTATCTAATTTAAGAACAAAAATAGAATGCGTAGCTAATATGATCAGTCACATTTTAAAATTAAATATTCAAAATAAGGTGCTTCAGAGTTGTTAGGTATCTAAGAAATTATCAGTATATTTTTGAGGAATAAGTATGAAATAAAAATAATTCCTTAGCATGCAATTTCCTTGCAGAAACAACAACAAAAGACATCAAATAAATCAAATACTGTTTTTTAATTACCTGCTCACCTTTATTAAAATATTACTATAGTATGAATTAAAGAGTTGAACTGGATTTCTTAAACTGTCTTGGGAAGATTGTCATTGTTATGACATATGAAAATTAAATGGTAGTCTTGTTATCTTTAAATTATTCTGTAACTGTTAGTCATATTTTGGAATATTATATATAGAGTGATTGCCCATTGGAATCGGCTGCCCGTGGAGGTGGTGGAGTCACCTTCATTGGAGGTGTTCAGGAAGAGGCTTGATGGGGTGCTTGGTGCCATGGTTTAGTTGTTTAGGTGGGTTGTATTGTATTGTATTGTATTGTATTGTATTGTATTGTATTTAGGTGGGTTGGATTGGCTGATGGGTTGGACGTGATGATCTTGAAGGTCTCTTCCAACCTGGTGGTGTATTGTATTGCATTATACTGTATTATATGAAATATATATGTTATATGTAATACATATAATAGAATAATGTATATTATGTATAATATTATTATATTTTATATAAAATACTACTCGTGTTTTAGAACTAATTGACAGGTATTTGCTACTAAGGCATGAAATAAAATGGAAAAAGCAAAAAGCCTGCAATTGGCAGAATGTTTATGAATTAGCAAGTTGTATGGAATAGGATGCATCATCGGGATTGAAGTTCCTGAGTAGTTAGGGCCAAATTTAACTTTTATTATCTCATCAGGTTTTGGAAATTCTTACTGAAAATGGAGCTGAGATTCTATAATATCTCTCTTGCACTACAATTTAATCACTTCTGTAGATACCTGAAAATGCAAAGCTAGCTTAATGGCCCAAATACAAAATTAAGTGCATGATTTTACAGTAATTTCCCCCATAACTATTTTCCCCCAGGTTTCCATTTGCATGAATGTAGACTTCTAAAAGAAGTTTCAAATTTTGTACACAAAATCTTACATAAAATAATCAGTTCAAAACAGTGCTGCCAGTCTCCCTTAATCCTTATTCTATATTAGCATATATTTAGATGAGTTCTGTTAAAAGTTTTGTGAATTAAGATAATTGTCTTAACTTCATGTTGATGGATTTCCTGTATGCCCAAATTTTTGAACTGTGTTTGTGTTTCCCTATGTTCATACTTCATATTTTTTACACCCTACAGTCTTACAATATTTTCTTTTGTAGTTTAGAATAGAATAGAATAGAATAGAATAGAATAGAATAGAATAGAATAGAATAGAATAGAATAGAATTAATCAGGTTGGAAAAGACCTTTGAGATCACCAAGTCTAACCTACCACCCAACACCATCTAATCAACTAAACTATGGCACTAGGTGCCTCATCAAGTCTCTTCTTAAACACTTCCAGCTATGGCGATTCCACAGCCTCCCAGCGCAGCACATTCCAATGACCAATCTCTCTTTCTGTGAAGAACTTCTTCCTAACATCCAGCTGCAACCTCCCCTGGTGCAGCTTGAGGCTGTGTCCTCTTCTTCTGTCGCAGGTTGCCTGGGAGAAGAGACCAACCCCCACCTGGCTACAACCTCCCTTCAGGTAGTTGTAGAGAGCAAGAAGGTCTCCTCCAAGCCTCCTCTTCTCCAGGCTTAACAACCCCAGCTCCCTCAGCCTCCTTATAGGGCTTGTACTCCAAACTCATCTCAGCAGAATGTCTTAGGATTCACTTACTTCTAGTCATCTGCTACATTAAATACTCTGTAGTTCACAAACAGACTCAAAAATACTGGAAGAAAAACTCAATTTTGCAAACTACACTTTAGATACTTTCCAAAAGAAATGCTGCTTCTGAGTGTCCTCTCACATTTCCTGTAAGAGCCTCAGCTGGTTTAAAAGTGAGCGACTATGTCACATTTTGTTTACACTGAGCAAATTGTGAAATGACATTTAGGAGCCATGACACAGTATATCCTAAACACAAATTTGGAATGAACTTAACCAGTACAGCTAGAAGACTGTTGCAACTATTGCTACAGCTTTATTGGGAAGGAAAATACATGATTGATCATTTAATAAGTGACTTGGGAGGCTGGAAGGGAAAGGTGCTTTTAAAGAAAAGGTATCTGGAGAAGGAAGGCAAACATCCACATTAAAAAATCCTGAAGCAGAATTATGTATTGGCATTTCTTAACAGTAACACGTTGCTGCTTTAAGACTCATTAGAACAAAATCTTCTTGATGTTAAATTTCTCTTACAGAAGTGCCAGACATTACTTTATTCTTAGACACCCTATGACTATTTAATCACAATTTCTATGAGAAAAGACTATTGTATATCACGATTCTAGCAATTAGGAAGCTTAAATGTATCATTACATTAAACAGACACTTTGCACACTTTCCATCCTGTAGTCATCTTGAGGGAAATGTCATAATTAATTGCTCTGCTGACTGTTTTGAGGGGGGAAAAAAAGGAGAAACTGAGTGTTGATGAAATTGTAAATAGTCAAACTTTTCTCAGGAAGAGGAGAAGACTAGGCATTCCTTGTGTAAACTGTTAAATATATCTCAATAGGCTGGTCTAATGAAGACCTTGAATAGCTAAGCCTCTTGACAAAATGATAAATAGTCCCTTTTATCAAGGGGAAAATGTTGTAAATAAGTTTTTCTAATGCTTTTATTTTATGAGATTAGATTAATTTTTCATTGCTTTATTTTACCACATTACCTTTAACTAGGACACTGAGTACTCCTCGTGGTTTATATAGTGTGCAGTTCTTTTGGAAGCAAGTGCCTTCCCACTGTAAAATCACAGGATCACAGGGTGTTAGGGGTTGGCAGGGACCTCTGGAGTTCTTTGAGTCCAACCCCCCTGCCAGAACAGGACAAAATGTGATCCCTTTGTATATATCTTTCCAATCTTGTGCAATTAATATCCAGAGTACTTGCACAAGGTTCACCCTTACATAAACGGAAATGGATTTAGGCTCTCAGTCATCTTAGTGTTCCTCCTTCCCTCTTAAATATCACCCATGCATTTGTGAAACAATCATTAGTTCATTAACTGCTTCAGAAAAAAAAAAGAAAAAAAAAGGGGGGGTGGGGTGGAAAGAAGGTCCTTCTAATTTATTACTTTCATGTGATACATTTGCCACTTCAGGCCACCAAGACAGTGAGCTGAAGAATTTCACTGTGCCTCTGTGAACTAACTAATTATTATCTTCAGGCTTGACTTACTGTCTCATAACTTTGGTTGTGCCTCGTATCATTTTCTCGCAAGACTATCTACATATAAACAGAGGGATGTGTGATGGAGGACCATGAGATTTGAATATGAATCATCTCTTTGTTGTGTGTTGTATCTTATGCATAAATTCATGGCTTCACCATTTGCAAGTTATCAGAAGATAAAAACATTTCATGGCTGAAAATTGTTCTCGTTATTCCAGTCCTTAAATTATTTTCCTCCATTGTGGCTTTTAATTCACCATGTTTTGCTGTTAATTTATTTCTAAATAGGCTTTTTATTGAATACATTATGTCAGGATTTGATAGAGGATGCCCCTTGCCTAATATTGAGTTCCTGTGCATATGGGTAATAATACACAATGACCTACTGGAAGCTAGGAGTGCTTTTTCTAATGTACACATGGTGTTTTAAGTCTGTAACTCTATTGGATGCTTTTGAGAGCTTCTTGAAAGCCTGCATCAGCAAGGATTCTTGTTTGTATTTCCTGGACCTTGAGTAACCTAAAAGCAAAGCTGTTACAACTAGATTCAGTTTGTGGAACAGCGAGCATGTGCTCACCACACAGGTTTTGTCTGTTTACTGCAACAGAGTTAAGTAGCCAAACTCATAGAACTGTAAGATAAATGTAAGATAAATATTAGGTCTGAGCTCTTGGATAAGATCAAGTGTAAAATTGCTTTAATATCTGGTGTTTTACCTCCCACGGGATTCTGTCCCACCCTTGTAGAGAAATGGAATCTGTGGAAGCTGGAAATGGACGCTAAATGCTCTCTACTTTGCTGGGAAATCTTTTCCACCTAGCATAATAAAAGGCATGTGTTATGGAAAGGAAAGTACTTTCTGAGTCTCTCAAGCACAGTAACATGTCAACAGAATTAGTGGCAAGGTCTCTGATGAAGGAGTTCAGTTCTGGGATGTAGATAAATATATTAAAAAAAAAAAAGTAGAAATGACAGGTAGAGGCTGTTGATTGGATTTTGGGGGGAGTGAGTATCCCCCATGCCTCTCTTCCAACAGTGCTCAATCAAGACTTAGTGCAGACAGCGGGGGAGAGAGACAAGAGGAAGCTCACACTGACTGCTTTCATATGAGAACAGCAACACTTGAGAGAAACAATAGATGTATAGATAAATTTTTCCATTTAAATAGCACATACTCATCATACTGACACTCCTTTGTGTGTGTGTGTCTACTTTTCTCTTATTCTGAAGCTTTTCTGCTAGTGGTTAAAGGGACTTGTACATAAGCCACTGTGGTTCCTGCGCACCTAACAGAGCAATTCAGGAGCAGGCTGAGCAGGAAGGCACAGAAAGCTATCAAAAAGGATAAGCTGAAGAGGAAAATGGGAATTAGGATACACCCCTTTGTTTATCAATGTGTCTCATTCTGGGTTGTGTACAAGTTTTTCTTCATTAGGATCCAGAGTATGCAGTTTCACTAATGATGCATTGTTATGGCTATAGTTCATGCCAACATCCTTCATGCCAACAGCCTCCTCTCATCACCATGCTGCTATTTGTTCTTTTCCAGGTGCAATTTTGTCACAGATCAATTAGTCCCTTCCACCACAGAGTTAAGATGCAGTTCAAGCTAGAAATTTTTTAGTATAGGTCATTTGACTCCATCTGCCATACATTGCCCTTCAACATGATCAGAACGTGCTTCAAAAGCAGTCTTCCACATTCATGCATTTTTCACATTCATTCTGTAACACCACCACTCTGACCAGTGGAGACAGAGACTTCATAATAGCTGGGGAGTTGTGAGCCAGACAAAAATGTATACTGATGAAATAACCACATCTTAGGGACAGGGGAATGCCACATGGGACAAAGTGCTATGCAGTGTCAAGGTAGCTGGTTCTAAGATTGCAAATATAAGGTGCACTGCATTATGTGGTATTCCAGGGGGAAAGTAGTTGTACCAGTAAACATGAGGCTGGATTTGTTTCCCCCTGAGAATAAGTGCTTACTAGGCTTTTAGTAAACCTGTCTGTTGGGGGGAAGAAAATAAGATTCTTCCCATTAAATATTTTTAGCTGTAGGGTCACCTGCAGCAGGTATTTCTACATCAGCCTTTTTATTGGCTGGAATGTTGTGTGAGAAATGAAAGCTTAAAAAATGGCTATAATCTGGAATTTTCACTTTCTTGATGAGTGATGTCACAGCTTAGTATCCACATACTCGAAACAACGAAGGGTTTTGACTCTTGTGTTGTTTGCTGATTGTGTGTGTTCAGCTCTGCTTAACATGCACATAATATTTTGACCATTGATTCCTGGTGGAGCTTAGGTGTGCAAGGCTTCTTTTGCCCATATCTGGGAGCATAAGTTCAGGTGTTTTAAAGTTTAAGTGAATCAATGGCCAAGTGTAGGTGCTCATTTGATCTAAGACATTTATTTCCACAGAGACTATTGTATCAGTTTGGAAGTGGTTTGTGGAGATGAAGAAGTTCTATAACAGCAATAAACCGCTTAAAAAAGTTAGCCTTTGTGCATTATGCCATAAATCTCTACACATCTTTGAGACCAACATGAGAGGATGTTTGAATATAGCTATGTAGTTTTTCCTTTTCTTTTTTTAAGACTGATTTGTAGGAAATACATATGTCAGGAAAATGAAGTAAAAGGCCTTTTCTTATCTCCTTACCAGTGCCTAGCCTCAAGCAGAAGTCCATAGGGAGCAATGGGAACTCCCTTGTCATTAAATTTCCTGTCACACCACAGGCTACAAGCATTCCTGAGAAGAAGATACTCTCTTCTAAGCCCCTGAGAAGGAGCCTAAATGTAACTATCAGCAATGTTACCGAGGTGGTGTCCCAGCTACCTGTTAGAGCTGCATTGTTCTTCTCTAGGACAATTCTAACCAAAACCTGCCCCCTTAAGTGACATGAATGTGCAGAGTGACTAACAGGCTTAGTCCAGTGCTTTAGCAATTAACATCTTTAACCCAGTGTCAAATGAGAGAAAACAAAACAAAACCAATAAAAAGGACAATGACTGCTTAATTAACCTTTTGATTAGATAGGGCTGTGGTGTGCAATTATGCTTGTGGAGACCTTATTGTGGCCTTTCAGTATCTTAAGGGGGCCTATAAGAAAGCTGGGCAGGGACTTTTTAGGGTCTCAGGTAATGATAGGACTAGGGGGAATGGAACGAAACTAGAAATGGGTAGATTCATATTGGAGGTTAGGAAGAAGTTCTTCCCCATGAGGGTGGTGGGACACTGGAACAGGTTGCCCAGGGAGGTGGTGGAAGCCTCATCGCTGAAGGTTTTTAAGGCCAGTCTGGATGTGGCTGTGAGCAAGCTGATGTAGTACACTCTAGCTGTAGTGTGAGGTGTCCCTGGCCATGTCAGGGGTGTTGGAACTAGATAATCCTTGAGGTCCCTCCCAACCCAAACAATTCTATAATAAACAAGACTTATACCATTTAATGTTTTTATTCAGTTATTTATGGTCAGGCACAGTGCCTGTCACATCTATGATCCAAGTAAGCATGGAAGCAATTAAATGTGATCGACTCCATTTTCAAAACAAGTGTGCAGTTATACCTGGGGCTCCAGCAGCCACTGTGCTGGGTGCAGAGTGAACACCTGACCTCCCTGAAGGCCCTCAGAGTTTACCACCAATTTAAATATGATTTATTCATCCAAAGTAACTTTTCTTGTTCCTCCAAAACCTGAAATTAAGTTCTGAAATTAATTGGAAACTGCAGGAATATTACTGAATTTATTTTTTCCCCCTCATAGAATGGAATGGAATGGAATGGAATGGAATGGAATGGAATGGAATAGAATAGAATAGAATAGAATAGAATAGAATAGAATAGAATAGAATAGAATAGAATAGACCAGACCAGACCAGACCAGGTTGGAAGAGACCTTCAAGATCATCGCATCCAACCCATCATCCAACACCACCTAATCAATTAAACCATGCAACCAAGCACCCTATCAAGTCTCCTCCTAAACACCTCCAATGATGGTGACTCCACCACCTCCCTGGGCAGCCCATTTCAATGGGCAATCACTCTCTCTATGTAGAATTTCTTCCTAACATCCAGTCTGAACCTCCCCTGGCGCAGCTTGAGACTGTGCAACGAGTACTATTTCTGAAGCAATTTCCCTTTGGAAAAAAGAAACAGTTATCTGAGTTCTGTGTATGGAAGGTACTGATTTGAGCACTTGAGTCAGACAAAGGTTCTGTCACATTATTATTTTATTCTTTTCTTGTACTCTACGATTCAATTAGATTTGGTGTAGGCTTGAAAAAAAATGTGCCGCCACCTGATTTCTGACAGAATTCAGCATTGTGTTAGCACACAATCACATATGCAAATGACATTTTAGTGTTTTCTACATGGAAGGAAACCCAGGAAAAAATGTAAGTTTTGCTCAAGTTGTATTGTTTTTTTCCCCCCTCTGTTTACTCTAATATTAAATAAAAAAATACAAAAAATCTGTTAATGCTGCCTCTTAATTTTGCACTCAATTTGCAAGAGCCACTTAATTGAGCAATCTCCAACTGCTAAAAAAGTAGTTTATTGATTCTAGAAAGGCTTTGTTAGGTTTAATCCATGTTGCACGTCCCGGATGAGCCTGTCTTTTACTAGCTGTAAAAATAAAGAGAGAATACAGGGAAATAATAATAATTGCAAAAAAGCCATAGGTAGAGCCAATGATGATATCATCATAATAATACAACCTGTGAACAAAGCATTCTTAACATCACAGCTTGCATTGTGGCCTTTTATTTTAGTAAACACAACTTGAAGAGAGAAAACTTGTCAGTAGCATAATATTTTCATTCTACGTTTTCCAGTGCTGGGAAAAGTGCATTACTCAGGCTTGTTCCACTTGTCTTCAATAGCAGAGATCATGCTTAGTGTGAAGATTTAGACAGTGACATTATTGCTTGCAATCAAGTTACCACAAACTAGGGAAAAGATACAACACTGGGAAAGACACATGTAGATTTTTTTTTTCTTTTTATTTTGAAAGCTTTCTTTCCAGAGAAATTTGGATAAGGTTCTAGGTGAAAATGTCATGGGAGCACAAGCCCTATGAGGAGCGGCTGAGAGAGCTGGGGTTGTTTAGCCTGGAGAAGAGGAGGCTCAGGGGTAACCTTATTGCTCTCTACAACTCCCCGAAGGGAGGTTGTAGCCAGGTGGGCGTCGGTCTCTTCTCCTAGGCAACCAGCACCAGAACAAGAGGACACAGTCTCAAGCTGCACCAGGGAAGATTTAGGCTGGAGGTTAGGAGGAAGTTCTACACAGAGAGAGTGATTGCCCATTGGAATGGGCTGCCCAGGGAGATGGTGGAGTCACCATCATTGGAGGTGTTTAGGAGGAGACTTGATAGGGTGCTTGGTTGCATGGTTTAGTTGATTAGGTGGTGTTGGATGATGGGTTGGATGTGATGGTCTTGAAGGGAGGTTGTAGACAGGTGGAGGTTGGTCTCTTCTCCCAGGTAGCCAGTATCAGAACAAGAGGACACAGTCTCAAGCTGTGCCAGGGGTGGTTTAGGCTGGATGTTAGGAAGAAATTCTTCACAGAAAGAGTGGGCTGCCCAGGGAGGTGGTGGAGTCACCATCACTGGAGGTGTTTAAGAAGAGACTGGATGAGGCACTTAGTGCCATGGTTTAGTTGATTAGATAGTGTTGGATGATAAGTTGGACATGATGATCTCAAAGGTCTTTTCCAGCCTTGTTAATTCTGTGCTTCTGTATTCTGTATTTTCAGATGGATTAGTGTTCACAAACTATGAATTGTCTACCAAAAATGTGACCAAATGATGAAATGCAGATGCTTGGTTATGAGCATCAGTCCTTTGGAAAATGTATAATGATACAAAAAAACCCACAACCCCTAATGCAGAGTTATGTTGTTAAGTAATTGTACTAAATTTCTTCTGACATTTTTAGGAGCATGAATGCTATGTCAGGATGTGGCTCCCATTCATAGCACCCACTGTCTGATAACATCACAACTGTTTTCAGCTCTCTGAGCTAACTGGAAACATCAAATCTGCTTTGCTAGAATTTAGTCATGCTTCATTCGAAAGTTAAAAGCAGCTTCTGGAAGGAGGAAGATTCTTTATTCAAAACCTCTTTTAGAAGCATTGTGGTTGGAACCAGAATATATAAATGCTTGTTTTGAAGCCTTCCTTTAGGCCTTGTCATCTTTTTATTTTCAGGGGAAGTGTCAGGGATTTAGCCAACTGAATCTGCTGACGACCAATCCATACAATGCTGAGGTGATGCTAGCTTTAAAATGAAAACGCTGGTGAGAACGAAGTATCATGGGGCTTGTAGTTCATATTGTAGCATAAGATGTTTCCTCTTCCCACTTTCTGCTTCTGGCTTCCAGTTTTGGGGTGTTGGTCTTTTCTGCTGTGCTTGAGGGTGGTCATTTTATTGCTGCCTTCTGCTGCTGCTTCTGCTTTTGCTGTGCTACTCTGCAAAATAAGCTAAAGTAATTTTCTATTGTATTATTTACATGAAAGTCCTTGTCTCACCCAAGGGCCTTTTGTGTTACTTTCCCTCATGATCTTTGTGTGTGGGAGGATTGTTTGTTAGAGTGGGCTGTCTTAAACTAGGACAGGAAAAAAAGAACGCTGTGTAGAGCATCTGTATGAATGAGACTGTTTTGTTACCTAATATGCAGTAAACCTGCATATTTGTGAGGTAGACTCATTCTCTTTTGAAGGCTGCTCTGGTTGCTATGCTACCATAGGAGGGTGCTCTGTTTTGGGACAGAATGAAATATTGAAACTTTCCCTGTCTTTCCTTCATTTAGCCTTCCTTCATCAGTTCAAACTGCTCAAACAAGTATGCTTAAAGGTGGGATGCTCCATGACACTAGATTTGGCTTTTACAGGGTTAGTAGTGAGCCAGTAGCTACAAATTCTTTGCCAGTGTAAGCTAAGACTCAGCTGAGCTGGGGCACAGATGTCTGGCGTCCTGGACATGTCTGCACTGTGCCACTCTAGAAGGTGAAAAGATGTCTCATAATCCCTAAAGATTCTTAAACATTTATTGATCTTCAAATAGCATTTGTAAATGTGTGCAGGTTTTTCTACTTTCTCAAGCCATTCTTTGCAGAAACTCCTTTACAAATAATCTACAGCAATGGGACTGAGTAGAAGGAAAAAGAACAGCAAGAGGTGGGTAATGTTATCACAAAATAAATACAGAACTTTTCTACTCTAACTTCATATGGTATTTTCTTAATTACTATTTTTTGATTAACACTAATTATAATACTTTTTTTTTTAATTAACACTAAGACAAAAGTTTTTAACTCTATTTTCAACAAGTGATCTTTTTACAAGGAACTGTACATTCCTGAAATATTCCATGTGTGATTAATGCTGAATTCATCTCCATTCTTTCAGCACGCTGTGCAGCATTCATATGGTTGATAGGCTGCTGTCAGTAACAAAGGCAACCAGCGTTCTGTCTCCTGGTTAGGTACCTGGGGTGTCAATAATCTCAGTGGATTTTAGGTATCAATTTATGTTCCTGGGGCACAGGAATGAAAACATAAGCTGCAGGAATCTCTGCCCTAGGATATAAACAAACCTGTGATCCATGCAGGCTTTAGGAGAAGAATTTTCCTGTGATCAGGTTAATTTTTCATTCTGCAATAAACCTGACAGACTCATGGAGCCTTTTGTGATGACAGCCTCATGTCAGAGATGACACCAGGTAAGTAACGTCCCCTGTTCACATAAAAGGTTTCTTACCTTCTATGTGCAATACTGAATGCCTTCTGTAGAGGAAGGAGGGGCTGGAAAAACACACTTACCCCCACCATAAGCTGCCCTGAATAGATGAAAATAAAAAAAGAAAAAATACCCCAGACATTTCACTGTGTGTATGCCTGAGTTTTGTGTCATTAAAAAAGACTGCACTGCAAAGGAATGTATATGGAGTTGCAGTAAATGAACTTCATAAATGGTATTAGAAGTGTCCATGGTTAGCATATGAGTAAAACATTTTTTTTTTTTAAATGGCACAGTCAGCAGAAAATGTGAATTTTATTTCACAAAGTGCTCCTTTGAAAGTCTTCAGTGCTGACTAAAAAATACACATTGTTACTGTAGTAGTGTTGCAGTCAATGCACCTGTGAACTTTGTTTTCCTCGGGCTTTTATGCTGTGTAGTTTCTAACAGCTATTGATTGCATTCTTTCACCTCTTTTGACAAGGATGCCATAAAGGGCCATGGAGTATAAACATTTCTAAAGGAGCAATGTAATTGTTAGAGGCAATAATATACTGCAGAACTTTTGTTTAACCTTGCAAAACTCTTTAAAGAGTCAAAAATTATTTGGTAAGTGCTGAAAAGTATGATGTCTGTTCACCTTAATCCTTTAAACTCCAACTACTAGTCCTGTACTTCATTGCCACACATATTACACTATGCATCAGAGTAGATAATGACTCACTTAAGTACAATAGAATAGAATAGAATAGAATACAATAGAATAAACCAGGTTGGAAGAGACCTTCAAGATCATCGCGCCCAACCCATCAACCAATCCAACCCACCTGAACAACTAAACCATGGCACCAAGCACCCCATCAAGTCTCCTCCTGAATACCTCCAATGAAGGTGACTCCACCACCTCCACAGGCAGCACATTCCAATGCGCAATCACTCTCTCTGTATAGAACTTCTTCCTAACATCCAGCCCAAACCTCCCCTGGCACAGCCCCAGACTGTGTCCTCTTGTTCTGGTACTGGCTGCCTGGGAGAAGAGACCAACTCCCGCCTGGCTACAACCTCCCTTCAGGTCGTTGTAGAGAGCAATAAGGTCAGCCCTGAGTCTCCTGCTCTCCAGGCTAAGCAACCCCAGCTCCCTCAGCCTCTCCCCACAGGGCCTGTGCTCCAAATGCCCCACCAACTTCGTTGCCCTTCTCTGGACACATTCCAGCAAGTCAACATCCTTCCTAAACTGAGAGGCCCAGAACTGGACACAGTACTCAGAGTGGAAGTCAGAGTAGTTGCACTTCTCATCTTTGTGTATGCCACTAGCTAAAAATTTGCCAAGGAAGACCAGAATCACTGTCCTACTCTTCCTAAGTGGTCCAAACAAACTGTTTCATCTTGTGATTCTCTGGAAAGCATCTTTTTGCTCCTTCTGGGATGCATGTTAATTAAGTAAGATGAAAACAGATATGCCACTCTCCTTTTCAGGCTGCATCCTAAAGTAACAAAGAAGACAGAAGTCAGAATGAGAATATGGAAGAGAGAAGAATCTTGCAATAGTGATTAGGAACTTAAGAAAAGAGAGAAAGCGAAACAGCAAGGTTTGTAAATTTCCATGCTGGCTCTCAAACTTGATTTTTATGTTGGATAAAATATGCTATAACAAAACCAAACCACACCAAACCCCAAAAAAGCCACAAACAAACAAAACCCCCAAGCAAACAAAACCCCAACAAAACAAAACGGTAATTTCTTAGAACGTGTCTAGAATCTTATATATTGCTACTAAATTTTTTGGCTAGAGAAGGACATTTAGATTTTCATAGTGATACTCCAGCAAGATACACTCTTTTGTGGTTCTTGTTAAGGGGGGGGTGTTCAGTTACTTCCATGAGATCTTTACCTCCTGCTGAAACAGGGACTGAAAATCATTGGCTTCCAACAAACACTTGCAAAAATAATAGAAAAATCAAACAAACAAACAAACAAATAGAGAATTCCACCCTAAAATTTTGCAGCAGTGCCTACAACCTGTTATTCAGATTCTCAGTAAGCTCCACGGGAATTAAGACTTTAATTCCTGATTAATACTATTGAAAAGATTATTGAAAAAGCTTCTTCTTCCTGTCTTAGAAAATGCACAGCTCAAAGGGAAAGACTTTTTTTTTTTCTTTTTCTTTTATTTTTTTCTTCTTTTGCCACAGGTTTTTAATGAAAAGTTAAATTCTGTGTCTTGTTCTGGTTTACAGGACTGAGGAGCCTTTGCTCCTGACAATCATCCCCCTTTCCAAATGTTGTTTGAGGTACAGTAATAGAGTAACAGAAGCACCTTCTTCATTTTCTTACACCAAAGAGATTAAAATAATATCACTACACAGATGAGAATCCAAGATTAATTCAGGAGAGAGACAAAAATGGAAAGCTTTTCTAGCTTGTGATGAAGACTCTTACATGGGAGGTCTGTGTACTTTGCAAGGAGCTTTGTGTGGTTCAGAAACTGTCCAAGAAAATGTAACTTAACCACTAAATTTTCATAACTTACTTTCAATTACTGATGTTGTCAGCGTTAGTGAGCTTTTTAATCCAGATGTGGAGTTTAGTTTTGCAAAGCTAAAAATGAACCCCAAACCCTCTGATAGGGTTGGCTGTAATTATAACCTTAATACATTCAAAACCCTTGGTGGGGAACGGATGCACTTTTACTCATGTAGACAGACGTGCTCAATAACACAAACACACAGATGGAGCTTTTAGCATGTCTGATGTCAGGAGGATTTGGTAGATATCTTCCCAGCAGGGAGAAGCATCCAGCATGTTGTACAACTAAAACTGTTCCTGTTCCTCCTGAGAAGACAATTGCTCAGCTTCTCCATTCTCAGGAACATGTAATTCATTCCCTCTTGTGCTCTGGATGTACCAGTTTTGACACTTTTTCATACAAATTGGTCACACAAAACCAGTTCCTCCCTGCTGAGCTCCTGAGAGAGCGTGTCTGCCCTATCTGCCCAGGGAGGTGGTGGAGTCACCGTCCCTGGAGGTGTTCAAAAGGGGATCGAACATGACACTTGGTGCCATGGCTTAGTAGTCATGAGGTCTTGGGTGACAGGTTGGGCTTGATGACCTGTGATGTCCTCTCCAACCTTATTGATTCTATGATTCTATGATCTGTCTATAGGAGCTGCAGTGAAGCAGCACTTGGATTATAATGCTGAGGGTGAATGATTTGGATTTGAAAATTATATGAAAAGGAAGTGGAAACATCCTGACAAAGACTGTGGTCTTGTTATAGAGATGTCACTTGGCTCTTCCTGGCTCTTGCAGTCTCAACAGACTTGAAAGGGAATAGCATGTTCATAACATTATGAATAAAATAAGCATTAGTGATCCACCTATGGTAAGTACTTCTCTGTGTATATCAGAATACAAAATTTTATTAAAACTTCTGACTATGCTAAAATGCAACTTTTTAATGGTGGAGAGGTAGATTCAGATTGGATATTAGGAAGAAGTTTTTCACCATGAGGATGGGGAGACCCTGGAACAAGTTGCCCAGGATGGTGATGGAAGCCTCATCCCTAGAGGTTTTTAAGGCCAGGCTGGAGCTCCACATAAGTTAGTTTGGAAACTGCAAATGCAAACATCAATAGAAACTACTGCTTTCCACAGAACTTGCCTAAACCTTGTTAATAAGTCACAACTCATTATATCTAACCCCATCTTTCTTTATCATACAATCACAGAATCATAGAATTGTTAGGGTTGGGAGGGACCTCAAGGGTCATCTAGTTCCAACCCCCCCTGCCATGGGCAGGGACCCCTCACACTAGATCAGGTTGCTCAGAGCCTCATCCAGCCTGACCTTAAAAAACCTCCAGGGATGAGGCTCCTACCACCTCCCTTTAATATTTTTCTGAAGTATGTAGGAAATAAGTTAATTACAAAACAAGCTTAAAGTGCCAAGATAAAAATCATGGGTAGATAATGAAATGGCTTAAGTTTTCAAGTTTTTTTGTCACTGTTGTTTGGTTGGTTTTGCTGGGTTTTTTTTTGGTTTTTGTTTCTGTGTTTTGGTTTTTTTTTTACAGCATTTTCTGTTCTCTTAGTTATGTACATTTCAAAGATAACATGTACAAATACTATAGAAGTGCAACACAGAAAAAAATGGTAGATTAAACTTCACTGAAAGTGCTTGTTTTAATAGGGAATACATCACCAGAGATTCTTTTGATGTTCCAAACACACAACAAAGTTGGAGGAAAGAGCCTGGCTGTGAATTAAAACTTGCAGGGAAGACCTCAAATTAGTACTCAGGGTATTTGAATATATGTCATAGTATCATAGTATCAGTCAGGGTTGGAAGGGACCACAAGGATCATCTAGTTCCAACCCCCCTGCCATGGGCAGGGACACCCCACACTTCATCAGGCTGGCCAGAGCCTCATCCAGCCTGGGCTTAAACACCTCCAGGGATGGAGCCCCAACCACCTCCCTGGACAACCCATTCCAGGGCTTCGCCACTCTCATGATGAAGAACCTCCTCCTCATGTCCAGCCTGAATCTGCCCACCTCCAGCTTCATTCCATTTGCCCTAGTCCTATGACTACCTGATATCCTGAGGAGTCCCTCCCCAGCCTTCTTGTAGGCCCCCTTCAGATACTGGAAGGCCACAATGAGGTCACCTCGCAGCCTTCTCTTCTCCAGACTGAACAGCCCCAACTCCTTCAGTCTGCTCTCACAGGAGAGGTGCTCCAGCCCTCTGATCATCCTCGTGGCCCTTCTCTGGACACCTTCCAGCACGTCCATATCCTTCTTATCCTACATTACTAATTCTGCTGAAACAGTGGCATTTAAATTTACAATGGTATCGCTCTCTCAGCCAACATTTCTTAGTAATTAGCCACATGTAATGGTTAAAGAATATTAGTAGAAACTGTCTACCCATCTGAGGGAAATTGGAGCTAAATACACTCTTATATTTTGTCAAAATGAACAGAATAATTTGAAATGAGATCAGAATTTCTTAGGAGTATCTAGAGCAAAATATGTTGGTTTATACTGTTAAATACTTAGTGTTTTTCTTACAGCAACAGAGTTTTGAACAGAAGAATGTGATGCATTCGTGCAATGTATTTGAGAGGAAAGCTATAAATTACTTATTTCTTTGTAGACTGATTGTAGTTGCTTTGTTTTATCCTTACTGGTGTTATCTTGTTTCTGAAAGAAAATTCTTAACAATGAAAGAAGAGCCAAAAATAGGGTTTAAATGTTAAATTACCTGTTTAGAATAGGAGGTTAGATTTTTTTTGGGTGTATTTCTGAATGACCACAAATATCACCTTCATTTGCATATACATTTGTGATACCAAAGATGCATTGCAATTTTATATTAATGGATACAGAAAGCCTTGAAAGCATGCATTTCCATATCAACCAGAGCCCAGCCCAATCCAATACTAAATGCTAACACCAGTCACTAGTAGAAACACTAAAATCCCACTAGCATTTCTGGAATTTTCTTTTCAGATGAATAGCTTGTCTTCCCCCCTCCCCCCCCTCCCCCCCTTCCCCCTTTTCCCCCCTCCCCCCCCTCCCCTCCCCCTCCCCTCCCCTCCCCTCCCCTCCCCTCCCCTTTCCTTCCCTTCCTTCCTTCCCTTCCCTTCCCCTTCCCTTCCCTTCCCTTCCTTCTTTTTTCCCTTCCCTTCCTTCCCTTCCCTTCCTTCCCCTTCCCTTCCCTTCCCTTCCCTTCCCTTCCCTTCCCTTCCCTTCCCTTCCCTTCCTTCCCTTCCCTTCCCTTCCTTTTCCCTTCCCTTCCCTTCCCTTCCCTTTTCCCTTCCCTCCTTCCCTTCCCTTCCCTTCCCTTTCTTCCCTTCCCTTCCCTTCCCTTCCCTTCCCCTTCCCTTCCCTTCCCTTCCCTTCCCTTCCCTTCCCTTCCCTCCCTTCCCTTTCCCTTCCCTTCTTCCTTCCCTTCCCTCTTTCTTTCTTTCTTTCTTTCTTTCTTTCTTTCTTTCTTTCTTTCTTTCTTTCTTTCTTTCTTTCTTTCTTTCTTTTCTTTCTTTCTTTTTCTTTCCTTCTTTCTTTCCTTCTTTCTTCCTTCTTTCTTTCCTTCTTTCTTTCCTTCTTTCTTTCCTTCTTTCTTTCTCTTTCTTTCTTTCTTCTTTTCTTTCATGCTTTCTTTCCTTTTTCTTTCCCTCCCTTCTTCCCTTCCTCCCTCCCTTCCTTCCACCCTCCCTCCCTCCCTTCATTCTTCCCTTCCTTCCTCCTTCCCTTCCTTCCTTCCTTCCTTCCTTCCTTCCTTCCTTCCTTCCTTCCTTCCCTTGCTTCCTCCCTTCCTCTCTTCCTTTCTCTCTTTCTCCCTCTCTTTCTCTCTCTCCACTGCATTTACAGAAAATTTGGCATTCTAAGTTACTGTCATATTTTACTTTTATTTGTACTAAAAATATGTATTTTTAAAGACACTACAGATATTTGCTTCTGTCTACACATAGCAGCTTACAGGGATGTTAGATATCTCTTTAGCATTGCCACTTTATCCTCTGCCTTCATATGTTAAGTTTCTTAATGTTCCCATACTCCTCACTTGACAGTTCTTTCTGGGCTCTGATGCTGGAAAATCACTAAATAAATGGACAGAGCTTGGACCTGCAGAATTATGGGACTTCATGAACAGAGAAAAATCAAGGTAAGCAAATAGTAGATTTCCAGAGAAGACATGCTTTGTGTCCATACAGAAATACTTCTAAATTTTTTCAGTACTGATACCACTGAACATTCAAACCTAATCTTTGTCAGTGATATGGACAGTGGGATCAAGCGCACTCTCAGGACGTTTGCTGATGACACCATGTGTGTGGTGTGATTGACACACTGGGGGGAAGGGATTCCATCCAGGGCAACCTTGGCAGGATGGAGGTGCGGGGTGGGGGGGCACATGTCAACCTCATGAAGTTCAACAAGGCAAAGTGCGAGGTCCTGCCCCTGGCTTGGGGCAATCCCAAGCACCACTGCAGGCTGGGTGATGAGTGGATTGAGAGCAGCCCTGCAGAAAAGGACTTGGGGCTGCTGGTTGATGACATGCTTGACAGGAGGTGCTTTGGCAGAGGGCTCTGGCAGCCAAAAAGGCCAACTGTATCCTGGGCTGCACCAAAAGATCTGTCCTTAGCAGGTCAGGGGAGATGATTTGATGGCTGGAGAACCTCTGCTGTGAAGGCAGCCAGAGTTGTTCAGCCTAGGGATGAGAAAGCTCCACGAAGGCCTTGAGCAGCTTTCCAATATTTTAAAGGGGCTATGAAAGAACTGGAGAAGGACTTGTTACACAGATGTATAATGATAGGATGAGGGGTGATGGCTTCAAACTTGAAGAAGTTGGATTTAGATTAGACCCCATAAAGGTGGTGAGGCACAGGTTGTACAGAGAAGTAAAGGCTCCAAGCCTGGAAGTGTTCAAAGCCAGGCTGGATGGGACCTTGTGGTATCTG
The DNA here is from genome assembly GCA_015227895.2 of Colaptes auratus. NCBI lineage: Eukaryota > Metazoa > Chordata > Aves > Piciformes > Picidae > Colaptes > Colaptes auratus. Next base: position 12,664,899 of record CM037636.1, read on the forward strand.
ATGCAGTAAGAAGCATCTCTGACTATGGCAAGGGGGGTTGGAACTAGATGATCTTTAAGGTCACTCCCAACACAAATCTGTGATTCTGCACCTCTACTCTGCTTTGTGAGACCCCGCCTAGATTACTGCACCCAGCTCTGGAGTTCCCAATACAAGGACATTGATCTCTTGGATTGGGTTCAGAAGAGGGACAAAAAGATAGTCAGAGGGCTGGAGCACCTCTCCTGTGAGGACCCACAGAGGGGAATTTGGTCTGTTAAGCCTGAGGAAGAGAAGGTTCTAGGGAGACTGTACAGTGGCCTTGCAGTACCTGAAGGGGATCTAAAGAAATGCTGCAGAGGGCTTTTTGTTAATGAGGAGATGTGGCAATGGTTTCAAACTAGAACAGAGTAGATTTAGACTGGACGTTAAGTAGAAGTTCTTTACTATGAAGATGGTGAGAAACTGAAATGGGTTGTTCAGAGATGTTGTGGACTCCTCATCCCTGAAAGTGTTTAGGACCAGGCTGGATGAGGCTTTGAGCAACCTGGTCTAGCGGGAGGTGTCCCTCCCCATGACAGGGTGGTTGGAACTAGAAGATCTTTATGGTCCATTCCAACTCAAGCTAGCCCATGATTCTACACTTCTAATAAAGATGTATCAGAAGAAAAGGGCAAATGCCTATAATTACAATTATTTTTATTTTGGTTTTATATTTAAGTTTTAGCACAAAACATATTGGAATAGTAGTAGGTGCTCTATGGAGTAATAAATTCAGGTCTCTGACATTCCATCAGAATGTGAAGCCACATGTGACAAAAAAGGCTCTTAGTAAATCCTAGGACATGTGTGGATTTTATATGTGGGCTCAGAAGCTGGACAAAACAAGCAAGTTCTGGGCCAAGTCTGTTATTATGCCCTAGGTGAGAAAACATCCCTAAGAACAACACTTAACTTTATGCTTCTCTGTTAGGTTTTGCTTAAGCAGAAAAATACAATAACAGAAATGGGAGCCTGGGAGAAGAGACCAACCCCCACCTGGCTACAACCATCCTTCAAGTAGTTGTAGAGAGCAATAAGGTCTCCCTTGAGCCTCCTCTTCTCCAGGCTAAGCATCCCCAGCTCCCTCAACCTCTCCTCACAGGGATTGTGCTCCAAACCCCCCAAAGACCTCAGAGGTCATCAAGTCCAACTGATAAATGAATGCATTGTAAAACTAACTAAGAAAATGTAATTAACTGTTTAAAAATGTTTTCTAGAAACTATTGTGACAGACTTAATACAGTATGGATAATATGAACCAATCCAAGTGCAAATGAACATCCCCTCCCTTGTCCCCCACCAAATATTCCTTTCTTATTATGAGACAGAGAGGGAGATGGTTCAAAGGAAATAGAAATGATTGTCAGATCCAGCCTGCAAGATGTGTTGAACATTCAGGCTAACAGTATAGAAGAATGAATGTTTTAGGGGTTTGGTATGATTGTCACTACTTTTAGAGGAAAGAATAATTTCTTTCATTCCACCAGAAAAAGACAGTATCAACACTGTCAAATATGAGCAGAAACACAGTCACTTCTAAAAATCTCAGATTCTAACTAATTTAAAATCCATAGGATTTTCAACTATTTCAAAGAAATATTTTATTAATAATAAAGCTGAGTGAATAGGCTGTAATAAATTATTTAGATAATGGATGCTGCATTTTGGGGCAAATTTCTTGTGAAAAAGTTAGCAATTCTCAAGCTATGTATTGAAATGTTATTACTCTACACACTATGCACAAGGTGGATTTCCTGTCTTAGTGGTTACTCAGAGATCAAGCAATAGGCCTTTGCCTTCTTCAAATGAAAGAATGGACTCCACATTTTGAAATCTTGAATTTAAAAGACTATGAGTGTGTTTAAATATTACAATCATAAAAATATTAATATTTTTCCCTAGAAGATTTTAGCTTCTAGGTTGAAACACCTTCAACAATATAATTCCCTTTATTAATACATTTGAATTCCCTTTATCAGAATAGAATAGAATAGAATAGAATAGAATAGAATAGAATAGAATAAAGCAGGTTGGAAAAGACCTTTGAGATCGAGTTCAACCTATCATCCAACACTCTCTGATCAACTAAACCATGGCACCAAGCACCCCATCCAGTCTCTTCCTAAACACCTCCAGTGATGGTGACTCCACCACTTCTTCGGCCAGCCCATTCCAATGGGCAATCTCTCTCTCTATGAAGAACTTCTTCCTAACATCCAGCCTAAACCCCCTGTGTCCTCTTGTTCTGGTGCTGGTTGCCTGGCAGAAGAGACCAACCCCCTCCTGGCTACAACCTCCCTTCAGGTAGTTGTAGAGAGCAATAAGGTCTCCCCTGAGCCTCCTCCTCTCCGGGTTATGTAATCCCAGTTCCCTCAGCCTCTCCTCATAGGGCTTGTGCTCCAAACCCCTCCCCAGCTTTGTTGCCCTTCTCTGGACATGCTCCAGCAAGTCAACATCTTTCCTAAACTGAGGGGCCCAAAACTGGACACAGTACTCCAGGTGTGGCCTAACCAGTGCAGTGTACAGGGGCAGAATGACCTCCCTGCTCCTGCTGGCCACACTGTTCCTGAATCAGGCCAGGATGCCATTGGCCTTCTTGGCCACCTGGGCACACTGCTGGCTCATGTTCAGCCTGCTATCAACCAGTACCCCCAGGTCCCTTTCTGCATGGCCACTCTCCAGAATCAACTAGAAGAATTTGCACTATAAATCTCAAAGTTTAGGAACTTGCTGTGTATTGGAAACATATCATCTGCACTATTACAATTTTATTTAGAAATATAGAAATTGTGAAAAAAGGGGCTTTTTTTTTCCCTTTGGCAATGAATGAAGAGATTATTTCCATTTTCTTGTTTCTTTGCAAAATGCCTGACCTAAAATTCTCAACTTGGCTACTGCTCCCTTTTGCAGCATATACACATATTGTTGCATTTCAAAGATGTTCAGAAGTCCTCAAAAGCTTCAAAAACACAATAACACACAAAGGGAAACCATCCTTCTCGTCATTTTCTGTATAATTCTTTGACACTACATGCCTAAAGTGATGTATCCAACTGTTTGAATAAGGATATTGTAGCACAAAGCCAGCACTGACTGAGGCTAATCTGCAAAGGCTAATTTGTGTTTTCTTATCCTTCAGACAGACCTCTCTACTGTCTGTAAAACACCATAAATGACCACAGTCTGCATCTGGAAAAGCCTGATGACTGGCAAGTGACCCAATGAGGGCTGAATAATCAAGCTGTGCTATTAAAAGGTACAAGGCATCAATCCCAAATCACTGGGATGATGCAAATCAGTTATTGTATTTTTAATGTACATTCCTTTAATTGAACAGCTTTGTTCATGCTTTGTTGCAATGTGAAGATAAACCAGAACAGGGGACAAGCCATATTCCAAGGGCTTATTTCTCTGATTGCCTATAAAATCTGTGCTGTTAAAGCTGGTGAGCAAGACTAATCTCTGCTTTGCTGCTTCTCTTCTTGCTCTTTCTTGCAGATAATATTGGACAAATGCTTTGGTTATATATTACATTTACATTTGAGGAACTGCCAAGCAAACTTTCCCTGTCAAAGTTTGTGACAATCCATTTAAGAAAAGAATCACTTTATCTCTAAGAAGTAAAACTAAAAGTGTAATTTATTTTTACTCTTTTCCCCCTCCTTTTTCCCCCCCTCCCTCCATTCAAAACCATGATATTATGTGTAATCATTAAGTAATTGAATTTGTTCTCAAAAGATTTCAGGATTTACAGAGGTATGTATAATTATGAGATACATTTTTTTCTCCCCACGTGCTGCTGCCCAGGAAACTTTTTCTGCACTTATAATATTAAATTGTAATTTTTAAAGGTGAACTACAATTTTAACACATATTCAATAATATGAATACATAGGTTCCTAAGTATTACATTGTAAACACTTGCACTGAAAAAAAGTTATTTGTAATAGAATAATGGCCCACAGAGAATCTATGAGCAATAAGATTTTTCTGTCATATGACATCACAATAGAAGATGTATATGCAACAGATCCATAGTTTAAAATAGAGTTTCAGTGCAACGGGGTGTGTATACAGAGAATGAGTATAGGTTCATGTGATAAGGTCATATCAATGTAAACCACGTAGCCTTATGTCTTTTAACATCTTCAACCAATAGCTTTAACAAGTCAATGAAATGCATATATATATATATATATATATATATAAAATCATAGAATCAACAAGTTTGGAAAAGACCTCAAAGATCAAGTCCAACCTGTCACCCAAGACCTCATGACTACTAGACCATGGCACCAAGTGCCACATCCAATCTGCTCTTGAACACCTCCAGGGATCGTGACTCCACCACCTCCCTGGGCAGCACATTCCAATGGCTAACGACTCTCTCTGTGAAGAACTTTCTCCTCACCTCGAGCCTAAACTTCCCCTGGTGCAGCTTGAGAAGCAAAACCAGCTGATTATGTAGACTCACTATTAAACAAACCAATTCAGTGAAGCTGGGGAAACTCTGGTGCAGTTGAGGAAAGGCAGAGGTGGGTTTAGGTTTTAGCCCTTTACACAAACACTCCAGTTATGCTGTGGTCATCTGAGAAAGGTTACACTGAAATCTCTTCTAAGTAATTTCTGACTACTCAGTTCCTCTCCCAAAACAGACTTAACAGACTGCAGTGAATTTTAAGCATATATCCAGCAATGCAGTAATCTGAAAATATTGATACTGCCTCATCTTAAAGATAAGGAGCTATACATATGCATAAAACAAGTCTCTATACAAATGGGAATGGATTCTGTTTGTACAAAAAATATCCCTTTTCACATGATGCAATAGTATAATGAAGCACCCATTTCATGCTTTGTCTGTTATAATACTAAGAATACATGCTAGCAGTAGACACCTCTACAACCTTTCCATTTGCTGTGTATGTGAGTGAATACTTTTTGTATGTCAGCTTGCATACACATACATATCTTCAGTGACAACATCGGAGTAGATCTTTCAGGTACTATTTAGCCAAAGCAGGCCAGGACATTGATAACATTATATGAGGTCTCCAGGTATAGGGTATAGGCTTGACAGACTGCAGTCCTTTGTGAATGTCTTAATGAATCTTGGTTTCCCTGTCTGGACTGAGCATGAGCATCTCACTGAGACAGTGCAGTGCCACTAGCTGAAGGGAACAGGACACGGAGCAGTGAAAACCCTGTGCCAGGTGTGCATAAGCCAAGAAATATTATCATAGTATCATAGTATCAGTCAGGGTTGGAAGGGACCACAAGGAACATCTAGTTCCAACCCCCCTGCCATGGACAGGGACACCCCACACTACATCAGGCTGGCCAGAGCCTCATCCAGCCTGGTCTTAAATACCTCCAGGGACGGGGCCTCAACCACCTCCCTGGACAACCCATTCCAGGGCTTCACCACTCTCATGGTGAAGAACATTCTCCTCATGTCCAGCCTGAATGTCCCCACCTCCAGCTTCATTCCATTCCCCCTAGTCCTATCACTACCTGATATCCTGAGATGTCCCTCCCCAGCCTTATTCACAGTCTGTTCAAACTACTTAGCACCAACTTGCTTTTGCCATGGTAAAAGCAGCACAAAAGTCCATAGGTAACATTCCATCATGACACAGACAGCAATATCCCCTTTAAAGTTAAATTCCTTGAGGTCCCTTCCAATCCTAACAATTTTGTGATTCTTCCTCTCTTTCTCTCTATTACATGTCCCAGGAATAAATGCTCTTTTTTTTCTGAAAAATATAATTGTGACAAAAATCCAAAAACCAAAAGTAGAAAGCTCAGAGGGAAGATCTTTCAATGTTTGATACATGGTTAGAATCCATGAAGACACAATATTCAATGGGCCAAAACACATTGTAAAATGCCAGTTGAGTGTTGAGGATTTTGGACTCTTTCAGAGGGGTAAAAGAAAGGCTTCAGAGGCCCAGTCTCTTGTAAGAACTGTGCTGATCCACTACAGGCTCTGCACACTGTGCTTGCATGTGCATCACTGGACATCATATGTATGCTTTGGGAGTGAATGTCTGTGGTGGGTTGAAATTTCTCCCCCCAACATTAAATTTGCCAGACCAGCCCAGATGGAAGCAAATGAAAGCTGTATGTACAAGCAAAACTACAATCTACAATGGAATGCAATGAATAGGTACAAAATATACAGTATGTACAATATTTACAGGTATTTACAATTGATAAACAGCACAGGAACCCCCCTGGTCAAAGACCAGGGAAAGCTATTAGCTTCTCCCTTTCTGCACCCCACTTACCCCTCTGTACAAAAGGGAGAAGAGACAGAAGCAGAGAAGTTAATACCAAAACAATGCAGCCAAGGTCAAGCAGAAGCAATTTAGTATCTCTCCCTGAGCAAAGAAGCAAGAAAGCAAGAGAAATTGTTTTGGTACAACAAATTCAGGTTCCTTATCTCTCCAGTGGCATTGTTTAGAATTATATTTATTTTCCTTTTTACACCCAATAGTAATTTATTTACATTTTACTATTTTTCTGTTCAAAATTTGTGAAAAATTTTTTAAAGGCATAGCCTAAAACTACCAAAATGTCTCAGAGGAGGCATACTTGGAGGTGAGTTGCAGATGCTGCCAGCAGTGTCTGAGGCTATAGGGAGTTTCTGAGTGATAGGCAGTATATATACTGCACAGCTTCTTTCTTCCCTATTCTACAGAGGACACAGTCTCAAGCTGTGCCAGGGGAGGTTCAGACTGGATGTTAGGAAGAAATTCTACACAGAGAGAGTGATTGCCCATTGGAATGGGCTGCCCAGGGAGGTGGTGGAGTCACCATCATTGGAGGTGTTCAGGAGGAGACTTGATGAGGTGCTTGGTTGCATGGTTTAGATGATTAGGTGCTGTTGGATGATAGGTTGGACGTGATGATCTTGAAGGCCTCTTCCAACCTGGTCTGGTCTATTCTATTCTATTCTATTCTATTCTATTCTATTCTATTCTATTCTACATGCAAAACCTTCCCCCCAAGACTGGAAGTGAAGGTGGTGTCAGGAGGAGGATAGAATAAACAAACTTCCTAGTGCAGCCTGTCTTCCAGATCACAGTCCCTGGCTAAGAGGATAAATGGGTGAGGAGTTTGGAACACAAGCCCTATGAGGAAAGGCTGAGGGAGCTGGGCTTGCTTAGCCTGGAGAAGAGGAGACTCAGGGGTGACCTTATTGCTCTCTACAACTACCTGAAGGGAGGTTGTAGCCAGGCAGAGGTTGGTCTCTTCTCCCAGGCAGCCAGTACCAGAACAAGAGGACACAGTCTTAGGCTGCGCCAAGGCAGGTTTAGGCTGGAAGTTAGGAAGATGTTCTATACAGAGAGAGTGATTGCCCATTGGAATCGGCTGCCCATGGAGGTGGTGGAGTCACCTTCATTGGAGGTGTTCAGGAGGAGACTTGATGGGGTGCCTGTCTGCCTGGTTTAGTTTGTTTAGGTGGGATGGATTGGTTGATGGGTTGGGCGCGATGATCTTGAAGGTCTCTTCCAACCTGGTGTATTATATTGTATATTGTATATTGTATTGGAGTCATCTCTAAGCTACTTCATGCTCCTTGGATACATCATCACCTAAAAATCCAGGATGTGGCCGGAATTCCTTTTCCCATCTGTCTAAGCAGGAAGTCAAACCACGCTTTATATATTCAAGGAGACCCAGTCCACTTTTTTATTATAATTAACTCCAATAACATAATCTAATTTGTAGATGCACAGTATTAGAAACATCTCAGTAGTAGGCAAAAGATATGGATGTTTATATGAATTTCAATGAAAAAATACAGACTGTGTGATATTGCTGTAGGTTATGTAATTAGTCTTTGTGATATCAGTGTGTTCAGATTAGCTCACACTGTTGAGTAAATCCTAAATGCTTTACTCCAGCACATTTCCTTTGATTTCAATGGGAGACTGTCAGATAAAGATTTTGTTAAAAGAGTAAGTGCCTCAGGATTTAGCTTTCTTATGTGGATTTTAATTCTAAAGGAGTATGTATTGCTTTATGAATGTTTATGTTTCCATGTTAATGTGATTAAGACACATTGAACTGCCTGGGCAAATTTCTCCCTGAATTTTAAATTTGACTGACATATTGGGGATAATTATCAAATCTTGTTTATTTGGCTTTTCATGTACACAATGAGATGAAGTTTTGTTTGCTTTTAGTTTCCTAGGGCTATGAAGAATGGAAAAGGACCAAAGCAACCTGTCATGTGGGAAATATTTTCAAGCACCAGGAAACTCAGAGACTGAATGTCATCTTGTGAATCTTGCTTGCTTGACACTCCTTTGGTTCCTATAGAATAGAATAGAATAGAATAGAATAGAATAGAATAGAATAGAATAACCAGGTTGGAAGAGACCTTCGAGATCATCAAGTCCAACCTATCAACTAATCCAACCCACCTAAACAACTAAACCATGGCACCAAGAACCCCATCAAGTCTCCTCCTGAACACCTCCAATGAAGGTGACTCCACCACCTCCCTGGGCAGACCATTCCAATGGCCAATCACTCTCTCTGTAGAGAACTTCTTCCTAACATCCAACCTAAACCTCCCCTGTTGCAGTCTGAGACTGTGTCCTCTTGTTCTGGTGCTGGCTGGCTGAGAGAAGAGACCAACCTCCACCTGTCTACAACCTCCCCTTCAGGGAGTTGTAGAGAGCAAGAAGGTAACCCTGAGTCTCCTGCTCTCCAGGCTAAGCAAGCCCAGCTCCCTCAGCCTCTCCTCATAGGGCTTGTGTGCCAAACCCCTCACCAACTTCGTTGCCCTTCTCTGGGCATGTTCCAGCAAGTCAACATCCTTCCTAAACTGAGGGGCCCAGAGCTGGACACAGTACTCAAGGTACTAGTGTTCTAGAGCACGATTTCTTAGCACCATTATTTCATCTAATCATAAGGTCCACTTATGGAACTGCTATTAAAAAAATTGTAGTGCATGAAGAAGAGCTGATGAGAAAATAGACATTATCCTTCTTCAAGCATTGCCAAGTTGGTTCCTTTAGATGTAGCTTCAATTTCTGCTAGAGAACAGAAAACTACCTATATGTTTGTTTCTATGATGTGTTTCTTCCTTCATTCAATTCAAATTGTGGTGCCTAATGTGGTTTGCAGATCAGCATCTAACTTTTACGTTTTTTATAGAGGTTGACCATTGTTTGTTTTCCTGCAACTGATTAATTTGAGGCCTCCTGGTGATGCATCCAACCCTACTATGTTCTGCAAGATAGCTTCAAGTTTTTGAAAACATAATTTAAGAACAGGGCATCAAAATACGTTGGTTGAATTCCTCTTATTAGTAACTTTTTATTGCAATGTATCAGCACTTTCTTGTTAATGCTTACTGCAAATTGTCTGCAGTGAGGCTGTGCCACTGATTCAAGAAAGGTTTATGCTGACTTGTAATTTCACTGAAGCTTATTAGAGTGTTCTCCTCTGTGCTCCAGTTCACCACGTGAGACATAATGATATGGTGCTGTTCGCATTTATATTAGATTGCAACAGGGGGGAAAATGTGTGCTTTTTTGTGTCCTCATATTCTGGTCCATAACGATTCAGATCAAATAATTTTGACACAAATTGCAGTCTAAATCAGCCTTTTTGTTTTGACTTTTGAGTTGTCACTGTACGATTCCATTTGTTGACATACTGTCACCTCTTGGTATAATCTAAAGTAACACAATGTAATAATGGATTTTGAGATAGCAAAGTAATGCTTTAAAATAAAACACCTCTGAGAACCTGGAGGCTGACAGATGCTGATCAGAGCCGCCAGTGTGCACTTGCAGCCCAGAAAGCAAATCACATCCTGGGCTGCATCAAGAGAAGCATAGCCAGCAGTTCGAGGGAGGTGATTCTCCCTCTCTATTCTGCTCTGGTGAGACCCCACCGGGAGTACTGCATCCAGTTCTGGAGCCCCTATTGCAGGAAGCATCTGGATGTCCTGAAGCATGTCCAGAGAAGGGCCACAAGGATGATCAGAGGGCTGGGGCTCCTCTGCTATGAGGACAGCCTGAGGAAGTTGGGGCTGTTCAGTCTGGAGAAGAGGAGACCTTCTTGTGGCCTTCCAGTATCTGAAGGGGGCCTACAAGAAGGCTGGGGAGGGACTTTTTAGGGTGTCAGGGAGTGATAGAACTAGGGGGAATGGAACAAAACTTGAAATGGGTAGATTCAGATTGGAGGTTAGGAAGAAGTTCTTCCCCATGAGAGTGGTGAGACACTGGAAAAGGTTGCCCAGGGAGCTGGTAGAAGCCACATCACTGGAGACTTTTAAGGGCAGGCTGGATGTGGCTGTGAGCCAGCTGATGTAGTGTGAGGTGTCCCTACCCATGGCAGGGGTGCTGGAACCAGATGATCCTCGAGGTCCCTTCCAACCCTAATAATTCCATGATGAAAGTCCTGACCAAAGCAGGCCATATGTGTGCAAACAATATAGGAAGGTGCATCAGCCACTAAAGTGTCCCAGGGAGGGTCTTAAAGGGAGGAACTGAATCATGCAAACCATTTGCTCCTTTTTTTTTTTTTTTTTTAATAAAATCCTGCTGGAGAACATAAAATATATTCAACATTGACTTATAATATCCATGGTGTTGATGAGCAATGTGCACAACACTCCTGTACTTACAGAATATTTTAATTTCACCTGCAAGTTCATTCTCTGTAGGAAGTGTTAGGTTCTGCACATTGGCCACAACAACCCCATGCAGTGCTACAGGCTGGGGTCAGAGTCGCTGGAGAGCGGCCAGGCAGAGAGGGACCTGGGGGTGCTGGTTGATGGGAGGCTGAACATGAGCCTCCAGTGTGCCCAGGTGGCCAAGAAGGCCAATGGCATCCTGGCCTGCATCAGAAACAGTGTGGCCAGCAGGAGCAGGGAGGTCATTCTGCCCCTGTACACTGCACTGGTTAGGCCACACCTGGAGTCCTGTGTCCAGTTCTGGGCCCCTCAGTTTAGGAAGGATGTTGACTTGCTGGAGTGCGTCCAGAGAAGGGCAACAAAGTTGGTGAGGGGTTTGGAAGACAAGCCCTATGAGGAGAGGCTGAGGGAGCTGGGGCTGCTTAGCCTGGAGAAGAGGAGACTCAGGGGTGACCTTATTGCTCTCTACAACTCCCTGAAGGGAGGTTGTAGACAGGTGGAGGTTGGTCTCTTCTCCCAGGCAACCAGCACCAGAACAAGAGGACACAGTCTCAAGCTGCACCAGGGGAGGTTTAATCTGGAGGTTAGGAGGAAGTTCTACACAGAGAGAGTGATTGCCCATTGGAATGGGCTGGCTGAGGAGGTGGTGGAGTCACCATCACTGGAGGTGTTCATGAGGAGACTTGATAGGGTGCTTGGTTGCATGGTTTAGTTTATTAGACAGTGTTGGATGATAGGTTGGACTTGATGATCTTGAAGGTCTCTTCTAACCTGGTCTATTCTATTCTATTCTTCTATTCTATTCTATTCTATTCTATTCTATTCTATTCTATTCTATTCTATTCTTCTACTCAATTCTATTCTATTTGTCTTCAAAGTTTGTTTCAAGTAATCCACTCACACTGCTGAGTCCCCCCCTTTATTTTTATTCTTCAAATGAGAAACAGAAAAACCCAATATCTAAATTTTTAACCTTTTTTTTTTAAAAGACCAGATCTATTAAAAAAAAAATTCAGAAAAGTTAATGTCATAAAACACCTGGAGCAAAGTTTTCAGATGCAGCCTTCATTCAACCTGTTCCTTTCTTTCTTTGTTTTTTTTTTTCCATAGGTGATCCTGGATGGATATATTTTAAAACAATTTGAGTGATACAAGAGGCAAACTTGTTCCTTTTACATTCAAATATATGCTTCACAAGGTACAACTTCATTCTTTCATCTCTTTTATGATTCAGTCATATTTTATTGAAATTTTGTCAGTGTTTCTTTGTCACAGCTCCTGCCAAGCATGCTCAAGCAGCTGAGATGAGAGGTTGAAAGAAATGTGACTGAACAGAATTTTAACTAGGGACAGACAAATATCAGATGGTTTGTTTCATATTGTGAAGCAAACTACCTGAATCTACCATCTCTTTGAAGAGTTTATCTGAGCATTAATGGAGCCTTCAGTCTGATTCCACAGTGGTAAAGACTTACAGAGGAGAAGACATCTCAAGCTGTGCTGAATAACTGTGAATAGCAATATTATTTTCAACATAATGAGTAATTAAAGCATGTATCTGACATTCTTCTTGGTGCTGCTGGATAGCACACAAGGACTAAGGTTTCTGTGCTCACCTCTGAAAACCTTGCCAGCACACTTATTTCTGGTTTAGGCAAATCTAAACACTTGTGCTCACAGCAGTTCTAGCAGTGGAAGTGAATTTTTAATCCTCTACTAAGCAGCAGGAAAGCCAAACCTTCTTCAAGAGTAGAGGTAGAGAGAAGAAAAAAACTCATCACAGTAATCTCTATATGAAATCTTTTTGCAACAGAGATAACTCACATCATTACAAAAATTGCTGGCACGGAGGATAGCTGCTGAAAAACTGCCTCACAAAGCAGTAGATGTATTACTGATGCTTCATTGGTCTCAACTAATGATGGTGGTGGTAAAAAGCAATTTAAAGTGGAGGGCAGAACAAACATTTACATAAAATTTGGAAATGTTAGAAATTCTCTGGATGAAACTGATGCTTGCAATACATTAAATGTTTCACAATGTGATACTTTCAGTCAGTGAAGAAGTGATTTTAAAAGATTTTTTAAAATTTATTTTACATTTGCAGTAATAGGGTAGATAGGAGAATTAGTGTATTGTTTGGGGGAGGACTACCATACTACAAAGGAAAATCTTGTAAGCGTGAGAACTGGCTTCATACAATACAATAATACAATACAATACAATAAACCAGGTTGGAAGAGACCTTCAAGATCACCGCATCCAACCTATCAACCAGTCCAACCCACCTAAACAGCTAAACCATGCCACCAAGCACCCCAGCAAGTCTCCTCCTGAACACCTCCAATGATGGTGACTCAACCACCTCCACAGGCAGCACATTCCAATGGGCAATCACTCTCTCTGTACAGAACTTCTTCCTAACATCCAGACTAAACCTCCCCTGGCACAGCCCGAGACTGTGTCCTCTTGTTCTGGAACTGGTTGCCTGGGAGAAGAGACCAACCTCCACCTGGCTACAACCTCCCTTCAGGTAGTTGTAGAGAGCAATAAGGTCACCCCCCTGAGTCTCCTCCTCTCCAGGCTAAGCAACCCCAGCTCCCTCAGCCTCTCTTCATAGGGCTTGTGTTCCAAACCCCCTCACCAACTTTGTTGCCCTTTGGACACGTTTCAGCAAGTCAACATCCTTCCTAAACTGAGGGGCCCAGAACCAGACACAGTACTCAAGGTGTGGCCTAACCAGTGCAGTGTACAGGGACAGAATGACCTCCCTGCTTCTGCTAGCCACGCTATTCCTGATGCAGGCCAGGATGCCATTTGCCCTCCTGGCTGCCTGGGCACACTGCAGGCTCATGTTCAACCTACCATCAACCAGTACCCCCAGGTCCCTCTCTACCTGGCCACTCTCCAGCCACTCTGACCCCAGCCTGTAGCACTGCATGGGGTTGTTGTGGCCTGTGTGCAGAACCCAGCACCCAATCTCATGCCGTTGGATGTTGCACATCTGTCCAGCCTGTTGAGGTCCCTCTGCAGGACCCTCTGCAGTTCACATGTCTTGAGCATAAGTCCTGTGAGGAGTGGATGAAGGAGCTGGGGTTGTTCAGCCTGGAGGGGGTTGAGGGAAGACCTCATCACTCTCTGCAACTATCTGAAAGGAGATTGTAAACTAGGTGGGGGGTGGCCTCTTCTCTCAGCTGACAAATAACAGGATGAGAGGAATTGCTTCAAATTGCACCTGGGGAGGTTTAGATTCACTACTAGGAAAAAAATCTTCATCAAGAGGGTCATCGGCACTGGAAGAGGCTGCCCAGGGAACTGGTGGAGTCACCATCTCTGGAGATGTTTAAAAGGTGTGTGGATGAGGTGCTTAGGAACATGGTGTACCAGTTGTGTGCAGGGACATGTTAGGTTATGGTTGGACTCAATGATCTTAAGGTCTTTTCCATCCAGGTTGTTCTATGGTTCTACTGAAGAATACTGAGTAAGAATTGTTGGTGAGATTTTTATCAATGCAGAAATCAATAAGGTTTCTAAATGCAATTACAAGCCCATCTCATAAGCCATCTAGGTTCTGCTACAATTGTATATTATTTTGTAAAGCACATTTAACATTACATGGAGAACTTCCGGTTCCTAACTTTCAAGTGCATAATTTCACCCTTTAAATAGCACTCTTCTAACATAAGTGGGTTCAGTTTTTTATTTGTAGGGTAAGAATAAGGTGTGGTACTTCTATTTTGCACATCACATATGTAGAAATTACATTTGTATGGTAAATTGCATGGTGTGGAAGTTCTAGGCTGTGCCTAGGCAAATTTTCCACGGATTGAGTAAGAAAGTGGTAGAATGTAAATAAATCACCATTGGATGTAAAAGGGAAAATTACAATAAGGTCTAAATCATAGAGTCATAGAATTGTTAGGGTTGGAAGGAATCTCAAAGATCATCTAGTTCCAACCCCGCCCTGCCATGAGCAGGGACACCTCACATTAGATCAGGTTGCTCAGAGCCACATCCAGCCTGTCCTTAAAAACCTCCAGAGGTGAGGCTTCACCACCTCCTGGGCAACCTGTTCCAGTTTCTCATCAGTGGAACATGGAATTTCACTAAAAAGGGAAAGGAAAATTTCCTTGTTTCTTAACAGGACACAGACCACTTGATGCTCCCCAAACAGGGTAACAGTAAATATTTTGAGTGGTCTAAATAATTTGGTAGAAAGTATTGATTCATTGAAATTTTTGAACCATTTTTATATCACAAACATTGAATGTTCATACATATGCAAAATGATTGAGAAATGGGTACTGTGAGGCTGACTTCATGTGTAAGCAAAAGCTACAGTGGGTAGAAGAGTAATCCAGATTTAAAAAACCAACCAGAAGAGAACTTCTCAGATCATTCACCAAACAGCTTTTTTGATTTGGTTTGGTGTGTGGAAAGTTCATTGTAAATACTGCATATGAATTAAATGGGAAAAAAAAAGCTGGGTATAACCTATTATTTTCATTATTGCTTGCATCTAATATGGTGTCACTGATGTATTAAAAACTACCATATTGTTACTGTCTTTAACTGGGGATGCTCTTAAGATTTGCACCATTTCTCAAGCCAATAAAATAGTTTCTCAAAGAAAAAAGAAATCTACTATGGATGTGTTTCCAACCACATCTTCTGTGGTCTATCTAAGAAACAATGAGTTTTCTTAAGGATGAATTGATTAAAAGTAATTGAAAGAGATTAACCCCAAGTGTTTGGTTCTATACTCTGTAGATGTGACAGTTTAGGCAGTTGTTGATGTCGGTGGGTTAAACCATCACATTAGACTAATATATATATATGTATATTATAATATACATATATATATATAAAAGAGAATATATATATTATCTATTATTAAAGAATAATGTAATGTATTATTATGTATTAAAGAATAATATATTAAAGAATAATGTATTAAAGAAAGAGAATTATTTTTTCCTCTTGAGAAGTAAAAAAGGACATTCTATTAAATTCCTGAGCAATGCATATGATGGGTTTTTTGTTTACACTATATACCTACATGCCACACATACACATCTGTCTTTCCATTAGAGTTCTTATTACTTAATTGGCATAAAGACTTAATTCATTTAACGTTTATGCCATGATTATTAAGGTAGCCCAAGGAAGGCTTTGAATGCCACATATTTTGCATAGCACAGTACATACATTGTGTATCTTTTCTGTGTAAATATAAATTTTATTAACATTTATTTTCTTTTTATTAACCTGCTACAGCCCTTCCTTATGTATCACATTACAGCTTTCCCTTCCCTAGAGGGTCTACAACTTCTATGGAAATTCAGCTTTACCTTGGCAATGCTTTTACATTATAACCAAAGATTAGCCAAGGCAGTTAAGATTTTTCTTTTGGTTTTTTTCCAGCCTGAAGTTTTGTATACATTCTGCTATCTCATCAGTAGCACAGTCTTGAAGATAACTCTTGGTGGTCTCATGCGGTGGCAGATCCTATAAAGCCAGCAAATTAATGCGGGGTAGAACTTTTCACAGATCCCTCGTCCATTACAGAACAATTTTTCAAACTATAGAGCGCTTGGTAAGTCAAACAAAGTAGAATTATGGTTTAGTGAACTGCAGTCCTGAGTGCGTTATGGTTTATTTGCCTAGTTAAAGAAAATAAACTATTACTTTGACTAATAACTCTCATGGAATGCAGGAAAAGATTACCGTTCGGTATTTCTTGCCAAAAGAAATTGATATCATGATACTCTTAAAGCACACACAAAAGATCTGCATATACTGGTGCTTGAATAGATTTTTCAGCCTGGCATGTGTCGCTACTGCAAATCTTTCAGACATTCAGAGTGTAGGATAATAAGTTTCATCTTTTATTTTATTTTATTTATTTGATTTTATTTTTCTTCTGGAAGAAGTTTCTGCTGATCCTTCTTACACTCTGGGTTTGAACTCTAATTCTTATTGACCCAGTTTAAGTGAGGACCACAGGAACTGAGCACTTTTCTGGCTGAGCTCCTTTGGACGGGCTAATTGTAATTAAAGGTATGAGTGCACTTTTCCTACACAAACAGAGAGAAGGAAATAAACTTCTCATTCGGCACATAAATCCTCTCATGTCCAGTCCTAAGGAAAGAAATTGTGCCTCTGTAAAACTCAGCACAATTTATCTTATAGATATTTCTACACAAGACATTTTAGTATGTTCTTCTGCCGGTGAGACCAGTGAAGAGATTTGACTTGCTGACAGATCGAGCGCTGTCAGAACACATTTTTTGGAAGCTGATTTTCATCTTGAGTGAATATCTTGAAAAAATGTAATATAAAGATGGAATTTCATTACAAATACTGTGGTTTATAATTTTGCCTCTCTAATAAAGTTTTGCCCATGTATAGCTCCACTCACTCTGTTGCAATGCAGAAAGCACTCAAGCTTAGGGATATTGTTAGGGATATTTGACTAATTGATTCAGGAGTCAATACTTATTTTGAATCTTTTAGTCTCTCTCTCTCTTATTTTTTTTTTTTTTAAAGTAACTACAGGATTAAATTATTTCAGTAAATTGCTTATGAATGCTGACAGAAATAGGCATAGGTACTTTGCTAATGCCTATATTCAGGGATGGCAGAACAGCGAAAGAAAAATACAGAGGTTTCATGTCTAAAATATCCACAAAATAAAACCCCTCAAACTTGTAAATTGTTAACTGTTGCTACCACTTTCCCCATGATAGTGTCCACATGTGCATGATGTAGAAGTCCCATTAATCCTGGGAGACCAGATTATTCTCATATATGAACACAAGAAATGAATAATACAGAGAAATATTACATCTGCTCTTTTGTGCATGCAGTATTTGTACAGTAACATTTACAAAATAAACACCTATTGACGTAAATAGAAAGAAAATTCCTCAGGCTTCAGTGACACTTAGTAGTCTTGGACTTGCATGATTAGAAGATATGGCCCTGATCCAAAAAAGCCTTTTAAGCATGTTTAACTTCCACCGTGCAGCTTGTTCCTCTGAAGTACTACATGCATAGCTAAAGCTAAGCACATACTTAACTCAAGATCTTTACTAGATTGAGGCCCATGATATTAAATGGAGAGTGAAAAATTTCATTAGAATTAAAGAACACAAGAGAACATGAAGAATCCAAATGACACAGGCCATTTTCACGAGAGCATGCAGCTTGCATGGCCTGCTGCAAGGATACACGAACCAAATTCTCCATTTGAGAGTGACTATTTATATGTGAAGTTTCAAACGCTATTATTAAAACATCAAAGTGAAGTTGTAACTGTCAGCTGTTTACAGAAAGGTTTGAAGCAACTACAGCAAATATTTGTTGTCTCAAATCTCAAATTTTATCCACCAGCTTTGTTACTATACTGTACTGATCGCCAAGGTTAAAACATGGCTGAATATTTACACAGGAGCAATGTTGTCTTCCTTTGGTAGGGCGAAATCCATATACTGATTACCTCTGTTTGAAGAAACAGTATTACAGTGCTTTAAATTGTAACCTTCATAAATACTTTCACATAAACAGGAACCTCAAAATCCTAAAGCAAACAAAAGCATGATTATATGTACAGCAATAATACCCTTATCACAATGGGATAGTAAACACAATGGTTAGTAAGATTTGAACAGTGTAAGAAGAATGTTTATAATAAGATGATTAGAACCCAAATGCAATGGCTCTTTCACAGATTGCTTCCTAAGCATATTAAACTGTTTGTCACTTAAGGACTTTGGAACAGTTTCTAGATCATTCTTGTAGCAAAGCTACTTTTGGAATAACCACATTTTTTAAACTAGCAATTGTGATAAAGTTTAACATGGCTTGAAGACAAAAGTAAGTTAAGAGCCAAGGACAGTAAAAGGTCTCAGTTCAACAAGACTTTGTGCTTCAGTGTCATACTGCTCTGTAATTCAGTTCTCAGCTCCTAATCTTTTCCATTCCCATTATTTGCCTGCACAGTCAACAAAATAATTGCTTTATCATAGAATCACAAAATCACAGAACCATAGAATGATGGGAGTTGGAAGGGACCTTTGGAGATCATCTAGTCCAACTTCCCTGCCAGAGCAGGTTCACCTAGAGCAGGGTGTACGGTACTGTGTCCAGGCAGGCTTTTTGCGACTCCAGAGATGAAGGCTCCACCACTTCTCTGGGCAGCCTCTTGCAGTGCTCCACCACCCTCAATGTAAAGAATTCCTCCTCATGTTTAGACACTTCCTTTGTTAAAATTTGTGCCCCATTGCTTAGCACCACTGAAAAAAGATTGACCCCAGCCCCTTGCTACTGACCCTCAAAGTATGTATAAGCATTAATATGATCCCCCTTGTCTACTCTTCTCCAGGCTAAAAAGCCCAAAATACCTCAGCCTTTCTTCATAAGGCAGATGCTCTAGTTCCCCAGTCATCTTCGTAGCCTTTGTTGTGCTCTCTCAAGTAGTTTTCTGTCCTTGAACTGTGGAGCCCAGAACTGGACACAGTACTTCAGATGAGGCCTCACCTGGGGAGAGTAAAGGGGGAGGAAAACTCACTAACTCACTTGACCTGCTTGCCACACTTTTTTTGATGTGTCCCAGGATACCATTGCTGTTCTTGGCCACAAGGGCACATTGCTGGCTCATGCTCATCCAGGAGTCCCAGGTCTTTTTCAACAGAGCTTCTTTCCAGCAGGTCATCCCCCAACTTGTAGTGATACATGGGGTTGTTCCTCCCTAGGTGAAGGACTCTACCCTTGTTGAACTGTGTAAGGTTACCCTCTGCCCAACTCTCTATCCCATCCAGGTCATGCTGAATGGCAGCACAGCTTTCTGGTGTGTCAGCCACCCTTCCCAGTTTTGTGTCATCAGCAAACCTTCTGAGGACACATTCTATTCCTTCATCATGGTTGATGATGAATATTTTGAACAGGACTGGGTCCAGTACTGACCTCTTGGGGACACTACTAGTTATGAACCTCCAACTAGACAGTGCCACTGACCACAAGGCTCTGAGCTCTGTCTTTCAGCCATTTTTCAGTCCACCCCATGTTCATTCATCTAACCCACAGTTCCTAAGTTTGTCAATGAGGATGCTGTGGGAGATGGTGTTGAAAGCCTTTCTGAAGTCAGTTCGTATCAGCCAGTTGGAATGTGTAGTTCTTTAAAAATCTGTCACAAGCTCCATTTTCAGTTGCCTTCCTGCATTCAAATAAATTGAGGTTATAGAAGTGAAAGAGTCCATGCTCCATTGTGAAAACAGCTGCTGCACATGAATATAGTAGAAAATAATAATAAGGGTTTTTTTGATTAATTACATGAATATGTTATTCTGTATTCTAACAGAATACAAGTATTCCTTATCATAAATATGAATATGCAGCTGAGAGGAGGCTGAGATATCTGGAGTTCTGAATTATAAAAACAGCATAATAAATAAGGATTTTGTTTCTGAGGAAGCATTTCTTCCTTGCAATTTCAATATGTCATAGTCCAACATTTATTAATCACACAGCTTTGTAGAACTATTTTGAACTCACAGCACACCTGACTATGATACAAATCTTGTTCTGTGCTTTAAGCCTATCTTAAAATTAAGAAATGTTTCTCTAAAACTGGAAAGTCACAACACAACTATGATTAGCATTCAGTCCAACCCAGTGACAGAGATTGCCACTGTACAAAAAAGGAAGAAGGGATTAGGGATGTCTAAAAAGAAGTACTTAAAATTTCTTTTCCCTATGTCTTTCTAAGTCCTTGCAGGGGAAACACATGTAAACAAAAGTCACATCCAAATGAGCAAAAACTAAACAACAAATGAGGCCTTTTGTCTTTACACTTTGAGAATAATTTCCACCCAGTTATCTTTGGCTGAGTGTGCAAGATTTGTTCCAGTGAAACTGTGACATTAAATTCTACACTAAAGGGTAGCAGGCTTTTATTTTTTTTTCTTTATTTCTTAAAAAATATTTTATTTTGCACTTCTGTTAGAGACAGTCATAAGATTTTGATAAAATGTGTCATTTGTAAATGACATAAACTTAGTATGAATTGAAACAAGTCAAGTGTATACGATTATTATTAGCACATATGCAGAAAAAGTTCCTATCCAGTGATTTAGATTAGCCTTGAGTACTGTGTCTGCTTCTGGGCCCCTCATTTTAAGAATGACATTGCGACACTTGAATGTGTCCAGAGAGGGGCAACGAGGCTGGGGAGCAGCCTCGAGCACAAGCCCTACGAGGGGAGGTTGAGGGAGCCAGGATTGTTTACCCTGGAGAAGAGAAGGCTCAAAGGTGGTTGTAGCCAGGTGGGGGTTGGTCTCTTCTCCCAGGCAACCAGCACCAGAACAAGAGGACACAGTCTAAAGCTGCACCAGGGGAAGTTTAGGCTCGAGTTGAGGAGAAAGTTCTTCACTGAGAGAGTTGCTAGGCATTAGAATGGGCTGCCCAGGTTGGTGGTGGAGTCTCTGTCCCTGGAGGTGTTCAAGAGTGGATTGGACGTGGTACTTGGTGCCATGGTCTAGTAGTCATGAGGTCTTGGGTGACTTGATGATCTTTGAGGTCTTTTCCAACCTTGTCGATTCTATGATTCAATGAATTAAGTGAACCACTGAGAAGTTACTGGTAGTTAGATCTTTGCCATCTTGCATCCTTTGTGTTTGATTATTTGGAGGAAAGTAAGTAACAAATTAATTGTCAGTGGGAAGAACACAAAAGGTTGGCTTGTCAGGTTCCTGGTTCACCAAGTAGGTCCTAGCAGTTCTGGCTGGTCTCACCCATGGCCATGGGCTCAGGATCCCTATTTAACATACCATCCAGAATTCATGAGTGTCAGACACTGTTCTGGTCTCTGTGAGAATTTATCAGGATACTGTATGGCTGCTTTCACCTCACATGAACATGCCAAGCTCTTCTGTATTTTCTCTTCCTGCTCCCTCTCATTGGGCTTGAATTTCAGTTCTCAAAAAATTACTCTTACATGCATTCCAAGGATAAATTACTCCTTGGGAGAATTGACTGAAAGTAAGACTGAGATGACAATATCCAGTAAGACAGAGAAAAAAGCTATCCAGTTGCTTTAATATAATCTTGTTACTGCTAACTACTTGCATCAACAACTTTGCCTTTTCTCTGCTTTTGAAGATGTGGAGCTAGCATTTCAAAACATCAGCTTTTCCTAGCTTTAAAATGAGAATATTTTACATGAACTCTGTTCTACATAGGGCCTCTGTTCTACTATGTTTCTATTTTATATATAAATCATTTATGCATAGCAATTTATATGTATGTTTACACAGTACTAAAGGCAACAGAAGTCTGGTCCATAGGAGTAGTAGAGTCACTGCTTTGCCAGTCATGAAATCTTTGCTTTGGCTGAAGTCATACTGACACAAGCAATGTTGGGGATTGAACCTCCTCTGGGGAAGGAATTACTCTTTGGTATATCTAAGAGTACCAGAGTACCAGCAACCGCTTTTGATATCTCAAAACATATCAGGATAACTGCACACCTTCACTTCATGTGGACATGACAAAGTGGACTCTGCTAGTCCAGTGGTAAAAAAATCTTTTTTCCCTTCTCTTTTCCCTTGGTAACAGCTGAAGAAAGACAAGGGCTTTTCTTAGTGCTCTGCCTACCTCTCTGTATAAACTAGTAAAGGATAGGCTGGTGTGGAATTTTATACTTTAATAGGACAGTGAAAATGCTGGAAAAGACAGCATTTAAAAAATGCAGTTTTAGGAGTAACCTTCACTCAGTATTCACATTCACATCCATTTAGGGTGTGGAAGGAAAACAAACTCACATCAAGTTGTATGATGAGATCACAGTATTTGAATATGTGAGAAGACCACAATGAGCTGCAGCGTTTAATGTAAAACATTTCAATTTGTTCTGGTGTATTTATGGTGGTAAGCAATGTGATATGTCAGGTTTTCCTAATACATGCTGTATAGTTTGGATATGCCTAAATCTGAAAGAAGACTACCTTCTTGCCTTACACTGTGTATGCTCTGATATGCCAAAGTAAGTTAGGACCCCACATTTCAAGAATTTCTCTGCTGAAAACTACTGAGGGTTAGGGCTGGGCTAGCCTCTAGACAAATGAAAGACACTCCCTATTAACCCCTCCCTCTTACTGAAGGGAAGAGAGGAGAATAGGAGAGAGAGACTTATGGACTGGAAAAGAAACTACAACAGCTTTAATCAAAATAGCAACTATAAAATGAGATATTTAAACCCAGTATCAGACCCAACCCACCTCTGATAGCAATTATGTCTCTGTGCTGAGGGCAGGCATTGAGCAAGTCCCAAACTGGACTCAGCATCGGACAGGAACCAGACTCAGAAGCTGGATTCTGGAACTGAATTCAGAAACACATGGATCAGGATTGAATGCAGAACTGACAGAGCCCTCCTCAGATACTGAACACTGAAGAAATCGGAACCATCATGACCCCTCAGCTCTATACTGAATGTGATGTATATGGAATGGAATACCTTGCTGGTCAGTTTAGGGTCACCCGCCCTGTCCACTCCTTGTTACAGATGCGGACTTTTACTTTCTGCACTCCCCATGTGGCACAAAACATTTAACAATGACCTTTGTCTCCATAGGAGTAGGTATCAGCAAAAGCCTTTCTACATACCATTCCTTGGTATGACTATTACTTCTAGAAGCAGGCACTGTCTACAAACATATGCTGTTAACTTCAGAATAAGCAGACATTTAGAAGAGACTTGATTGAAAAGCAAAACCACTGAACAGAATTAGTTCTCTTCTAGCTCAAACCAGGACAAAACCTCCATATATAGTTTATAAATACTGACTTCTTTTGGGTGCCTCTCTTGTACTCTAGAAAGTTAGATGACTAACAGTTAAGAATCTTTTTTTTTTCACAACTTCTATGGTGGTTTATTTCAAATGGGAGTTCAATCAGCTTTCTTTACAGAGTCATAAATAAAGATTTTTGTCACAAATATGAATCCATTTTTTAAATAGCTATTTAAAATGATGTAACTGTTAAATCCATTTCTATTCATAATGCAGTAAGATATTTCAGAATGTTGTTATGATTCCAATTGAAAGATGCTAATAAAAGTATAAATATAGCTGTGCTGAAAACTGAAGCATCAATATGCCTTTTAAATAAATAATTAAAAAGGGGTATTTAGCAACTAGTAATCATCATAGATTATCCATTAGCATGTGCCCACAGAGCTGTATTGTCTGCTGTCTTTTCTTGTCCTACCAAGAGAAATAAATTCAAGCTTTGCCTCATAATTTCAACTCAGACCCCCCTCTGGGCATCAAAACTCAGCCAGCTTTATCAACAATAACAAAACTCTGACAGTTTGAAGCCTGCATCTAAAAACACACAGCAAGTAGAGCTTTTTTAAAACCATTGACTTTCAAAACAGCTCTGTCTCTTGCATACAATCTTGATAAGGAAACTTTCCAATGAGGAATTTGCTAGGTGGATGCTTGATAGCAAGGTTTTCTTTTCTGAGGAAAATTATGGTCATCTTCAGTTTATATCAGAATGCTATCATCTGAAACAAAATACCTAAGTGAATACTGAAAGTTTATTCTTTAGGAATAGTGCTATGCTCAAGAAGATTTCTGATGTGCTCCAGATATGTCATTCAAGACTGAGTTCACTGGTGGGCTAAAAAAAGTAAACATAGTTGTCTGTGGAAATTAAAAGCTACCACTAGGTGATTTAGTCTGCTGATGTAATTTCTTTTCATCTTTCTCCTAAATTACCTACAGTCTTCACTTTATAGCTCTCTCTGGGGGACTGAATAAATTTGCCAGCCCATAGGCAAAGTGAAAAACAAGACATATTGCCAAGAAGTGACCATTTATGATGATGCTCTAATAGATCTGGAGTCAGTCAGACCCAGAGAAACCATGGCAAAGTTCTCAAATTGACATTTGAAAAGAATTTGTACATGTATCAGCGCTGGCTTCCTGAAAATTCTTGACTGCCAGTTAACTGATTTGAACAATGAAAAGTCAAATCATCATGCCTTCTTTCAACCACTCATTGCTCTCTTACAGACCACAAGAAGACCAAAGTTGTCAAAGGAAGAATATTTGCCTCGTGATTTACAACTTTGCTGGATCCCTGTTTTCCTGTATGGAAATTTTCATAAGTGGTTTGGCAAACGCCTTTAAAATAACTGTGGCATTTGGCAGAAAAAATGCCGCAGAACTTGGGCCTGCTGTTTCCATTTTAGTTCAACAGTGAGACTCCTCTCAGTGATACGAACCAAGTACGGAATTTATTGTCCAAAGACGTAAGTTATTAGAAACAAGTTGAATAAAAAGGAGACATGTGGCTCAACCCACAGAAATTCATTAGACAATGGTTTTCTGAATGCCTGGTCCAAACAGTTTGTCAAACCAACAGTTCATTATCATGCAGCCTAGTACTGACTGCGTATATATAAAAATTTACACATCAGTAGCTATAAAAGTGTTTATATTTATCACACAATACTGTTCATTAGGCATAGTGCAGTATGTGAACACACATGTTAGCAATTTATACCCACAAAAATCATTCAGTTGTTCACATGGCAGAGGTCTGTGTATTATTAGGAGGAATCCAAATACACACACTTACTTTATCACTTTGTGAAAGGGGAGACAAAGGTCACAAGTGACAACTTCCCGAGTTTTATTTTCTTTTCATTTCAACATATGTCATTAGAAAACAGGTTGAAATTCAGTGCTTTCAAGTGAAAGGTTAATTTCACTGCTCTTTCTTCATAGAGTCATACGGTGGTTTGGGTTGGAAGGGACATTAATGATTATCTACTTCCAACTCCTCTGCCATGGGCAGGGACAGCTTCCACTAGATCGGGTTACTCAAGGCCTCATCCAACCTATCCTTGAACACCTCCAGGGAGGGGGCATCCACAACCTCCCTGGGCAACCTGTTCCAGTTTCTCACTGCCCTTACTGTAAAGAATTTCTTTCTAATAGCTAGACTAAATCTACCCTTCTTATTCATTAATGCTTAAATTTACCTACAGGAGGCAAAGGTTTGGAATCAATCACATGCTGCTTCTATAGGGCTGACTTTTCAAACACCCAGGTTTGACTTAGTGAGAATATTTATGGACTGATGTCTCCCCTACTAGACACTGCTGGCAGAGACTATGAGCACCCGTGCTAACAGGTTGTTTCTGGAAGGTGTATAGGTGGGGCCATGAGTAAGAAATAAGGTGGATGAAGCAATGCAGCTAGAAGAAGCATGATAAGACTAATAGTTGGTGGTGGCCTCTGCAACTTACAAACAACCCCTAATATTCTTTGGAGGATATCTCTCTGACACAGGGTCACCCCAGAGTATTGTGTTTCATACAAAAAGAGATAGTCCCATGGCTAGGGACACAGTCTTGTCATAGTGAGGAAAGTTCATCCTCAGAATTAATCTTTCACATGCTTAGAATCATAGAATCAATAAGGCTGGAAAAGACCTCAGGGATCATCAAGTCCAAGTCTGCTACCTCAAGTCTGCTGATAATAGCAAGTACAACTCTATGGTGTGCATGGAAAGTCTCATGTTGGTTTCAGAATAGTTATTTCTAATGTTTGGTAGCTTGTGAGCCTTAGTGAGTTGTATTTCTCTTTGTTTTAGCACACTTAATGGATTGCTTTAGTTATGTGCACATAATTTCTTGCTCTACTCTATTGAGACAATTTGGAAACACAATGGGCTGAGAGAAAACTGGACATTTTTTTAAAGAAGGAAGAGATGGAAAACAATTTACACTTGTGAGTTCAGTGTTCCTAAATGCCAAAGAGCAAATCCATTTATTCAATTAAACAAAAATATCTTGGAGGTTGTCCGTGAGACACCATAACAGAGGCACCGTGGTGCTCATCAGAGCACTGTATTCAGGCAAACTGCCAGTGTTGGTAGAGGTCCTGAAACCTTTCTTACTGAGAGGCTGAAGAAAGGAATTTTGTACTATTTCCCATTGTGTTGAACAAAAAATTTGCCTGGAAGCCTTGCTTGACAGATTGGCCTCTATTCCCACTATGATTTGTGCTACTTGTGAAACAAGAGTGCCTAATGCATGGGCCATACTATAATGACAGGCTAGCTTCAGTCAGGCTGAAAAATGATACAGAGATGAAAGCAGAGGCTCTGCTCCACCTTTCATGCTTTTCATATTTGCATTTGGAGCGTACACAGGCAGGACCCCAGACAGAACTGACAGACAATTAAAAGGCCACTCAGTACAAGGAAGTATATCTGCATGACACATGACCTCTGCTAGCAGACAATATTGTAGGGCATAAAACAACGTCTTGCTATCAACCTGAAGTCTAAGAAGAATTATATTAAGCCCTGCCGAGAGGTTAACTTCTTTGCAGCAGGAGCTTTGCTCTGACTGGGTCTTTCTTATCAAAACTTTAGGATTCCTTTTTCCTGAGGGAACTTAATCTTCCAGATTTGGGTCAGAAGGTATAGTAAGTAACACAAAGAAGTAAACACTATAAAATTCTAGGGGGCAAGCAGGACAAATTTAAATAGAATGTAGTTAGAGGAAATCCTGTCTTATGTGGACCCTAAGAATGAAAGCATGGTGGATACAAGTTGTCCTTTAAAAAGGCTGCTTTGAAAAGTAGCAAAATAAAAGATCTTTTTAGATTTTTATAGTTCCTAATGGGGGGAGAAAAAGTGTCAATATGAGTATTTTAAGTGTGCTGTTGTTGTGTGGGGATTTAACATGGAGAAATGGATCTTAGGAATGTTCTCATTTCCACCCAATGATCTTGCCTTTTACATTCTAGTGGAAATCCTACAATATGTATCATTATTATTGTATGTATAAAATTTGAGATTTTTAAGAAGTCATTGTTACATAAAGAGGATGTTTCTCTTGGCACAATGGAAATCTTTGAAACAGTAAAATTATACAGTTGATTTCCACCAGATGTTGAATATCATCTCTTTTTTTTTTGAGAGAGAGCTTGGCTATGTACTGTACAGGAATATAGACAGATGCTGTGTGGCACTTTATTGTTGGATTGCTAGCATATTTATGTTGCATAAAGGGCATTGCAGAATAATGTTTGCAATGTTCTGTGCCAAATACATTCTGAAATATTTGTAGTATCATAGAACAGATGGAAATTAAAGTAGTGTTTAAGCTCAAATCTGTTTCCTTTGATAGTATGCTGCAAAGATGATTTTAAGCAAACTTTAAAAACAAACTTTCTAGGTGTTCTGATGTGTAAATAAGAATACAGAGAATGCACTAGAAAGTGATTAAATACATGGAAAGCATTCTGGTTTTAATTTTACTTAAACTGGGCTAAAAGATAAAATGTGTGAAACATATTTTGTACCCAAGAGCCTAAATCTATCTTGTCTATCTGTGTCATTGCATTTAATTTGAGACAATATGTTTGGTTCTTGAATGTGTTGTCCAAACAGGAAATGGGACTCTTGAATAATTGGTATGCTTCTGATGTTTGATGGCTTCCATAATCTCCACTTTGGATGCCACAGGGCTATGTTATGCTTATATGAGGAGGAGCAGTGACAAAACTGTGAAGAGATACTTTTCCAGAATGTCAGTTTATTCTGTAAATTTTTGTGGACTCTTTGTTGTTCTTATTGTTCACTCATTTCATGGTTTCCTTAGAATCTATGAAAAGCTTTGTGAAAAAAAAACAACAAACAAAAACCCAACCAACAAACAACAACAGGAAAAGAAAAATACCCAATGAAATGGATTGGTGTTTTAATATCCAAATGTGAAAGAATAACAATGGAAAAAAAACAACCATTTGTATTCCAAATGCAACAGTTTTGAATTTGCAGAAACAGTTGAATAAATTAACGCTGAATGAGAATTATTTCACATCTGCCAAAGGTCGTTCGCAACATTTGCTCTCCCCTTTTCTTCTGAGGGTCTCCATATGAACACTAGGTGCAGGTGAACAATGCAAGTTAAAGCAGGAAAGCAAAAGAGAGAGAAAGGCTGCAATGAGAACAAGAACTATGTAATGTGAGCAGTGGCTAAGGGCAGAGTAGACCAGCGAATGTAAGCAGTAGAGAGGCTTGAATTTGAGATGAGTAACTGTTAAATTGTATTTCATTGCCCTGATGCCTACAGGTTTGTAGCTTGCTTTCTAGTAGGAATGAGCATACTGTCTTCTAGTGCCTCTTATGAATTGGTTCTTATGGGAATCTGCCTCTAAGGTATCTGTACAGTATTGGAATTCAGTGCTAAAACTGGATAAGATTGTTTACACTTTATACTTACTACTAATGGTTATTACTTGTTAATCATCACTCATTAATAGTGTGAGGTTTCTAGCACAAAATTATTTGGTGAGCCTTGGGAAAACTCTTTCCAGAGATTTTCTTTAAAAGAATTGTCAGCAAATGAGCAGGTGGTACCACAGAGCACTTCTGGTGTTTGATTTGAAGCATTTGGGATTGAGCTTTAGAAATTAAAATTTTTAACCTGTGACAATTCATGTTTCATTCTATGTCTTTGCTGACAATAAAAGAGGCTAGATTCCTGCTTTGACAATGGCAAGAAAAGGGGATACTATTGATATTATTTTGAAATTTGAAGGGTAGAAGATGGAATGCAGGAACAAGCCTCTACATCCACAACCTGCTCTGACATGAGAAAATATAATGAGAAGACCTGTTGGTTTGAAAAAGGAGGAGGGCTTGTTCCATCAGCCTTACCTCTGTGAATCTGTACTTCATGAAACTCACTTCTAGAGTGTGAAGAAAAGTAATCTGGAAATTAGAAACAAATAGCCATCATTTTTTAATGTAGCCTTCATAAGATGATACTGCCACCATTTGTGAAGTTACATATTATGAGTGATCGAGACAACACTGTGTTTCCACAGTTTGGGTTTAATACATTATTATCAATGGCACAGAAATGTTCATCATGGTAGTTTTTACTTAAGGGAGGTAACTTTATATAGCAAGCAACTCTTTACTTAGAATTAGTAAAGAAGTTACTAAAAAAGAGAATTCACAGTATTGTTAGCTCCTTTGCCCTGTTGAGAAATATTAGATGGTAGCTCATAGTACTGGCCTAGAGTACTAAAGGTTTTATCCAAAAGTAAATCTATGGGGGATCACTAAGAGTGGTGAGCAAAACTAGGAGAAACATTAAGACATTTTAAAGCTTCTGTGGGAATTTTGTTTGGGGAAATTACTTACATGCATCTACCTAGAAGTTCCTTAGGGAATTTTGTCAATGTTTCTTCCTCTTTCCCCCTTCGACTGAAATCAAGATCAATTCACAAAGCCTTCCACTACTTGACACAAGAAACAAATGTGTTGACATGATTAGCAGTGTTTAGAACACCGGTACTCAGACTCAAGAGGTTCTATAGGCTGTAACATTAGTCTGTCTAGCCATCAAGTCAGACCCTTTTTCTACCTTTCTGAGACAGAGAGACTCTTAAATTGAATAATTGTCATTTTCCAGCTTTCAGTGAGGCCAGAAATCACTAAAGATCTCATTTAAACTTTCTGTTCTAGTTCTCAAGCAAATTTACAGCAGAGGTCAGTCCTTTTGCAAGATTTCTGGAGGGAATTCTTCATCATAACAGATGTGGGTTTTTTCCATTGTACTTTAAACTATCTTCCATCAATTTTTCTTGTCATTCCACCTATCTTATTATGACCTTCATAGGAGAAAAGAACAGTACCAACCATACCTTTTCTCTGAGTATTGTGCTTCTCAGTATATTATGCAGTTAATATTGATTATAAATCACAGTGAACTCAATGAATGCCTTCCTACTCCTGTACCTCTCTATGACAGCCATTCTCATGATTTTATCCAGCTTGGAAGTGGTACTATTTTTATGTTTTTTTCTACAGAAAGATTATGAGTTCAGTGTAGTTTTACTTTTACAAATATAACAAAACCAGAAATAGCTCAAAAAAATCTATTAAAACACAACATTATGAAAAGTTGCTTTCTTCTCATTAAAAAGAGATCAATAAATGCATATTGACCTAATTATCCCAGCAATTGAGTTTAGCATGGTAATAGGATTTGACACAGGCTGTGGCAGAGGATCATATGCATTTCCAGTCATTTAGTTAAAGACTGAGTTACTTTAAGTAATCAAAAACTTAATAGTTTTTAAAAGTTATGTTGTAATGTAAAATAGCTTTTAAGCATGAATGAATACTTTCTTCAGCTATTAAGTGAAGAAAATAGAAGCTGGGGGAAAAATTCTATTACAATAAGCAGAGATGGTGATACATGAGGGAGAGCAAAAACAAATGTTAAAAGAATCTTGTGTGTTTTTAATAACTTTTTTTGTATAAGTTTAGACCTTATTGAAGGGAACATCTGGTGGGTCTGGAGGCTGACAGTTTGGAAAAGAATGTGACTGTGGTGAAAGCAGGCATATTGTCAAACCTATCCTCCTGCCAAGAACCTGAATAAAAGTATCTCTTGGCATGAAAAAATGGAGGCTATTTGACATGCACTTTTTTGCAGTCTTGGAAGCGACTGCCAGGCAAGGTGTCCAGATCCACCCAGAACCAAATCGTGATTATGAAACACTAAATGTATCTTAGTTTATAAGCTAAACTTTTTCTCATCACTGAGCTGAGATGGAGCTGAATCATAGTTGCTGAACAAAAATACTTGATTTAACAAGACCGTTTTCTGGAGTTATACCTGTTCTCGTTTTCATTCATTTTTAATGGGTGTGACCGGTTTAGGCTATGCCTTTAAGAAAGAGACAGTTGCTGAACACTCTGGCTGAATGTTGTTGATATTTAAATGACAACAAGATAGTCTAAACTAATTTTATTGGTGG
Source organism: Colaptes auratus (assembly GCA_015227895.2). Lineage (NCBI taxonomy): Eukaryota > Metazoa > Chordata > Aves > Piciformes > Picidae > Colaptes > Colaptes auratus. Next base: position 12,696,450 of record CM037636.1, read on the forward strand.
ATTGGTAGAATGCAGCTTTGGGTTTGGGTTCTGCCAGTCTGGTCTGAGTTCAGTCTGTGCTTCTCTGTCCTGTGGGCTGGACGGCTTCTCTCTCTCTGAAGCATGAGCGGCCTTGAGTTGGCAGAGCTAACCAGATAAGAGAACTAATTCTTGCATGCGCTTTTGAGCTAACAGAATTTTTCTTCCTTAATTGCCTTTCTCTCTCTCTCTAACCCTTTCTGGGAAAAAGGGGAGGTAGGGAGGGAGAGAGAGGGGTTCAGGGAACCCCCCTGGCCGGCTGGAGGGAAAAGGCTTTTCTGCATTACGTTCATTGCTGTGTATTTCTGTATATGTTGTAAATATTGTATATTTGTGTACATATTCATTGCATTCCATTTATGCCTGAAAAAGGGGAGGTAGGGAGGGAGAGAGGGGAAACCAAAGAAACACGTGTCATGCTATCCTCCAATTGTCTCATTTGATCAGTGAATTGGCCAACCGTAGAAGCTCCGCCATAATTTCTTGCCACAATTCTGCTTGCCAGAATATTTGCATAATTAGGAGGAGCAAGTTTGATGAGCTTTTTAGCAAGACCAGTTCCTACAGGAATTTCATCAGGATTCAGAGTCTCATGGCCACCACCTGAGCCACAGAATCCACACCAAAAGAATCCTAGGCACCAGTCATAGAGAAGTTGAATCGTATACTTAAACCATAAATACAATGGGTTTGTTGGTATAGGAACTTTAATTTTTTTGCAGTAAAATAAATTATGCTCTCTCCTCCACGTCCTTTGTCATTCCATTGACAATGCATACCATTTCAGTTTTAGACATTAACTAAGGGAAGACTATACAAATGCATATAAAGATAAAATTATAATATCTGTGGGACAATCACAGATTTTTCTAAAAATCTTTTTTAAAAGCAAAAGACATTTTGAACAGGTTTTGAACATGTTCTGGAGTGTCAACAACTGACATTTTCTTTAAAAAATAAGAAAAAGTATGAAAATAGCTCAACCTCTATTTTGTCAATGAAAGAAGCCCTGAATTCCTCCTTAAGCTGCTCAAACTTCCCCTCCATCACTTCTTCTGGCTGCTAGGATGGACTGTTTTTTTCTCCAGTTCAACAATATATTTTCCTCATCCTAGTATCACTTCCCTCTTGCCCAGACATGGTGTTGGGTGGCCTGAGCACATGAGACTGCATGTTTTGTTATTAGACCAAAACCATGATGTTATAGCAATACAAAGTATGTCTTTACCAATGAGAGAGGAACATGATCACAAAACAAGAATAAGGAGCAGCCATCTGAGGAATGAGGCTCTACATATCAGTTTTCATCTGAAGACCTCAAAGACCTGGCAGCAAAGGTCCAGCCTACCCTAGACAGAAGCAGTCCTAGACACCTACCAGCCAATGAAGCTGCTCTTGGGGCAGGTGCTCTTACCAGTCTTGATGAGGACTTTGAAGACTTCTTCATGAGACTTCAGTCTGTATCTAAAGTATGTTAATATTTTTTGAAGCCTGGCACATTGAACTGAAAAGAAGAAATATTTAAAATTCATTTTGATGTTTGTAATAGGTTTAATTCTGAAAGATCAGATCTTGATATAGGGCAAAATTTATGATGATTCACTGTGTCAGCAATGCTGTGTATGAAGAGAAATAGGTTGGCAGGCCTGATGGGATCAGAGCGGAGTCAGAAAGGCAGAACTGCATCTTCAAAAATTCACACCTAAGACATATGGCTCAGATATCTTGGTGAGTAAAACATGGATCTCTGTATTGGACATAACTGGTAGGGATGATGTTGATGGTGCTACCCTGGTAGGTAGCAGGGATGAAGAGGATGCCAATCACAGCTGACTCCAGGTGGTTCAGCAGTGGATGGAAGCAGTCTATCAAAAACTTTAACCTGTATGAGGTGACCCTTCTCAGAAGTATTTGAGTGAGAATAGTAGCTGTTAGGCAGAAGAGACCCAGGAGGAGATAGCTCAGGAGACACCAATGAAAATCCAAGAGAAGACAGGTGAGAATGTGTGTGAGGACACACAGGAAGCAGATGTGAGTGGAGGCACAGGAGGACATTTGAAGACATATGTGAAAAGAGGCATTTAGAGAAACAGAATGGAGAAGTCATACAGAAGGGGAAATTGTGGGGAACATGCTTAAACACTATTGGGATGAGATCCTCCATACCAGAGGAAGGCCCTCTGAGGGGACTGTAAGTCATAGAGGACCCAAACTGGGCCGGGACATCCTGCAGCCCAAGTTGAGAGCCTTTTGTTTATAACAACCTCCAGAAAGATGAGAAGCTGTAAAGGAGATATGGAAATTTTATCCCTTGTAGTAAAAGACTTTCATAGATTGAGTTGAACTATATTGCAGCCATGCCAGCTTCAAAAATGGAAGTTAACTGGAGCTATTATGGGGCTTGAAGTTCACATTGCAACATCAGAAGCTTCCTGTTCCAGTTGCTGCTTCTGGGTTCCAGGTTCTTGGGTGTTGGCTTTTTTTCTGCAGGCATGGTGGGAGTTGGGTAGTTGCTAGTTTTGTTTTTCTGATTTCTGTTGGTTTTCCCCCTGTATTTCACTGCACCACTTCTGCAAATAGGCTAAGCTAAGGTAATGATGCATTGTATTGAGGATTGGACGTGGCACTTAGTGCCATGGTTTAGTAGTCATGAGGTGTTGGGTGACAGGTTGGACTTGATGATCTCTGAGGTCTTTTCCAACCTTATTGATTCTATGATTCTATGATTCTATTATTAGATTAATTATATTATTAGCTAAGGTAATTATGCATTGTGATTATGATATCTCTCATCTTATATTAAACTCCTACCTTTTTATCTCACAACCCTGAGTTTGGTGTGTAACTTTCCCCCCTCACTTTTGTGTTAGGGGAGCAGGGAGTTTAGGCCTTGTGCTAGACCATGACAAAGATGAACTAACCTAACCTATCCACAGTTATAATGATTTGGGAATATTTTAAAAGTTCCTTAAAAACCTACATTTGTGAAGGAAGAGATTAAGGTGTGCGGTGTGATGTGTCCCAGGCTTCAAAGATTAGAAATAAGCAATCTTCACTATTGCACCACAAAGTATCTCTTCTCTTTCTCTGTGAGGGTATCTGGCAATGATCAAGTACTAAATATTACTTGTTCTGTTAAAAAGTACATTCTCTGAGTGAAAAACTGGTGGACAGAAATTTTTCAAAGAAAAATATTATTTGGGAACCTGAAGAGAGGTTGTAGCCAGGAGGGGGTTGGTCTCTTCTCCCAGGCAGCCAGTACCAGAACAAGAAGACATGGTCTCAAGCTGCACCAGGGGAGGTTTAGACTGGATGTTAGGAAGAAGTTCTATACAGAGAGAGTGATTGCCCATTGGAATGGACTGCCCGAGGAAGTGGTGGAGTCACCATCACAGGAGGTGTTCAGGAGGAGACTTGATGGGGTGCTTGGTGCCATGGGTTAGTTGTTTAGGTGGGTTGGACTGGTTGATAGGTTGGATGCGATGATCTTGAAGGTCTCTTCCAACCTGGTGTATTGTATTGTATTGTATTGTATTGTATTGTATTGTATTGTTTTAAAAACATTTAGTGATCGAAATCATTCAAAGAAATCCCTGGGAGTAGAATTCAGGCAAAATACTTACTGTTCATGGTTCTGGAGAAGTTTTACTAAATGGTGAAATTTTCTTCATTTTGAAATGGTGAATGCTTCATTTTTCCTCTTAAGTGTCCTGAGTCCTTTGGGGGTATGAAGTCTTTCTAGCCCGAATAAACAATACTATAGTTGAGCTTCTCTAAAGAGAGGCACTTGAAAAAAAAAGAACATCTCAAGTGTTGAAGATGTGCAAGAAGTTACAGATTTGTTTCATGACAAACATTTTCAGTTAACAAATATGTTTTTCTCATGCTATTAATGCTATGCTGGTTTTTTTCTTGCTTGAGCAAGCCAAGATAAAACTTTCTCAGTGAATGGTTTTAATCAGATTTTTGAATTTCAATCAAGATGTACAGTTACATTTACTATAACCACACCTTTTTATTTTATTTGGTGGGTTTTTTTTAACTTAAACTTGATTTTCTAGTGCTTTTAACCAGAAATTTAAAATGAGAGAAATGACAGCTATGGAACTGTTATTCCACTGTTATATGAGTTCTAAGGCAAAGAATGAAATTGAGGTGCTTGTTTTCTGGACGGTTACTGCAGATTTGAAGCATTGCAGAAATCTAATCTCAAGTGTCTCTCAACATTCATGTTTGAATTCCTTCCTATGTAGATGTCAGTAGCATTATGTGTATAGAACTGGTCAGAAATTTAAAAATTAAGGATTAGAATACCCAAAAATGTACAGGAACATAGAATTATAGAATGATTTAGGTTGGAAGGGACCTTCTAGTGTCATCTAGCCTAACCCTTCCTGTAGTGTGCAGGAAACTCTGACTGGATTAGATTTAGCAGAACATAGTTGACTGTAAATTTTTACTGATGTAAAGGAGGATGAAGTGCACCTGTCACAATCTGCTCATGAAGGTGTGTTCAGCTTAGGACACCTTGCTATGAGAAAGATATTTGGTGCTAGAGACTGCATATGAAGAAAGGCAACAAACCTGGTGAATGATTTAGAGAACAAAGATTATGAGGAATGTCTGAGAGAATTGGGGTGGTTTAGCCTGGAGAAAAGGAGGCTGAAGAGAGACCTTATCACTCTCTACCCAGAAGGAGATTCTAGTGATCTCTTCTATAGCTGGTCTCTTCTCCCATGTAACAAGTAATAGGCCAAGAGGAAACAGCCTCAGGATGTACCAGGGGAGGTATAGATTGGATGTTTCTGTGACTCTATGTGAATGTAAGTATATTTATGCATTGTTAAAACATAAATAAGAGAAACAATGGGAAGGAAGCACATAATTTTAATCAAAATTTCTTGTGCTTCATATAAAAGAAAAAATAAAATACGGTAAAGACTTGGGTTATGATTTATACTGAAGAGTATAATATTTTAATCTATTAATTCCATCAGTAATCATCACAATTTCATTTTTTCTTTTCCATGCTCTAAGGGTTTTTTCCTCCCTGACTTACTTTTCTCTTGATTTTCTTTTCCCCTCAGTACATGGTGGATTCGTGATATCAAACACAAGACACCATTAATACTACAACAGACAGTGTTGTCTGTGTATGCTGGATAGTGAATGCAGTCAGTGCTGGATGGAACATGGACTTTGTTCCTATGTTTGGTGAAATCACCCAGGAAAATGACAGTTTCACTGCAAAACTTCACAGGAACAGGCTAATGACAAATCCATATTCCTATTACATCTAGTCATCACCAATGAAAAAATACTAGGATCTGATCTCCAGAGATACCAAATATGTGCATCTCCATTAGCCTGTTCAGTAGTAATGAAATACTTTGAAAAGCAACTTTTAAAATGGATAGTTCACATGAATAGGAAGGATGTTGACTTGATGGAGCATGTCCAGAGAAGGGCAACGAAGTTGGTGAGGGGTTTGGAACACAAGCCCTATGAGGAAAGGCTGAGGGAGCTGGGGTTGCTTAGCCTGGAGAGCAGGAAAACTCAGGGGTGACCTTATTGCTCTCTACAACTACCTGAAGGGAAGCTGTAGACAGGTGGAGGTTGGTCCCTTCTCCCAGGTAGCCAGTATCAGAACAAGAGGACGCAGTAAAACTCCAGAACACTTATTAAGTTCTTTTGTAAGTTGCTATTAGAAGGGTTTGATATTTAAAAGATGTCCATAGGCATCCTTGAAATCTGCAGTTTATAAGAGCAATGGAATTCTGACTGTAGTCAGCCCTGTGCAACTTGCTCTAGGTGAATCTGCATTAGAAAGGGGGTTGGTCTAGGTGATCTCCAGAGGTCTCTTTCAACCCTTGGCATTCTGTGATTCTGTGACTTTGTGGGATGTAGACTGTGGTAAACCACTGCACACTTCTCTCAGAGGGCCAATGTGAATGTAGAATCACTGACTAATATTTGCAAACCATTTTGAGATCCTCATATAAAAGGAACGTAACAGTTCAAAGTATTTATTTTTGCCAGTAGGTAATATTTGTGTCTTTGTTTTCAATGTTTACATCCTTAAGGCTCCCATATGTTTCCAAAACTCTGTTAGACTGCAGAAGGTATTTCCTGAGAAAATCTATTAAATTAGTAGGAAACCCCCTGCAAACACTACTTAGTAACTTGCATTTAAACCAGGCCTCTCTATCTGTAGTGATGATGTTGTACTGTAACTTGTGTTGTCATAAGCACTAACGGAGAAAAAAGAGCTGGAGTAAAGACTGTCAAGTAATCTTTAGAAACCAATTAAGTGAAGTTTGTCAAACCAAAGAGGCCCTAACCTACAGGGAGAGCTAATAGTTTTATTTCAAAGACAAAGTTACAGTTTGGTGTAGGGCCTCTGCAACCCATCTAGTTCTTGTTGAAATAACCTACTTATAAAATGCCAGGATTGTTTTGTTTCTCTTTTTAGTTTTGTTTCACTAATATTTTATTTTAGTTAAAATTTTGCTTGGCTAACATGACAATGTGTGTGTGTTTAATTTCTCCAGCACTGTAGATATAAACTTTCTCCCAGCTAATATCACAAAATGTAACAAGGAGTTAAGTTGGAGTCGCAAAGTCTGCAGTTCGTAACTTGACATCCTGTCTTTGCAGAGTCCACTCTGCAGCTGACACAAAGCTCTATTTAATGTGCTGCCAATCACTTCTAGTCAAGTACAGTACCGTAAATCCTTGAGTACTCTTTCAAAATGATTTTGTTTATATCTTTTTCCATTTCATCTGGCTCACTCTCATCACACAGTAACGTGTAAATCCAAACAAAATTGCCAGTATTTGCTCTAGGAAAAAGTTATCCTTTAAATTGCTTTCATCATCTCTCATAAACTTCTAGGAGGAAACTTGTTTGCTAAGATGTAAGAGAGAGGCTGTGAACTCTCTGTGTAAGCTTCAAATAATCAGAGACATACTGTTAAGCATGTATTGATAGTGCAGATTTGAAGGACTGAGGTTCACAAATAATTACAGAAGACTGGCTACAGTTAATAGTAACTCAGTTGTATTTGATCTATCTTTTGATCGTCTGTCTTAGCTGAACTTTTTCTTAACCCTCCTCTGTTGTCCTTTACTTGTTCAGCTTTGCTGATGCCCGCATGGGCTTGCTTTCTCTGAACATTTCTGCTATTTTTATTATAGAACAGATATTAATTTGATAATTATTTTCAACATCAGATGATTGTTTCAATTTTCAAACTGTAGACTGTCACTGCTACTTCTATAATTTCCACTGAATTTGCTGACATTCTACACTTGTCTTCAGCTGGACAAGTCTTACTAGACACTTTTAAGATTTAAAAATAATTAATACAATAATACAATAAATCCAGGTTGGAAGAGACCTTCAAGATCATCGCGTCCAACCCATCAACCAATCCAACCCACCTAAACAACTAGATCATGGCACCCAGCACCCCATCAAGTCATCTCCTGAATACCTCCAATGATGGTGACTCCACCACCTCCCTGGGCAGACCATTCCAACGGGCAATCACTATCTCTGTAAAGAACTTCCTCCTAACATCCAGGCTAAACCTCCCCTGGCGCAGCCCGAGACTGTGTCCTCTTGTTCTGGCGCTGCCTGCCTGGGAGAAGAGACCAACCTCTGCCTGTCCACAATCTCCCCTCAGGTAGTTGTAGAGAGCAATGAGGTCACCCCTGAGTCTCCTCCTCTCCAAGCTAAGCAACCCCAGCTCCCTCAGCCTCTCCTCATAGGGCTTGTGTTCCAAACCCCTCACCAACTTTGTTGCCCTTCTCTGGACACGCTCCAGCAAGTCAACATCCTTCCTAAACTGAGGGGCCCAGAACTGGACACAGTACTCCAGGTGTGGCCTAACCAGTGCTGTATACAAGGGCAGAATGACCTCCCTGCTCCTGCTGGCCACACTGTTCCTGATGCAGGCCAGGATGCCAGTGGCCCTCCTGGCTGCCTGGGCACACTGCAGGCTCATGTTCAGCCTCCCATCAACCAGTACCCCCAGGTCCCTTAGTCTTCATAGTGTTCATAGTCTTTACTATACTAGTCTTCATAATCCCCTATAAATCAACTCCATATCCCAACATTCTCAACAGAGTATCTTTAGATTCCTCATTAGATTATATTTTGCCATAATGCCTGTGGAGGACTTGGTAATGCATCTATGTCAACTGCATTTCCACCCATTCTCCCATAATGAAGAGAATCAATAAATTCTCTGGGACATGAAATGTCTTTTTGGTTTGTGTTTTAAAATGCCTGACCATAGGAATTTGGGCATAGCACACAGATATAGTAACAATGACAGCAACAGCAAAATCACTCAACATGTCCCCTCTGACCTAGCGATTTCAGAATCTAGCCTAGATCATGATGCTAATTTTGCTGCTGATTCATAAGAACTGAGTAAGAGTTGCTGAACACACATACAAACAGAAATAACCATTTTGCATCTGGAATCTTTCCACTGGATGTTTCTGTACATAAGTAATAATTTGATGAGTATATTTTTGTCTGAGAGGCAAAGAGCAGTGAGATTCCTCAGCAGGTGGTAGTATTCGTGCTGAAGTGATAGACTCTTGATTGGCAGTGAAAACGTCAGCAAATGTTTCATTTCCTGGTGCTTTCATGACACACAGCTAAATGAAGCTTATGTATAGTGATTAGCCAAATTTGGATGACTACAAGTAAGAAGAAAAATGATACAGTAGATATGATTAGTATAAAAATTGCTAAGAGACCATCTTGCTATAGAGGACTACTTCAGTGGTGTGATTGTACCTGATTGTACTGCTTCCAATGGGTTGTAAGGGGGCTTAGAGGTGTGGAAGAATAATGTATTTATCAATCAGATGAAAATGTATGAATTATCTTTATAATTACCCCAAATTCAGTTATAATTTCACCTTAAGATAGTAGTTTTAAAATGTTGACATTCATAGTGGGAAATCCATTTAATCAGAGAGTGTACCCACTAAAAATATAATTAACATTTGATATGAAAATACTTTAAGGCTTTCATCAGCTACTATAAGAATAGTTAAAATTAGCACAGTAAGTACAAATAAATAAATGTCAGATGGAAAATTATCTTAGGTCTGAAATGCTATTTATTTTCCTACTTTTGTCTGGACAAGAGTTAATGTGAAACGTTTTTAATATAGGAAAATTTTTAGAGAAATATTGCTACCCAGCTAAGCTATATACAGAATCCAGTACGGTGTCTCACTAAATGTGCTTGTAAAATCAGATATCTGATGTTAGATTAGTGCTTTATATAATTTTAAAGATACATCAGAGTACTACTGGCTTACTAGTCATGACTTCATATCATTCAAAGGTTGGAATAATATTTACTGTCGATGCTGTTGATGTTAGCACACCTCGAGCTCTCTTCTAAGTCAACTATGCCTGATTTACAGATCATCAACACAAATCTGTTTGATAATACAGGGACAGAGATTAGGACTCATCTTTATATATAAGATAGATATAGATATATCTCCTGTCTGTTCTCATTTTTATTTAGAAAGAGATGGAGGGTAAGATCTCTAAGACAGGATGCAATTAATTGATCATATCTCTTTTTAGTACAACTTCATAGTGTTTTCAAGACACTTTTTCAGAAAAGGTGATTTGCTTTTCATGTGGTTTACCTATACTTTGGCTCACAATTTCTCAGGAGCTACTGAAAAGAGCAAAAGGTTTTGCTCAAAACCTTATGGGGAGCAGTTTTATTTTCTGCTGGAATCATATATTGCATGAATATTGCCCCTATATTTCTATACCTGTTGTCAAATTTGAATGAACAATTTCTAGTCTTCATTATGTAGGATGATCAGAAGGTGCTCACAAGAGCTGATCAGCACTGGAAAGCATTTCATGGCTTATAGAGGATAATAGATGAAAAAGTAAAAAAAGTTTATAACCTGTAATGAAAGACACTGTAGTGGTCCATTGAAATTTCATTGTCATTAACATTTTTCCACTAATTTGAAAATGTTATAAGGAGAAATTGTAGCTAGGGTGCTGAGGGGTTGGTTGGTTTGTTTGTTTCTGATACTGATTGTACTTGTGTGTTATCACAGGTTCTATGACAATCTAGAGATGATAGTTTATCTGCACTGTGAGGTGGTAATTCCAGAATGCTATTAATCTGGTTTACAGGAAAAGAAAAAACCATAAAATATTTCAAGAATATGACACGTCATAAGCTGCAAGAAAATGAATTCAGGAAGCATAAAGATCCATTTCTTACCATCATACTTTTTAGTTGGATTGAAATTCTGTTCATCCATTCATTCCTATCTATAGTTAAGAGTTACTGAGTGTTTCTGCCAACAAATAATTTTGATTCCAACACTAACAGTTTTGGACAGCAAGAGCAATTTGTTCTGACCACTTTACAACTGAAATAGTTGGTTTCAGAAGCAGATTCATCTGGTCAGATTTAGAGGTCATCAGTATAATTGTTTTCCACACGGCAAAGAAACCTCAGCTAGTTTCTAGTCAGATGTGGTATTTAGCAGTAGCAAAAATGCTGTTAGCTCTTCCTCACCCCTTCTCTCCCTTTTGTTTGACCCAAATTTAATTACAATTGTTCAGTATATATGGTTCACAAGAGAGTGTATAATTGCAATATGACAAAAAAGAGACAAGTATATATAAAGGCATGTATCTTTGAAATTAAATAACATTTTAAGCTTCTTCAAATACAGGGCAGCATGCTAGTATCAAATATATATTTTATAAAAGGTATTTATTCTTTCATAAGGGATCAGTGAATTAGTTTTATGTACTTCAGAAACACATAGGAGGAAAAGGACCTCAAAAAGAGTGCATTTTTAGCAATTTAAAATAAAAGACACTGCTTGTCCAGCTCTTCATGTGAACCTAAATTAGCATTCTGTGTTCGTCTTGAGCTTGGATAGATTTGAAGCCTTTCATGTCTAAAACCGCATGATCAAGGGCAAAATCTTTTGCTAGCACTGGAATCTGGAGGGGGAAACAAGACACATGGCTTTATCACTGTGTGTTTTATTGCAAAGACCATGAAAAAGAATCTATATTGTCTTTTATTTAATTAAAGCACACTGCCCCCTTTTGAATTTCTTTTAAACAAAAGGTAAATCTTTCCTCATTAAAAATACCTATAGTATATATTCTCTCACCACAACACTAGCCTGAACTATACTTTAAACAACTTACAAATGACAGATCCTATATAAAATAATTTCATAGTCTCATCATTAATTCAACTGCAGAAATCTTGCCTGGGTAAGAAATGTGTCTGAATATCATCCCTCATGAAACATTATCTCCTGATTAGCTTGAATTTTCACTAGCAGGCAATGTATATAGGAATGGTAGTGCACCACAATTGCATCTCTCTTTAGTTTCATCTAGTGATTCCCATTTTTGAAATGATTCACTGAAATTTGAAGATTATGACTGAAGAGAAGAGGATTATCTGTGTTATGAAATACATTTATTCCAGCTGATCATCTACTAACAATTGCATGTAGATTGGGCCTGATGTTCGTTTAATCGTGAGCATTTTTGAAGTTAAATTTGAACCTATAAATCACTGTGCCCATGTCTAATTCAGCTGAAACAGGAAAACTAAAAATGAAACGGCAGAAAGAAAGATAAATGTGGTGGAGCACTGCAGAGAGGGAAAAACAATATAATACAATAGAATAAACCAGGTTGAAAGAGACCTTCAAGATAATTGGGTCCAGCCCATCAACCAATCCAAACCACCTAAACAACTAGATCATGGCACCAAGCACCCCATCAAGTCTCCTCCTGAACGCTTCCAATGACGGTGACTCCACCACCTCCATGGGCAGCCCATTCCAATGGGCAATCACTCTCTCTGTATAGAACTTCTTCCTAACATCCAGACCAAACCTCCCCTAGTGCAGTCTGAGACTGTGTCCTCTTGTTCTGATACTGGCTACCTGGGAGAAGAGACCAACCTCCACCTGTCTACAACCTCCCTTCAGGTAGTTGTAGAGAGCAATAAGGTCACCCCTGAGTCTTCTCTTCTCCAGGCTAAGCAACCCCAGCTCCCTCAGCCTCTCTTCATAGGGCTTGTGTTCCAAACCCCTCACCAACTTTGTTGCCCTTCTCTGGACACGTTCCAGCAAGTCAACATCCTTCCTAAACTGAGGGGCCCAGAACTGGACACAGTACTTGAAGTGTGGCCTAACCAGTGCAGTGTACAGGGGCAGAATGACCTCCCTGCTCCTGCTGGCCACATTGCTCCTGATGGAGGCCAGGATGCCATTGGCCCTCTTGGCTGCCTGGGCACACTGCAGGCTCATGTTCAGCCTACCATCAACCAGTACCCCCAGGTCCCTCTCTGCCTGGCCGCTCTCCAGCCACTCTGACCCCAGCCTGTAGCACTGCATGGGGTTGCTGTGGCCAATGTGCAGAACCCGGCAATTGGATGTGTTCAATCTCATGCTGTTGGATTCTGCCCATCTGTCCAGCCTGTCGAGGTCCCTCTGCAAAGCTTCTCTACCCTCCAGCAGATCAACTCTTGCCCCCAGCTTGGTGTCGTCCGCAAAAGGATGGAAGATATGGAAAGGACAAAAATGGCAACGAAGGAAACAAACTCGTTATTTATATTGTATTATATGCATAATGGAAAGCAGCTTCTCAAGTCTGTACGTGACTAAGTGTCTACACATAGGCATCTTAAAGAAATGAGGTTCTACTATCTTAATGTGTACCAGTAAAAAAAAAAATCCTTAGGTAAAAAGAAAACTAACCAAAATTAGTTCTAAATAGGAATAAGAAATCACAGTATCACAGTATCACAGTATCACTAAGGTAGGAAGAGAGCTTGAAGATCATTGAGTCCAACCTGTCACCACAGACCCCATGACTAGACTATGGCACCAAGTGCCACGTCCAATCCACTCTTGAACACCTTCAGGGATGGTGACTCCACCACCTCCCTGGGCAGCCCATTCCAATGGCGAATGACTCTCCCAGTGAAGAACTTTCTCCTCACCTCCAGCCTAAACTTCCCCTGGTGCAGCTTGAGACTGTGTCCTCTTGTTCTGGTGTTGGTTGCTTGAGAGAAGAGGCCAACCCCCACGTGGCTACAACCTCCCTTCGGGTAGTTGTAGACAGCAAGAAGGTCTCCCCTGAGCCTCCTCTTCTCCAGGCTAAACAATCCCAGCTCCCTCAGCCTCTCCTCATAGGGCTTGTGCTCAAGGCCTCTCCCCAGCCTTGTTGCTCTTCTCTGGACACGTTCAAGTGTCTCGATGTCCTTCCTAAACTGAGGGGCCCAGAACTGGACAGAGTACTCAAGGTGTGGCCTAACCAATGCAGAGTACAGGGGCACAATGACCTCCCTACTCCTGCTGGCCACACTATTCCTAAATGTTGCTATGCAAAGAAAAAAGTTGTGCACATGCAACTCAGACTTATGATAGAAGTTAAAAAATTGCAGCAACTTGATGTGGGCTTTGCGAATACAAAACACTTTTCAGTAATTTCAGGAGATAAACTTTTGGCAATACTTTGCTGTAGAGAAATTTTAGCCGGTGTAGCAAAGTTTAGCAATACTTAGTCCTGATTTTTCTGCTAGCACGTGTCAAACGTTGAAGGAAAGGTATGAAGAATTTCAAGGAGTATTTGATACACTGAAAATAATTTCTTAATTAAATTACTTAGAACTTAGCATTTTGAGTCGTATCTTTTTCACACTACTTGCCAAGTGACCACAGTTGAGTTCTGTAGTTCTGCTTGCAGCAAGTTAATTGTAGTATGACTGCTTGACAGAATTGCAAAAACGTTTTATTACCTTCTGCAGGCAGAAACTTATTCATAACAGTTTTAAACAGAAAAAGCTTTCATGTCCTTTAAGCCTAATTCTGAATATGCAATATCACTCAGATTTTAAACAAGACAATTAATTTCAAAAGATAACAATCTGAAATAATACATGTAAATGAATTGGAAAAGGCATTCAGAAAAATATTTCCTATGAATTATTCACTAAGAATAGGATCCATGAAATTAGAAAGTTTGCAGGGTTCTGTGTGTCAAGACAAGCCTACAGACACTGTCTGACAAACTGATTGTGTCGGCATCCACAGATACTGTGACTTTTCCTCTATCACACCCTTTGACTATGGTTGTGCCTCCCTAAATTAGGCTTTGAATGAGACAGGGATTTTGTGCAATGTGCTTCATTAATTTCCTACACTTCACAACAGCCATGAACTTCACAGGAGCCTTTTTTTATAGTATAGCAGATCGAGGGATGTTCTCCTTCTACTCTACTTTGCCCTAGTGAGACATCACCTGGAATATTGCATCCAGTTTTGGGCTCCCCTGCTCAGGAGAGACAGGGATCTACCTGAGAAAGTCCAAGAGAGGGACTGGAGCACTGCCTCATAAGGAAAGGCTGAGAGCCCTGAGGCTCTTTAGTCTGGAGAAGAGAAGCCTAAAGGGGGGATTTAACCAATGTTTATAAATATCTGAGAGCTGGGTGTCAAGAGGGAGGGGACAATGATAGAATGTGATAGGACAAGGGACAATGGATATAAACTACAGCACACTACTTTGCTGTGAGGGTCACAGAGGCTCCCCAGGGAGGTTGTGAAGTCTCCTCTGGAGACTATCAAAACTCATCTTGATGTGTTCCTGTGCAAGCTGCACTAGATTCTATGGTTCTGCTCTGGCAGGGGGGTTTGACTTGATGATCTCTGGAAGTCCCTTCCAACCCCTAACACCTTGTGATTCTGTGATCTTGTGATAGCTATTTCATAGTTATGATTTGGTAATTTTTCCTTTTAACCTTGCCATTTCAGGAAGATATGTGTGTGGAGAGGGTGTCTACGTTCCTCCATGGAGTTCCATTAAGTTCAGTGAAGACTGAAGCAAGCTCATTGTCACCGTGTATCTGATTACAAGTGTACTGTAAATACAAATAATATTAAACCAGGATAATTTGTAGACTTGTGCTCTAGAACCTACTGATTGAAAGATTTCCTCTCTCTTTTCCTTCAGTCATAGGAACTGTAAAACTACCTCATATTCTGCGAAAGAAAATGCTTTTAAAAAACAAACAGGACTGTATTGCTACATTTTGGGTCTTGGAAAGAAATCAATGTTTGCATAGGCTAACAGTGATATTTTAAGAGCTCTGGGGGTGGATTTAGTTGCACTTTTTACCTTTACTTTGACTCTTTTGAAATGGGTAATAAATCCTGATTTTTCAAATATAGGTCTGCACAGGTTAATTACTTCACTGGTTTTTATTACTTGGGGCTGTGCATTTTTGTGTGTGTGTATATATATATATATATATATTAAATAAGATATTTATATGAGAATAAATGTAATGTTACACAGAAAGGCTGTGATATTGCAAGACTTTGCCAAGCAGCTGATGGAAAATTCTTGCTCTTTGGGGGGATGTCTAAATGGAGACTAACCAGGAGGAAAAGCATGGGTAAGCGTTGCTTGTTCTTTATCACTGAACGGAAGTAAGCCTTTAAATATTTGTATTGTTTAATTCTGTATAGTGCTGGCTAGAAAAAGGGCAGCATAGAGACTGGAAATGGTAATACTTGAGAAGCTGTGAACTTAGGTGCAACCCTCATCATAAGGCTAATAGGATGCTTCATAAAGCCCACTTCCACTAAACTGGCAGATGTCCAGGAGTACTTTAACACAGGATGGGATTCAAGTCCATTCCTCTGTTCATTCTTTCCATCCAGCTCTAAGAGGTGCATGGCTTTTGCTAGAACATTGTAAAGGTGAAATGCAGATGGGTTTAGGACTGTTAATTTATAATGCTTGTTTTAGTCCATTTCTTGTTAGTCATTGCCAGAAGATGAGAGAGAGTAGACTGCTGTGTTTATTACTGCTACTGTGTTTGTTATTGCCATACCTGGTTAAACGGGCCATGTTTCTTACTACACAGTTTGAGCATCTTTTCTTTCAGTCAGTCTGCCAGGATCCTAGTGATGAACAATCTTTCAATGAAAGCTGTATCAGATCAAGACTGACACTTCTGTATTTTTGTCTTTGGAGTCTTGCCCTCATTTCTCACATTTGATACATATACATGATTTTTTGGCTCACTGCATCCATGCCCATCTGTTGCAGTGGCATTGTGCCCAGCATTCACAAGTTGGTGGGATTGTTCAGTATGGCATAAGTGGTGATAATTCTAGGGGAACAATCTTCCAAACTCTGGAATTCCTCCCTCTGGAATAAAAACTAAAGTATCACTATTGCATGACTCATTATAACTGGTTGCACCCATCAGCTTTAGTGGGCCAAAGAACAGCTAAAGACAGGAGAAAAGAAGAATACAGGCTTCTTGGACATTGTGACCGGTTGATGCTATGCCTTTAAGAAAGAGACAGTTGCTGAACACTCTGGCTGAATGTTTTTGATATTTGAACAAAAACAAGATAGTCTAAACGAATTTCATTGGTGCTTATGGGGTGCAATTTGGAGTTTGGGTTCTGTTAGTTCAGTCTGTGTCTGGTCTGGGTTCAGGCTGGGTGCAGTCTGTGCTTTCTCTCTTGCTGAAGCAGGAACGGCCTTGAGTAACAGCTAACCAGATAAGAACTAATTTTGCATGTGCTTTTTAGCTAACAGACTTTTTCCTTCTTAATTGCCTTTCTCTCTCTCTCTCTAACCCTTTTTGGGAAAAAGGGGAGGTGGGGAGGGAGAGAGGGGGGTTCAGGGAACCCCCCTGGCCGGCAGGAGGGAAAAGGTTTCTCTGCATTGTGTTCATTGTTGTATTTTCCTGTATATATTGTAAATATTGTATATTTGTGTATATATTCATTGCATTCCATTTATGCTTGTAAATATAGCTTTCATCTGCTTTTTCCGACTGAGCTAGCTGTGGTTTCTTTCCCTGTGTGTGGGGAGGGAACTTTCTCACCCCACCACATATTTTTTAATTGGCGGCCCAACGCGCGGCTTGTGGATAGTTGCTGTCCAGAAGCAGAGCAAAAGTTGCTTGATTTATTGCCTGCTCAGGTCGGAGTTGCAAAGATGAAAGTGTTTTGGCTTTTAGAGCGTTTGTTTTTTTCAATTTTTGGGGTCCTTATCTATAAGCATGTCCTGGGATTGATTTTTGATCGCTTAAGCAGATACTTGATGTATAAATTGTATTTATGGTTTAAGTATAAGATTCAGCTTCTCTATGACCGGTGCCTGGGATTCTTTTGGTTTAATAGATATGGGAATGTGACCTCGACTACTCTGCCCATAGAGATAAAGGAGTTTAAGATCCCAGTAGGTGAAAGAGTTGTTTTAAGTGATGGCTGGGATCCAAAGGTGATTTATTTTATGTGTGCAATCCTGCTGTTGGTGATAAGCAATGCGTACTTGTTATATACGCTGTACCGGGAGAGAAAAGTTTATAAGGCCTGTTTTGTAATTAGGCGTAGACCCAAGAGGAGAAGGAACAGCTCTAACTCGACCCCAGAAATATCTAGTGATGAGGAGAATGGAGGGTCTGTATCAGTTAAAAAGAAAGCTAAAACTTCCATCGGAAAGGCTGCTCTGAACGGTGCTGTTGGTGGTTCTGGCAATCAGCCAGCTGCAGCGGCAGCGGCAGCGCCTAACATGGCGGCTCCCCCGTCCTCGGCAGCCATTAGCAAGGCAAAGCCAGTTCCTCCTTCTTCTTCAGCAGGACCGGAAGTGTCCTCCACAGCAGCTGATCCGTCTCAAAACCTGTCAGCTTCTGTTAAGCCAGCTGTAAATTCAAACACAGCTCCAGTTCAGCAGGTAGCTGTTTTAAAGACGAGAGGTGGAAAGACCAAAGCTGATTCAGATGCTGATGCTGGTGAGGGACCTTCTGCTTTAAGAGACCCTGCTGAGGAGGAGAAGATTTGTCTTAAAGATATAGCTGAGTTATTGAGAACATCACTGGATGGAAATGCAGGGCAAATTGCTGATAGCAGGACAACAAGAGGTGGTACACCTGACCTTAAAGAGATTCTTAGGAGAGTGACAATGAGATTAATGGGGCAACAAGTTCAGGAAGAGGAGGAAGAGGAGGAGTCAGATGATATTTTGGACTGTTCTTCACCAAGGGAAGAGATAAGGAATGTGCGTAAAGATTATATCAGAGCAGATAAGGAGCCAATCCTAGCTTGGCTTGGTAGATGCTACGATACAGGTGCTCC
Source organism: Colaptes auratus (assembly GCA_015227895.2). Classification (NCBI taxonomy): domain Eukaryota; kingdom Metazoa; phylum Chordata; class Aves; order Piciformes; family Picidae; genus Colaptes; species Colaptes auratus. The sequence goes on from CM037636.1 coordinate 12,714,684, forward strand.
AGCTCTAATGGTTGGAGACAAGTCAGCAGCTCAACTAGGAACTCTCTCAAAGGATAATGGAATAGATAGACATCTAGGCAGGACTCTCGGTAAGGTTACTCTGTGGATACGCCTTTTAATGGCAACCCTCATGAGATATCCTTCCCGAGATGATCTCCCATGGAATCCTAAGCCCTGGACTACCATAGAGGAAGGAATTAAGCGTCTGAGAGAATTTGCTGTTAGAGAGGTACTCTATGGTGACCATGAGACTCTGAATCCTGATGAAATTCCTGTAGGAACTGGTCTTGCTAAAAAGCTCATCAAACTTGCTCCTCCTAATTATGCAAATATTCTGGCAAGCAGAATTGTGGCAAGAAATTATGGCGGAGCTTCTCCTACAGTTGGCCAATTCACTGATCAGATGAGACAATTGGAGGATAGCATGACACGTGTTTCGTTGGTTTCAGCCATTGAAACTCTGTCTGGTGAGATGAAGAATTGCATGAAAGAGCTGAAGGATGAAATTGTAAATACCATTTCCCAATTGGCACAGAGAGATAATTCCAATTCTTCCTCCGGATGGATACAGGTTTCCTCTGTGAGGAATAGGCGTCCTCCAAGGATGTCATTCCAAAACAGATCATTCCAAAACAGGTCATTCCAAAACCGATCCAACCAAAACAGACCACCAAGGCAGTCACGTGGAAGTATTTGGATAACTCTGCGTGATCAGTTTGGGGAGAACATGAACAGATGGGATGGTCAACCAACTGCTAATCTTCTCAGGAGACTGAGGGAACTGCAAAGTGGCAGAACCCGAGGTAGCAATACCAGAAGGGTAGCTGTTACTTCCGCAGTCCCCCAGGACAACTCTAGTAGCTCCAACAGTGGCTCCAGTTCTAACACTGCACACTGTGCTCATTGCACATGTGGGCATGTTCCCCATAACTAGGGGTGCCCTGCCTCCCGCCAGGGGGAGGAGAGGGTTAACAGAGATAACAGAATCTATTGGGATGTGTACATCCAGTGGCCTGGCACTTCACAATTTCAGAAGTACAGGGCCTTGGTTGACACAGGGGCTCAGTGCACCATAATGCCATCAAATTATCAGGGATCAGAAGCTATAACTATTCTGGGAGTCACTGGTGGATCTCAAGAGTTAACTAAGGTGGAGGTTGATATAAGTTTAACTGGTAAACAGTGGAGGAAGCATACAGTTGTGACCGGACCTGACGCACCTTGTATTCTGGGAATTGATTTTCTGAGAGAAGGGCGTTTCAAAGACCCTAGAGGTTACAAATGGGCTTTTGGAGTAGCATCTGTAGAAACTGATGGACAAAAATTGAAGTTGTCTGTTAGACCTGATCTTTCTGATGAATCTGCAGTTGTGGGACAACACAAGATTGAGGACATTAAATTGCCGGTTGCTTCTCAGACTGTGCATCACAGACAATACAGAACCAACCGTGACTCTTTGTTGCCCATTCAGAATCTGATTCGTCAGCTGGAGAGTCAGAAAGTCATCAGCAAAACTCATTCCCCTTTCAACAGTCCAGTGTGGCCTGTGCGAAAGCAGAATGGAGACTGGCGTCTGACAGTCGACTACCGAGCTCTGAATGAAGTAACTCCACCTATGAGTGCAGCAGTACCAGACATGATGGAACTCCAGTATGAGCTAGAATCCAAAGAGGCCAAATGGTATGCTACCATAGACATTGCTAATGCCTTCTTCTCTATTCCCATAGCAGAGGAATGCAGGCCTCAGTTTGCTTTCACCTGGAGAGGAATCCAGTACACTTTCAACAGATTGCCAATGGGCTGGATCCACAGCTCCAGCATCTGTCATGCAGTGATCCACGATGCTCTGGAGAAAGGTGGTGCTCCAGAACACATCCAGTTCATCGACGATATCATCGTCTGGGGTAAAACTGCTGAGGAAGTCTTCGAGAAAGGTAACAAAGTCATTGACATTCTTCTGAATGCAGGTTTTGCCATCAAGCGAGACAAGGTGAAAGGACCTACCAGAGAGATCCAGTTTCTGGGAGTGCGGTGGCAGGATGGACGCCGACACATTCCAGTGGATGTGGTAAATAGAGTCTCTACCATGGCAAATCCCATGAACAAGCAAGAAACTCTACGTTTCTTGGGGATAGTGGGATTTTGGAGACTGCATATTCCTGGATACAGTCAGATTGTGAAACCTCTGTATGATGTGACTCGAAAGAGAAACAATTTCCACTGGGGACCTGAACAACAAGCAGCTTTTGACCAGATAAAGCAAGAGGTGGTTCAAGCAATGGGTCTGGGACCAGTCCGAGATGGTCCAGACATTAAGAACATTTTGTACACGGCTGCAAGTGACAATGGTCCAACCTGGTGCTTGTGGCAAAGAGCTCCAGGTGAGACACGTGGACGACCTCTTGGTTTCTGGAGTAGAGGTTACAGAGGTTCAGAGGCTAATTATACTCCAACAGAGAAAGAGATTCTAGCTGCCTATGAAGGAGTAAAAGCAGCTTCTGAAGTGATTGGAACTGAATCACAACTTCTCCTAGCTCCCAGATTACCAGTTTTGAATTGGATGTTCAAAGGCAAAGGTTCCACACCACATCATGCAACAGACTCTACCTGGTCTAAGTGGATGGCTCTGATAACACAGAGAGCTCGAATGGGAAATCTTGAAAGACCTGGTCTGGTGGAGGTGATCTCAAGTTGGCCTGAAGGTATCAACTGCACTAAACCTCCAGAGGAGAGAGTAACTCGTGCTGAGGAAGCTCCTCCTTACAATGACCTTTCTGATGATGAGAAGAAATATGCTTTGTTCACAGACGGTTCCTGTCGTCTGGTCGGGAACAAGCGAAGGTGGAAGTCTGCAGTGTGGAGTCCAACACGCCGAGTTGCAGAGGCAAAGGATGGAGAAGGAGAATCCAGTCAGTTTGCAGAGGTAAAGGCTGTCCAGCTAGCTCTCGACGTAGCTGAACGTGAGAGGTGGCCAAAGCTTTATCTCTACACCGACTCATGGATGGTAGCCAATGCTCTGTGGGGTTGGCTAAAGAACTGGAAAAAGAGTGGTTGGCAGAGAAAAGGAAAGCCTATTTGGGCAGCTGACCTGTGGCAGGACATTGCTGATCGAATCGAGAGAATTCCAGTGAAGGTGAGACACATTGATGCTCACATCCCTAAGAGCAAAGCTACTGAGGAACAGCAACACAACCATCAGGCAGATTTAGCTGCAAGAGTTTCTCAAGTAGACATGGACTCTGATCTTGATCTCGACTGGAAACACCGAGGTGAGATATTCTTAGCTCGGTGGGCTCACGATTCGTCAGGACATCAAGGCAGAGATGCAACCTACCAGTGGGCACGTGACAGATCCATAGACATTTCCATGGATGCTATCACACAAGTCATCCATGACTGTGACATTTGTGCTGCTATTAAGCAGGCAAAGCGACTTAAGCCCTTATGGTATGGTGACAGATGGTCCAAGTACAAGTATGGTGAAGCTTGGCAGATTGACTACATCACTCTACCACGTTCTCGTTCTGGTAAGCAGTATGTGCTTACTATGGTAGAGGCAAACACTGGCTGGTTGGAAACTTATCCAGTTCCACATGCAACTGCACGCAACACCATTCTTGGTCTGGAGAGACAAATCCTGTGGAGACACGGAACTCCAGAGAGGATTGAGTCAGACAACGGAACTCATTTCAAAAACAACCTTGTAAAGAGCTGGGCCAAAGAGCACGGCATTGAGTGGATATTCCACATCCCCTACTATGCACCAGCTGCAGGGAAGATTGAACGCTACAACGGTTTGCTGAAGACCACTCTTAAAGCCATGGGGGGTGGATCTTTGAAAAACTGGGAAAAGTATTTAGCACAAGCAACCTGGCTGGTAAATAGTAGAGGTTCAGTGAACCGAGCTGGACCGGCACACTCAGATCTGCTACAGAAAGTGGAAGGTGATAGAGTTCCTGTTGTTAGAGAAAAGAATCTGTTAGGTAAAACTGTTTGGGTATTTTCTCCCTCAGGAGAGGCTAAACCTGTCCGAGGGGTGGTTTCAGCTGAAGGTCCGGGTCACACTTACTGGGTAATGCAAGAGAATGGTGAAATTCAGTGTATTCCACAAAGAAATCTAACTTTAGCTGAAAGAGTTTAATTTCAGAGTGTTGTACAGCTACATCGCGCCCAAAGGAAGAATCCTTGAGGAATCCACGGTGCACGAACCCTGAGAACCCTGAGAGCCCTGAGTCAACTGAGAGTCCCTGTTTCCCTGTTTCCCTGTTTCCCTTTTCTTCGCTTCGTCTGCGAAGAGACAAACTGTTTTCCATTTTTCTTGTTTCTTGGACTTCTGAATCATCTACACCTGAGGATAGCCGGAATGGACTATCAACTTTACTTACAAATTGTAGATATTGCTTTAGATTGGATGGACAGTATGAACAGCCAATGAAATTGTTTAGAAGAGGTGGATTGTGACCGGTTGATGCTATGCCTTTAAGAAAGAGACAGTTGCTGAACACTCTGGCTGAATGTTTTTGATATTTGAACAAAAACAAGATAGTCTAAACGAATTTCATTGGTGCTTATGGGGTGCAATTTGGAGTTTGGGTTCTGTTAGTTCAGTCTGTGTCTGGTCTGGGTTCAGGCTGGGTGCAGTCTGTGCTTTCTCTCTTGCTGAAGCAGGAACGGCCTTGAGTAACAGCTAACCAGATAAGAACTAATTTTGCATGTGCTTTTTAGCTAACAGACTTTTTCCTTCTTAATTGCCTTTCTCTCTCTCTCTCTAACCCTTTTTGGGAAAAAGGGGAGGTGGGGAGGGAGAGAGGGGGGTTCAGGGAACCCCCCTGGCCGGCAGGAGGGAAAAGGTTTCTCTGCATTGTGTTCATTGTTGTATTTTCCTGTATATATTGTAAATATTGTATATTTGTGTATATATTCATTGCATTCCATTTATGCTTGTAAATATAGCTTTCATCTGCTTTTTCCGACTGAGCTAGCTGTGGTTTCTTTCCCTGTGTGTGGGGAGGGAACTTTCTCACCCCACCACAGACATTGTGACAGGGAAAGAAAAGAGATCCTGTGAACCTCATGAAGGCTCTTATTTTCCTATAACAGGAGAATATCTGCAGACCTCATTTGTGAACCACATACAGATGAACCTTAATTGTCAATTAGGCTCAGGAGGGTTTTATCATAATTTTAAAAATAATTAATTAAAAAATAATTTTGTCTAAATGAAACTGCCTCCTTGAAAACAATGCTTGTCGTCCAACAACAGGTTGAAAATCATGCAAGGCCAAACAGAAAGGGACCTGGGGGTGCTGATTGATCGCCGCCTAAATGTGAGCCAGTGGTGTGCCCAGGTAGCCAAGAAGGCCAATGGCATCCTGGCCTGCATCAAGTATAGCGTGTCCAGCAGGAGCAGGGAAGTCATTGTGCCCCTGTACTCTGCACTGGTTAGGCCCCTCAGTTTAGGAAGGACATCGAAACACTTGAACATGTCCAGAGAAGGGCAATGAGGCTGGTGAGAGGCTTTGAGCACAAGCCCTATGAGGAGAGGCTGAGGGAGCTGGGATTGTTTAGCCTGGAGAAGAGGAGGCTCAGGGGAGACCTTCTTGCTGTCTACAACTACCCGAAGGGAGGTTGTAGCCACGTGGGGGTTGGCCTCTTCTCTCAAGCAACCAACACCAGAACAAGAGGACACAGTCTCAAGCTGCACCAGGGGAAGTTTAGGCTGGAGGTGAGGAGAAAGTTCTTCCCAGAGAGAGTCGTTCGCCATTGGAATGTGCTGCCCAGGGAGGTGGTGGAGTCACCATCCCTGGAGGTGTTCAAGAGGGGATTGGACGTGACACTTGGTGCCATGGTTTAGTCATGAGGTCTGTGGTGACAGATTGGACTTGATGATCTTTGAGGTCTCTTCCAACCTTGGTGATTCTGTGATTCTGTGAAGAACAGGTCATGCTGAGATTCACAAAATAAACTACAAAGTACAAAATACTATGTTTAAAGGAATGTCCCAGAGTATGAAGTAACCAGTCACAGAAATTAATCAGATTTGACTTTGAGAAGAGGAAGTAACCCCATAGACTATGATACTGAACTCTAAGAGACATGTAGAGTATAATAGGGTAGAAAAGGTCTCTTATTCTAGAAAGACTGAAAGCATCAAAAGCATCAAGTGTTTGCAGATGATGACAAAGCCCTTAGAGTCTGCAAGCTTGCTCATTTCCCCTTTCTGTCATGCTTGGAATGCATTGTCATGTACAGGGCCAGTGTTCTATATTCAGTCAGATTTGTTAAATAAAAGGAAGATCTTCATATCAGAAGTAACTTTGGTTGTGGCTTTGTTGTTGTTGAACCATTTCTTCTACTTAAAAAGTCATTTTACCATTAACCTGGTGCTTACAGTGAGACTAGGACAGTCAAAAAGATCTGAGGGTAAAGAAGAAATTATTTTAAAGACTTTAAATACTTGGTTGCAGTCAAATGGCATTGACAAAGGTGTTCTTAGCCAGCAAGCCACAAAATCCTCAGATATATGAAGCAATTCATGAAGTTCTTTTTTAAAGACAGACTAATAAATAAGTTTATTTCCTAAATTTTGCTGTTGGTGATGCTCATTCACCCCAGGCTGAATTTGGCCTCTCCATGAAAGATTTTTTTGCAGAACAGTTAAAATTTATCAAAGTTTTGTGCTTGTGTTCAAAATCGTATTCCATTTCAATGCTTCATCATCATTCCAGATTTGCTACTAAAAATAATTTACTATTACTAAATCATTCTATATTTACTACTATGTGCTGTGCACTCTCAGAGAACAACCAGGAAAAAAAGAAAAAAAAAAGTAGGGATATTAATAATATATATATAAATAAAAAGAAGAGAACAACAGAATAACAACAATAATAATAATAAATTTACTGTAACATACCATGAGGATGATCAGAGGGCTGGGGCACCTCTCCTGTGAGGATAGACTGAGAGAATTGGGGCTATTCAGTCTGGAGAAGAGAAGGCTCCAAGGAGACCTTATTGTGGCCTTCCAGTGTCTGAAAGGGGCTACAACAAAGCTGGGGAGGAACTTTTTAGGGTGTCAGGTAATGATAGGACCAGGGGGAATGGAACAAAACTAGAAATGGGTAGATTCAGATTGGAGGTTAAGAAGAACTTCTTCCCCATGAGGGTGGTGAGACACTGGAAAAAGTTGCCCAGGGGGGTGGTGGAAGCTCCATCCCTGGATGTTTTTAAGGGCAGGCTGGATGTGTCTCTGAGCAAGCTGATGTAGTGTGAGGTGTCCCTGGCCATGGCAGGGGTGTTGGAACTAGATGATCCTTGAGGTCCCTTCCAACCTTAACAATTCTATGATTCTATTTTAAACTTTCACGGTAAAGCTGGGTTTTTTTTTGCAAGAATTGTAGCTTTACAATTTATAAGAATTTGTTTTTTCAAATGTTAAATGCTTCATGTAGTGCACTTCTTCAGAGAATTCAAATCCAAAGATGTTGTGGCTTCAAATCCTTAGATTGAAAACAAAATAAGTTAGCAGAGACAAAGAGAGGGAGAAGGAGAAAAGCTTCTGTAATAAACTGCTTATGATAGAAATGAAATTACTATTTGAAAGTATTTTTGGTATGGTGACTCAAATTACTGATGGCTCACTCAATCCAAAAGTTTTTCAGTACATTCATGCCTTCTACCTTCTACTGTTCTTGCAAGCCACTTTTTAAGCTGCTGTTTTATGTCAGTTGTGATAACTCATCTGTTCAGAACACCACCAGGGGAAAAAAAGTCACATTAATATACCATTGCTTAGAAGAGATACACAAGGCCTTCAGAATTAGTTCTCTTCCCTTTTCTAATATGAGAATGCCTGCCACCTCAGCTGGTGGTCATTGTAGCCACTGAATATTACTTTTAGTGTTCCACGTTGGGGAAGGTGGAAGTCAAGCAATGTTTTCTTGAGAAAGTGTTTAATTCTGAATGCCAAAATACAGAAGGCTTCAGAAATTATATCATGGAGACATCAAGAACACAGGACAGAAATAAAGGAATAAAAGAATAAAAGTTTGTGTTTTAGTGAAAGTTACTGCAGACAGATATGTGTTCTCAGCTTGTAACAACTATTTGAATATGAAAAAGTGTTTTGTTTCAATAGTGTTTTGATAAGACTGGAAAACATCATCAAGTCATAGAATTATTAGGGTTGGAAGGGGCCTCAAGGGTGGTCTAGTTCCAACACCACTGCCATTGGGAGGGACACCTCATGCTAGATTAGGTTCTCAGAGCCACATCCAGCCTGGTCTTAAAAACCTCCAGGGATGGGGCTTCCATGACCTCCCTGGGCAACCTGTTCCAGTGCCTCACCCTCATGGTGAGGAAGTTCTTCCTTACATGCAATCTGAAGCTACCCATTTCTAGTTTTCTTCCATTCTGGAAGGCCACAATAAGGTCTCCTTGAAGCCTTCTCTTCTCCAGACTGAATAGCCCCAACTCCCTCAGTCTGTCCTCACAGGAGAGGTGCTCCAGCCCTCTAATCATTCTTATGGGCCTTCTCTGGACATGTTCCAGCACATCCAGATCCTTCCTGTAGTAGGGCCTCCAGAACTGGACACAGTGCTCCAGGTGGGGTCTTTCCAGAGCAGAGGGGTAGGATCACCTCCCTCGACCTGCTGGCTATGCTTCTCTTGATGCAGCCCAGGATCTGATTTGCTTTCTGGGCTGCAAGTGCACACTGGTGGATCATGTTGAGCTTCTCATCCACCAGCACCTCCAAGTCCTTTTCTTCAGGGCTGTTCTCAAGCCAGTCACTACTAATATATGGGATAGACTATGACTGTGGAGACAGTTTTTTTCCATAGGAGCAATCCTGAACTATTTTCAACCTCTAAACGATACCATTTTATTATACCACAATTATAGGAACATGTGACAGATAATGCTAAATCTTCTAGGAAAAAAATCCAACTACAGGGAAATAATTGAAAATACTTATTGAATTCATTGTTAAGGATTAGCATTAGTTCCCATCCTATCCATTATTTCAGGATATGAAAAATCATAGGCATTTTTGAGGTCTTTTGATGGAAGTTTAACAAGTTATATTGGGATTTTTGAAACTGCATTTACACCCAAATATTGTACTTTTCATTTGATTTTACTCCAAAATGTTGTTGCTACATTCAGCTTGTCAAATGCAGAACTATAAATGAAAGTACCTGGGGGTCTACTGAGTGTTTTCTTACATTGCTGCATTGAGGGTGGATCTCAGACCAGACTTAAAAAGAGTTTGGTTTAGGAAGCGATTAAAGATTTGCTTCCTTTTGATTTTTAACCTTGAAAGGATGAAATTTATCTGAAATTAAAATGATCACCTTCCTGTTTCTAGAATGCATTACATTTCTGCATCACCTTACGATGACAATGCATCTTATTTTTGTTCACTGCTCTCAAAATGTCAATTCATTTGGGCTGGTATAAGCCTTTATTATATTTCCCCCCTCATCTATCCTTCAGTTAATAAAACCATAAGTGGTAATCCACAGTGTTTGTGTCCCATTTCTGTGTACAATATGTGTGCAACTGTAGTGGTGCAGGCAATAGTCAATGGACATTAACTATGTTAAACAAGAAGCATTGTACCCTCAAGCATGAACCACAGATTCCCACAGAATTTCTCTAAATCAAGTGCCGAGTAGATTTTTTTCTTCCTGGCTATTTTGTTATCTCTGTTGTTAGACCCTTGGTTTTTTTGGCCGTTCTGAACAGATATTGTGATAGACACCATGGTAAACAGCTCTCTTATTGTATTTGTACTAGGATATTGAACATTTTCCTGAGCAAAGTGCAATGTGATGCCAAGTATTTCCATCCCCTGCAGCTTCTTACAAAGAGAACCAGTCCACAGCTTGCTAATAGAGATGGAGGAGCTCTTCCTTGTAAGCTTTCAAAATAATCCATTTTAAAAGACTGTTTCAGCATAATAAATGCTTGGTGACTTGAAATCCCAGTGGGTTTTCAAGAAACAAATACTGTACTGTATATGCCGAATCTGTACAATTTGAGCTTTGCACTTGAAGTACTTTAGACGAGTCCTTGGAATGATAATAACAGTCTTTTCAGCCACAAAAGAACTAATTTATAGTTACAAATAAGAAACCAGAATATGCTGCCATTTAACATTTTTTTTTTTACACAGAGCATGCTTTCTGCCTTTGTTAAAACTGAGTATGTCAAACGTATCTGTTCCATAGATACAGATGTACGATGCGCATAGGAGGAAAAAGAAACATGAATTAAAGAAACATTATGGTTTTTATCAAGCTTATGCTGTTCAAGTATTGAAACTGTGGTTGAAGTTTAATAGCTCTGTGTGAGGCTCTGATTTTTTTTTTTCTTGCCCCCCTCTCTCTTTGTTAGGTTAATTCAGCTTCAATAACAAGCCTTTTCTGTCCTGCTACCAAATACCTCCAAATGTACAGCAATGGAAACTCGCATTTCAAATTAAGGGAAACAGTGAACCAAAACAAGAACACAATAAAAGAAAGAGCAGGGTGATACATGTAAATGATGTACTCTCTGGGAACTAACAGCGGTAGCTTGCAGTGAAGGGATTTAGCTCTCTGTTAATTCAGCTGATAGGGAGACAGGCATATTTGGGAAGAGGCTTGGCCAGGTTCTTTAAGCTCACAAAAGCATTAGTGGTTGCATCATTGTGGGGCTTGGGATTTTTAAAAAACTTGTTACTGTAGTTAGACTGGTAAAAAGAAAAACCTTTCTCCTTTATATGATGGAGGTACTCAATCTTCATGGAAATTAATCTTTTAATAACAATTACCTATCACTTGAAGTATTTGCATTTTAACAGAGTAAAGAATAAAACTGGATTTATTTTTTGGGGTGGGGGTGTAATTCTTCTACCAGTGTTTTGTTTTCTTTTTAAGAGTTCTTTTAGGAGTCCAGCAGAACAGATTTAGGGTACAAAGTCTGACCAGCAAGAATGTATTTGTTGGCCTGCTTACTGTATGCAAGTTTCTTCTGCATAGTAACTGCGTATGGTACCATACTGGAGAAGGATTAAGATGTTTTATATTCTGTGTGTGCATTGGAGAGGATGTGTTTTACCTAATCTTGTTTAGCCACCATGCAGACAGCTTTGAGGATTTTTTTTTTATCCTAGTATCCTTTAAAACCTGCAGATCTTTGGAAAGCGAAGGTATTTCCATTTCTTTCGTTTGCTTTTCAAAAGTGCAGAGCTTGGCCTTTATCTTGAGGAGCAAAGAGGAATATACTAAGCGTGGTGCTCCTGCCTACAGGCTTGGTACTTGTTAAATGTTTTGGGCAATTAAATGCATGTGGGAAAGACTGAACTGCTCTCAGAAATTTGTCATCACTTTATTTTTTATTTTTTTTTGTGTATTAAAGCAAAACACTAAGTTTTCCAACTCTTCAGTGCTAATTGGATGAAATATAGGTCTACAGATCCAGTGTCCTTGAGAGCACAGCAGATGTTTATTGCTTTGTCTTCAAACGGCCATGTCTGGCTTCTTTTTCAAAGCAATGTCTTAACGTTGAAGGAGTGACTGATGCTTTTTTTTTCCTTGCTGGGCACTCTGTGCATGCAAAGGTAGAAAGAGTGGGAAAGAAGGCAGCAAAATGATCACCTGAAATGATGGGATTGCTTTTGAAAGCGTAAATCTGTTGCCAAAGTCTGAGATCTTTTAAAAATCTTCAAATACACCACAACTATTTGAGCAAAGGAAGAATTGCAAGCATGCCCAAAGGGTTTGCAGGGCTTGAGAGATATCAAGGTAGCAAGTTAAAGAACTTGAAAGCTTGGAAGGATGCTAGAGGGCTACAGATGCAATATGATTATTAGAAAGCAGAAAGGTGGATAGCTTGTTTCTTGTCTCTGCACTGCTTCTGCTACCACAGTAGTATTTTTATTCTCATACCAGATTGTCACATATTTAATTGTTCCTTGAGACCTGGTTCTGCACTGCTGCTGTCTTTGTATCCCTCACTAGAGGTGCCAGCACTCTTTATCTGCAAGGTATGCGCTTATATGTGTGTGACTTTATACCTGTTCATAACGAAAACAACATTTCGAATCACAATATGGTAAGGCTGCAGAAAAGTGACCAGGGCTCTAGGTGAAAGCCTAGACCACTGACAGTCCCTGATCTGAGGTTATACTGAGGGAAAGTTGCAGGAGGATTTACCAAACAATGTAGATTGCAGAATTAAATGGTAACAGGAGTTGCAGATGTCTTCATGTAATGGGTTAGAGGAAGTTACGTGGGAAATGGCCAAAACCCACAGAAAACCAAACTGGAGTACAGGGACTTCCTAGATAGTAGAAACTTCACCATGAGGATGATGCACTGGAACAGGTTGCCCAGAGAGGTTGTGGGGGCATCAATATTGGAAGTGTTAAAAGTCAGGTTGGATGGGGCCTTGAGCAACCTTGTTTAGGAGGAGGTGTCCCTGTCCATGGCAGGGGAATTGGATCTAGATGATGTTTAAGGTCCCTTCCAGCCCAAACCATTCTACGATTCTATGATCTTGCAAGGCCCATCAGTAGTACCACATCAGGTCAAGATCACCTAGATAACTGTATCAGAAATCTGGGTATGGACTTCTGGATCAACAGAGACGAAGTAGTTGGGATGGGTTGTTTGGAGAAGACTGGGGCAGAGAAAGGTAGGTTGAAGGAAAGTCAAGAGGAAGATCAAGAAATAGGATAAAGGAGAATGAAATGCTGTGTGTTTCATCGATTCCCATTCAAGACGGCTGATTGTTGAACTCTGGGGAATGTTTATATAACCAGTAATAATAAAATAACAACTATCCACAACTTGTTATCAAAAAGCCATTTGTGTTTTAGCAGAACCTTAAATTAAAACTGCAAAGGAGAAAGACCTCGCTCCATGTATGTTGTCTAAAGGTTGTAACACCTCATGGTTTTTCTTTCTGTTTTATCAGATGAAGACTAGAAGCCCAGCTGTTACTTTAGTTTGAGTAAGGTTTATTTCAGCTGAGCAAGAACAAATGAAGCTGTTTAACTGCTAGTCAAGAAAGTTCCCTTGCTATATAGTTATTCACCTCTACCTTTTATCTAACTACTGAAAAATATAAACATTAGAAAAGGATCAATTCAAGAGCCAAAAGTCTATTTAACTGGGAATCAGTGAAATCCCTGATGAATTAAGGCTGGCATGGCAGCATGCAGTTACAGTAGGAAAGTTGCAAGAGGAGTTACTGCATGCTAGTGGAACTATGAAAAAACTATTTAAAGGAAGAATAACATGGGTGAATGAAGAAAGAAACACCCAAGGATCTGAAAAAGAGGATTAGCAATGTACTAAGAGAAGAGGACATCATAAAAAACAGTAAGTTACAGCTGGAGATGATGCTCTAGATCACTAAACAAGGTAAGTTAGCAGGGGGAGGGGAGGGGAGAGGACTAAAGAGGAGACTCGAGGAGAGGAGAGGAGAGGAGAGGAGGAGGAGAGGAGAGGAGAGGAGGAGAGGAGAGGAGAGAGGAGAGGGAGAGGAGAGGAGGAGGGAGAGAGAGGAGAGAGGAGACTCGAGGAGAGGGACTCGAGGAGACTCGAGGAGAGGAGACTCGAGGAGACTCGAGGAGACTCGAGGAGACTCGAGGAGAGGAGACTCGAGGAGACTCGAGGAGAGGAGAGGAGACTCGAGGAGAGGAGACTCGAGGAGAGGAGACTCGAGGAGAGGAGAGGAGAGGAGACTCGAGGAGAGGAGAGGAGAGGAGAGGAGAGGAGGAGGAGAGGAGGGAGGAGAGGGAGAGGAGAGGAGAGGAGAGGAGAGGAGAGGAGAGAGGAGAGGAGAGGAGAGGAGAGGAGAGGAGAGGAGAGGATGGAGGAGAGGAGAGGAGAGGAGAGAGAGGAGAGGAGAGGGAGAGGAGAGGAGAGAGAGGAGGGAGGGAGAGGAGAGGAGAGGAGAGGAGAGGAGAGGAGAGGGAGAGGAGAGGAGAGGAGAGGAGAGGAGAGGAGAGGAGAGGAGAGGAGACTCGAGGAGAGGAGAGGAGACTCGAGGAGAGAGGAGAGGAGGAGGAGAGAGAGGAGAGAGGAGGAGAGAGAGAGGAGAGGAGGAGAGGAGAGGAGAGAGAGAGGAGAGGAGAGGAGAGGAGAGGAGACTCGAGGAGAGGAGAGGAGAGGAGAGGAGAGAGGAGAGGGAGGAGAGGAGGAGACTCGAGGAGAGGAGAGGAGAGGAGAGGAGAGGAGAGGAGAGGAGAGGAGGGAGGAGAGGAGAGAGAGGAGAGAGGAGAGGAGAGGAGGGAGAGGAGAGAGAGGAGAGGAGAGGAGAGGAGAGGAGAGGAGAGGAGAGGAGAGGAGAGGAGAGGAGAGGAGAGGAGAGGAGAGGAGAGGAGAGGAGAGGAGAGGAGAGGAGAGGAGAGGAGAGGAGAGGAGAGGAGAGGAGAGGAGAGGAGAGGAAATATTCTCAGGGTATGAGAATATTTCAGGTGATGTTATGTGAAAAGTATTGCACTCAATAAATTTTGGGGAATTTAACTCAGCTAGCATGAGAGTGAAAAGTCTCTCTGGTAACTCAGCCTAAATGTATAGCTCACTGCCTGTATCAACAGGAGCTTCTACAAACAGCAGAGAAACAAGGGATGAGGATTCAAACAATGCAGGGAAATAAGTTACATGCAAACAATAGCATGATTCACATGAATTCATGCTAGAAGAAATTCCAAAACTATTCTGGCCAGAACTATTCTGATGCACACTAGGTCAGGGATACAGTCTGCAGCTGTCAGTGATGGCAAAGCTAGAACTTCTCTTCATAAGGTAAGTTCAGTTCTTCAGAAAGTAAACTCTTTAAACATCTATTTTCCTCATAAGCAAAACATTAAGTTTCTATTACTAGTAGTCCAAACCAGCTTCAGAAACATGTCGTGATAGTTACAACAAAAGGTGGTAGACAAAATGGTGCAGCAACTTAAAACATATGAAACAGACAAGGTCTATGAAAAAGATCAGAATGATTGCTATTGTATGATGTTGTGAACACACTCAGAAAGAATGTTACTGAAAGAGAGTAAAAGCAGGAGAATATGAATTCAAAATGTACAACAACAAAAGCTGGTGCAAAGAAACGTCTTGCATGCTGGTCTTCTGTGCTGCTGCTTAGCTGCACTTTCTCCTTAATATCAGAAATGGGCTGTCTGCAATTCCTTGTCATCCAAAAAAAAAAGCCAAATGAGGTAGGACTTAATAACCATAAGAATGAATTAACATAAAAATTGTCATTGATTTGACCTCTATTTCTGTAAACTCCCATATTCATTTAAACTGCTTATTTCTCCCCTTCCTGGTTTGCAGGATTTAACCTGAGAGAAAAGCAGTGAGTTGAAGTGTCCAGGAGTGAGAAATACAAAGTACAGGAGACAAGGATAAACACTGATTGAAAAACACTGGATTACATGCAGTGTGCTGAGAAACCGCCTTTCAACATCTATATCTCAAATATGGAGCAGTCTTCAGGGACATCTACTCAAAGGTGAGGAGATTGAAGCTAAGCTTGCCTTGTGCAGAAATCAGCTTTCCTTTTCTTCTTATGTTGTCATAAGATATTGATACCAAAAGGCTAAACTATTAAGGGGAAATGAAAGTAGGCAGGATGTTGCCCTGCAGAGAGAAAGCAAATACAGAGTGTAGGTTTTATAAGGAAACTGGGGTTTGGTGAGCAAGTGTACAACACAGGCTATGCCTTTCTCATTATAACTTTTCATGAATTAATTGTTCAGGCATAGTGATACTTTGCCTCCATTGTAGCATGTTACTCCAATAGAGGAATAAAGGATCTGTAAGCACAATGCCCGTCTTACTCACTCAGACAGAAGGATGAGTGCAGGTAAAGGGGATCTGTTGTACCTCCATGAAGATACACAATAATGAATGCACTTTTTCAGCACCTTAAGGTTCTTAATGTCTACAGGTCAGCTTGGGAGAACCAAAAATGTAATGTTAGGAGAAGCAGTACTGTTTAATTCATATATATTGCAATGGAAATAATTTACCTGCTGTAAAAACTGTCCTTCCACAGATTGGACAGGAGAAATATGTTTAAAATAAAAATTAATGCCTAAGAACTGTGACATTTAGAGACTACTTAGAAGAGAGTTAAGATAGCATATTAATCTGAGACTATTGAATGTAAGGAGCAAGAAATCAATCTACCTGATGAATGATGAAGAGACCAGGGAAAAAGAAGAATTTCTTTAGATCAAAGCTAATGGAGAAGACTTTGGCTGCTCAAGAACAACTGAGTTGTATGATATCATAGTAGTATCATCGAATCATAGTATCAGTCAGGGTTGGAAGGGACCACAAGGATCATCTAGTTCCAGCCCTTCAGTGATGGAAACAGATTTAGCTTGATAAGCTAAGCACTTTGACCCTTCTGAAGTCACTGAAGATAACTACTCATTTAAATATACTCATATTCTTTCTCCTTAGGCACAAGTGTGTGGGGAACTAGGCTTTAGAAAAGGAAATGGAAGACTGCACACATTTTTGGACTAGCAGGTCTGTCTGTCATCCTTCAAGGATTCATGCACCACTGCATGCACCACCCCATTCACCAGAGAAATATAATTACGGTGATGAAAATAAGAGCATTTGTCTTGACAAGGACAAAACTGAAGAATGTTGTTCTTGCTGTCCTGAAGTAACATGTCTACTTGTTTTTTGAATACCTCCAGGGATGGCAACTCCACCACTCCTTGGGCATCTTATTTCAATGTCTGACGACTCTTTCAGTAAAGAGATTTTTCCTAATATCCAGTCTAAATCTCTCCTTTTGCAACTTGAGGCCATTTGCTCTTGTCCTACAATCCCAGTTCTCTCAGAAACTCCTCATAAGATATGTTCCCCCCATCTCTCTTTGCCTTTCTCTGGATTCACACCAGAAATTCAATGTCTTTCTCATACTGCAGCTCCCCAAACAAAATACTCAATGTGGAGCCTCACTTCCCTACTCCTGTTGGCAACACTATTTCTGATACAGGCCTAGATGCTGTTGGCTTTCTTGGTTACCTGAACACACTGCTGGCTCATGTTCAGCTGGCTGTCCAACGGCACCCCTAGATCCTTATCTGACAGGCAGCACTTCAGCCACTCTTCCCCAGGCCTGTGGTATTGCGTGGAGTTATGATTCAAGCACAGGACTTGACACTTGGCCTTGTTCAGCGTCATATTAGTCACCTTTGCTCCCCAATCCAGCCTGTCCATATCCCTCTGTAGAGCCTTCCTTCACCTGAGAAGATCATCACTCCCACTCACTTCAGTGTCATCTGCAAACTTACTGAGGGGTGGGGTAGGATGGGATGGGATGGGATAGGATAGGATAGGATAGGATAGGATAGGATAGGATAGGATAGGATAGGATAGGATAGGATAGGACAGGACAGGACATTTTTGTTGGAAAGGATCTACTATGATTATTGTTTATTCCAATTGCCTAACCAATTCAGAGCTGAACAAGAGTTAAAACATGTTGTTAAGGACATTGTCCACATGCCTTATAAACACTGTCATGTTTAAGGCACCTTTTCTAGTGTTTGACAAACTTCTTTGGAAAAAAATCCTTCCTAATGCCCAGTCTAAACTTTTCCAGATTTATCTTTGAACTATTTTTGATACACCACTGGATACGGTGAGTAATCAGTAGAATAGGTAGAATCTTGCCTTTCAGCAAAAGAGGCTGAATGTAGATATATCACTTCATTCTGCAGGCTACCTTTAATCCCAAAAGAATATCTTACAGAATTTAGAGCATGTGGTGATATGCAGTAACAGTAATAGATCTTCCCATCCCACACTGACTGTCATATTAGGTTGAAATCCATCCAATATGACTCTAAAAGTTTCTACATAAGAGCTGGAATGTCTAGGCACATAGATGGTCACTGGGTTGTGGTTGTCATAGATGCCAGTGCTGATTTGTGATATTTGGAGTAACTCAGTGGCAATGTTTTTGTTGACCTAAATGAGTTCTTAAACTTGATATGTTTGATTTTTTAATTCTCTGATTTATGAATAACAGGAAAATTTATTTCACAGTGGTACCTGGGCTGTCAGAGCATTTCTTCATGGTTATAAGCAGACAGTAGTTCCTTTAGCCTATTTAATTCAAAGACCAAAAGGTCTTAGGTGAAAATACACAGTTAGTGCTTATATGGATAAACTAATTTCTGTAGCCTGAATTGTTTTTCCTTTCCTTCCAAATAAATTTGAGTCAATCTTTAATGCTTTATAACATTGAATGAGAGGTGCATACTAACATGGGTATTCACAGATTTTGTTATCCTGGATGGAACTTACTAAAACTTTGCTCTACAACACCTCAAGACTTCAGTTAAAATTCTAAAAACCTTAATTATTACAAAAGTGTTAAAATCCTCACATGGTTACTTAGTTTTATCTTAGTGTTTCCTCAGGCAAAACTCACTAACCTGCACACAGAAATCAAATTTGTGGACGACACCAAGCTGGGGGCAGGAGGCTGGAGGGTAAAGAGGCTTTGCAGAGGGACCTCAACAGGCTGGACAGATGGGCAGAGTCCAACGGCATGAGATTTGACACATCCAAGTGCTGGGTTCTGCACATTGGTCACAATAACCTCATGCAGTGCTACAGGCTGGGTTCTGAGTGGCTGGAGAGCGACCAGGCAGAGAGGGACCTGGGGGTACTGGTCAATGGTAGGCTGAACATGAGCCTGCAGTGTGCCCAGGCAGCCAAGAGGGCCAATGGTATCCTGGCCTGCATCAAGAACAGTATGGCCAGCAGGAGCAGGGAGGTCATTCTCCCCCTGTACACTGCACTGGTTAGGCTGCACCTTGAGTCCTGTGTCCAGTTCTGGGCCCCTCAGTTTAGGAAGGATGTTGACCTGCTGGAACGTGTCCAGAGAACGACAACAAAGTTGGTGAAGGGTTTGGAACACAAGCCCTATGAAGAGAGGCTGAGGGAGCTGGGGTTGCTTAGCCTGGAGAAGAGGAGACTCAGGGGTGACCTTATTGCTCTCTACAACTACCTGAAAGGAGGTTGCAGACAGGCAGAGGTTGGTCTCTTCTCCCAGGCAACCAGCACTAGAACAAGAGGATACAGTCTCAGGCTGCACCAGGGGAGGTCTAGACTGGATGTTAGGAAGAAGTTCTTCATAGAGAGAGTAATTGCCCATTGGAATGGTCTGCCCGTGGAGGTGGTGGAGTCACCATCACAGGAGGTGTTCAGGAGGAGACTTGATAGGGTGCTTGGTTGCATGGTTTAGTTGATTAGGTGGGTTGGATTGGTTGATAGGTTGGACACTATGATCTTGAAGGTCTCTTCCAACTTGGTCTATTCTATTCTATTCTATTCTATTCTATTCTATTCTATTCTATTCTATTCTATTCTATTCTAAGACATGCAGGACTTTTTGGACTTAGTAGTCTTCAAAGGACGAATCTATGACACTGTTGAGTTTTGCCATCTGAAGCGCTGTATGAGTTCAACCCACTATCAAACTGATATGATTGCATGTCAGCATGCTATGCCAGAGAATGAGTATGCCAGAGAGGGAGATATGATTATGCTGAAACATCTCTAGCTAAGTTTAGAAGCCTCTCAGTTGTCTGCAGTCCTTGCTGCTTCAGTAGACAAGGCTACTCCAGTGATATTTGATCTCTTGAAACAGGTAGTGGCAGCCTAGAATTTCAAGAGTTTAACAAATTTGTCACTGGTGCACTACTAGATGCATCAGCCTATTTTTTTTCCCTTTTTCCTTTTTACTCTTTGAAGGGAAAGCTTTGTACTTCAAGCAGTAAGAAAGAAAAGACCAGGGATAAAAGATCAGCTAGGGCATGCTGGGTTCTACTGCTTCTTAAACTGTTTCTAAAGTACTAGCAGGCCAGTCTGTACAAAAATACAGTCCTGTGTTATGTGACAATATTGTTTTATTTAATTATTTTAATTTTTTTTTTCCATCCAGGCCAGAAATGACCTCTGGGGTCATCAAGTGCAGCTGTTTTGCCCACTCCACCAAGTCCGTCACTACACCATGTCCCCAAGCATGAGACCTATATGGCTTGTAAACGTGTCCAGGGATGGAGATTCAACCACCTCCCTGAGCAGCCTGTTCCAGAGCCTGGCAACCCTTTCCATGAAAAAAAAATTTCCTAATGTCCAATCCAAACCTCCCCTGGTGCAGCAGGAGGCCTTTCCCTCTCATTCTATCATTAGTTGCTCGAGAGAATAGACCAGTGCCTACCTCTCTACAGAGGTCCATTCAGGTAGTTATAGAAAGCAATAAGGTCTTTGATACAAAAAGATGCAGACTGCCTCTGATGATTTCAGCTTACAGTTAAGGTTATTGCACATTTCTGCAAGACAGCCAGGTTTAAGGGCTCAAACTGGAAACCACAAGCCACGTGTGGACTTCTCATACAAGCAGAGGTTTTTCATGCTGGATTCGGTTTTCTTTTTCTTGCCTTTTCTTGCCTCCCTCTTAAAAGGACCAAGAAGAAATTTCTTGAACGATGTATATCACAGTGTTTTCGTTTTTTTACAACACAAAGAAAAATGAAGTAGTATAGCATAGGCAGTTTGGATTTGAAATTATTTAATAATAAGATAATTTATCAGGTGACATGATTATAGCCTTTTTAAACAAGCCAACATAACAGATTTAAAATATTATGAACCCAGCCCTTGTTCTGATAAATAAAATGATAAGTATACAATAAAAACAAATACAGATTTTTCAATTCTTCTAGATGAATCCTATGTAGATAAAACTTCTACCTCATACAAATCTGCAGTAACTCCATTGACTGCTTTTACCTTTGAAGAAACACAGCCCAGGGAGTGAATGTGCAGAGCCCGTACTTGTGTGTGCAACTCAGGTCTGCAACTGATGCATCTGTAAGACAGGATTTAGAGCTTAAAAGTTCCTCCTCTACTTATGACCTAAATCATGCATGTGGACAAAGAAGGATGATCTGATCGTGGTTTTTGTCAACTAGGCCACCTCTGTCTTTTGCTTCACTCACGTCCGAAAGCTCAGCAAGTTCTTAAATTCCTTGTTTAATTGAGGGCTCTGTACCATATGCTCATGAGTCAGTTTCACTCAAAAAATGACCAATATTATCTAAATGATAAATGGCTTGAAAGCTCTCAAGGAAGATCATTTATCTTTTCAGTTGCTAAGAAAGGCCTTTTCAGATAGATACATTTCCAAGATAAACATCTGCCCTTTGAAACTTGTTCTGCCCATTTCTGTTAAGATTACTTTTTTGTTGTTGCTGCTATTGTTTACTCCACTGTTTTTTGTTGGATTTTGTTGTTGGTTTTTTTTTAAGTTTTACATAACTAGGTCAGAGATGAAGGTCTCTCAATGCAAAGACAGGACCAGAAGTGTATTTTGTACTGTACACAATGTAAGCACTTTAAAATATTGTGTTTCCTGATTTGACTAAGAAGTTGACGCATTTGTTTCATAGGGCTTGCCAGTGAAGATTCTAGGCAACCAAATTCAAAACCAAGCAATAAATCTTGCAAGAGAAAAACAGAGAATTTTAAAACCTTTTTTTTTGCTGCATTTAGGCAAATAATTAAAGGAGATTTCTGTGTAGATCCTAATTTATACTCACAGTACGAAGTGCAGCATTTTCTCTCCCTTCAGACACTATTTCTCTTCAGTTAAATAACTCTATTTGTATTTAATAAAGTTTTCTTATATAAGGATGAGTTTATGAAATATGCTGTAGTCAAAGACATATTTTAAATTTTTCTGAGATTTAGAATAAGTTTTGGGTTGGTTTTTTTTTACTGTAATGATCTTTACCAGACATTACACAGTCACCATAATAAACCAAAAGCATATAAACCTTCTGCCCCAGAGATAAACAACAGTGGGAATGAAAAGAGTTAAATCAGCCTGGAATTTGACATAGATCAGAATTAACTTTTTAAAAACAAAACAAGTACAAATAAATATGAAACTTTTTTTTTCCTCCTCTTCCTTTTCATATTAGCCAAATTATGCTTCATAATAAACTGTGCTTATATAAAACACACTATGCAAATTCCCCTACTCCCTGAAACCACTTAAGAGAAACAGTGTCTTGTGGTTTTCTTCCCACAGAGCAATTACCAGGCTGTATGTCCTGTGACACTTGCCTTCCATTCCTTCTATCTTCTATGTAGTGTTGAATTCTCAAGCAACCTGTTCTGACACAGACTTCTAAAGTATCATGGATGGCTACAACCTGAACTACAACAGAGGCTTTTGCCAAAAATGACAACAGAGAGAGAAGGGAAAGAGGCAAGTAATTGAGGGAAGCAATAGTTACTTCATCCAGAGAACTGTAAGACCTAATTCCTGGAAGTACCCTTGTTTACTCACTTACTGAAACATATCAAAAGACAATCCAGGCAATCTAAATTAACCAGGAGCATCCACATGCTATTCTTAAAAGGGGACCAGTCTTGTTCAACATCTTTGTGGGTGACATGGACAGTGGCATTGAGTGCACCCTCAGCAAGTTTGCTGAAGACACCAAGCTGTGTGGTGCAGCAGACATGCTGGAGGGAAGGGATGCCATCCAGAGGGACCTTGACAGGCTGGAGAGGTGGGCACAAGCCAACCTCATAAGCTTCAACAAGACCAAGTGCAGGGTCCTGAATATGGGTCGAGGCAATCCCAGGCACAAATCCAGGCTGGGCAGTGACTGGCTGGAGAGCAGCCCTGAGGAGAGAGACTTGGGGGTGCTGGTGGATGAGAAGCTCAACAGGAGCTCTCAATGTGCACTTGCAGCCCGGAAAGCCAATCAGATCCTGGGCTGCATCAGGAGAAGTGTGGCCAGCAGGTTGAGGGAGGTGATTCTCCCCCTCTACTCAGCTCTGGTGAGACCCCACCTGGAGTACTGCCTCCAGTTCTGGAGCCCCTATTACAAGAGGGATCTGGAGGTGCTGGAAGGTGTGCAGAGAAGGGCCACGAGGATGATCAGAGGGCTGGAGCACCTCTCCTGTGAGGACAGACTGAGGGAGTTGGGGCTGTTCAGTCTGGAGAAGAGAAGGCTCCGAGGTGACCTCATTGTAGCCTTCCAGTATCTGAAGGGGGCCTACAAGAAGGCTGGGGAGGGACTCCTCAGGCTATCAGGTAGAGATAGGACTAGGGGGAATGGAATGAAGCTGGAGATGGGGAGATTCAGGCTAGATGTGAGGAGGAAGTTCTTCACCATGAGGGTGGTGAAGCCCTGGAATGGGTTGTCCAGGGAGGTAGTTGAGGCCCCGTCCCTGGAGGTGTTTAAGCCCAGGCTGGATGAGGCTCTGGGCAGCCTGATCTAGTGTAGAGTGTCCCTGCCCATGGCAGGGGAGTTGGAACTAGATGATCCTTGTGGTCCCTTCCAACCCTGACTGAAACTATGAAACTATGAATACAGTTAGTGACCTAGGCCAGTTTGAATTGGGTGGCCAAAATGGAGGCCACGTTTTCTAAAACCCTTGTAGTAAAGAAATAAACAAGTATAATAATGTAAATCTACTTCTGTGATGGTCATGCATGGTATTGCAGAGAAGTTGGACCTTTAGAAAATATGGTGCTTGAAAATATCAATCTTTTTACTAAAGTGTGTAGATAAAATAGCACATCACAAAAAAAAAAAAAGAAAAAAAGCCTGTGGATTTGGTAAAATAAAAAAGAAATAATCTTTCTTTTTCCACATGACTTTTGTTGAAAATAATATGGAAATGGAATAATTATTTTCCTTTTAAAAATAACATTAGTAATTGCAAGTCAAATTTAGAACAATAGCCAGAACATAATATCCCGAGAACGTAAAAATCATTATTCTGTCAAATACTGTTACTCGGATGTAGGAAGTGATTTTGTTTCAGCAGTCACATAGCTCAGTGGTTTTACCAAAATATAGTAGTTACCCTCTGTAATATCAGTGCCTTTGAGTCTCCACTGCAGAAGACAAACAGGTTCTCTATTATCTTTCAATATGCTCCTGACCAAACTGACAAACTTGCAAACAGCACAGAACAACTTCAGGTGATATTTGTGCTGTTGTTACCCTCTCTTCCCTCTCTAGATGAACACCCGAAGAAATGAATCCTTTGCTTTCTTTTTTGTCTCTCCAAGAGGACAGCAGTCTCCTAAGCTACTACCATGGCTTCACTTTTCCTTAAGTATCACTGTAGGTCTAATGCCAGTGCAATTATCTCTAGTCTTACCCTAAGCACTTTTTTTACATGGAAAAGTTAGCGTGTAGCACATCAGGATGTGAAACCGTAATTGACGCTATGCACTGTATGGAGTCTCAGTGTGGACTTTGTACAGCAAATAGTGGACTTTG
Organism: Colaptes auratus; assembly: GCA_015227895.2. NCBI lineage: Eukaryota > Metazoa > Chordata > Aves > Piciformes > Picidae > Colaptes > Colaptes auratus. The sequence goes on from CM037636.1 coordinate 12,739,042, forward strand.
AAATGCTGACTATTTTGTACACTGTAAGCAGGTAACTTTCTTGACTACACATTAATTCCTAAAACAAACACTAGAAATTATTTGTTTTGAGCAACTAAGCAAGGGATTGAACTTAATGTATATATATCGGGGAGCTCCAGCTGAGCACTTTGAGTATAGTATCACCAGAACAGATCTCAGAAAATAACTTAGGCCCCTCCGTACATGGTAGCTCCATCCTGTAATGCAGGATGTAAGCCCCCACCTTCAAATTCATTTGGCATACAGGATGATTTGAACCACAGAGGGAAACGCTTTGATTAGATGCGAAGACAATCATTCACACTTTCTAAAAACTCTGTCATTCTGATTTGCCTTGAGATGGGCACTGTAAAATGAAGGCACCCAAGGCTGCAGTCTCTTTTTGCATGTAGGTCAAATTTCCATAGAAGCAATATTTTTACACTGTGCTGATTTTGTATCTCCTTATGTCCTATGTATCCCCATTGTTTTTACAGGATTTTACTTCAGAACACCCACACCGATAGCAGTGATGAAACCCCTGAACAATCACATGGATCACATCTGCAATAAAGAATATAAATCTTGTTGCTGTGCTTAGACTTTATTGGAAAGGAAAGATAAGTAATATTCTGAAATAGGCAATTAAAGCAAGACAAGTGTTTGCCGGTATGCCAGAGTGTTGAACACACAGCCATAGCAAAAGAGTTATGTATAGCATTTCACAGCACCAGGTCACTTACACTTGGACTGATTTATGTTTTTTTCTCTAAATATTCTGATTCATTTTGATCTTTAATACACTGATCAGAATTACTTAAACTAATCTGCTTGATTGCTGCCGTAGCAGCTCTTTGCTTGATGTCTGCTTAGTTTCAGACTTTGTATTCAACAGGCTCTCTTGTTTCCCTAGCAGTATGACTCACATACAGTACAAGGCAAATGCCAAGGTGCTGCCAGTCACAAGAAACTGATAGAAATGGAAGAGAAGTATTTGGTGGTTTCTTTTTCTGACCACAGGGTGTTGATGGAAAGAAACAAGGCAGGACAATCATGCTGCTTTCACATTTTGCTGAAGTGCCAGGAGGCGGCTCTTTCACAGTCACCACAATTGTTCCTGTTTAACATGGAAGCCTTAAGCCAGACATAATTAGACTTTTTCTTGACAAATCATTTGTGCAAAGTCTTGACAGGTTGAAAACTGAAACGTTTGTGCTGCATTCTTCAGAGTCTGAAACAGACAGGATTACAAAAAAATGAAAGCAAGTACTGTGAAAGCTATAACTTGCAGAAATATGTGTCTAGTGCGAGTACAAAGTCTATGTCATGTTTGATCAAAACAATTAGACATAATATTGTCTCCTGCTTTGCTGGTGTTATACTACAGTGTATTAGTAATATATAAGGGCTGTATATCGCTAGATGAAATCTGTGCCAAATTGTGAGAAGCAAATAAACACAATGGAACATATAATACGCACACCTCTGACGTTAGTGCAGAGCAAAGTCAGTGTGTAAGTGCTACATTTTGAGCTCTCCTAATGACTGATAGCTTCTTCTAACAAGATGAGCTATTGCAGAGGAAAAAGGATAAGTTACTTCTAAGCTTACACACTGTAACAACTGCTTGGTACTTCATATCTGACTGTTTTCATCTGGCATACTAAGACACAGGAAGAACATCACTGTTTTTGCAGCTGATGTATAGCAGTGCACAGTTATTTACAGCGTCTCCATTTTGTTTCCCATAAATTACTATTTCATGTGGATATATTTTAAATTGTAAGTGCTAGATCACCTTACTTAAGCTTCCCCATGCCACTCCCCCCCCCATTTCTGTACTAGCAAAGAAAAACTCCATAATTATAATAATTTAAACAACCACAGAATCTTAGAATGGTTTAAGTTGGAAAACACTCTTCATGACTTGCTGCATCTAAGATATTAATATTCTTCTTATGAAAGCTACCATCATCAGTAGCAACTCTTGCTCAGCATTACAATGGTGAAATAGCACAGATGTAGAGGTTTGAACCATTCACAATTTTTTTCATTACTGTATAATGAATATAAACCCTAAACAACATACTTTTCACTCTTGTTCTGCAAATGTCATGATTTCCATCAAAGTGTGTAATTGCAGCTAGGGTTTAACAGCAGATTTAATGTCATAAAGGAAGTCTTTATGAAACATTGTATAGGAAGATCATCCAGTACATTAGAATGGAAATATTTGAACCAGTGACTTTCACAGTATCTCTAGTGAGACAGTACTGCTGTTCATGCTGTCTGGAAGTTGCTGATGTTACTTCACAAAATGCAGTGATTTGTAGTGAATCTGTTTGGTAACCTAGTTCCAAAGCATCGTACAAGTTCTTTTCCACTAGCATTTTCCAAGACATTAACAAGAACTCAGTATAATGTTAATGCTGGAAAAATGCATTCCAGAGTCACAGGTGATCTGTGATTTCAGCTTCTCTGTGGATGAACAAAATTCTTTAGAGGCTGTCAAGTCTTAGTGTCATGTTATGCACAGTCAAACAATAAAAGAGGAGAGCAGCTCCTCTTGTAATAAAATAAATCACCATCTGCAGCTTTCAAGTTGGGTTCAAAATTTGCAACTACACCATGATGTGGTTCTGTCACACCCATCATATGTATGTGCAAAAGCAAAGCAACACTTGACAGTAAAGCTGGATACAAAACTGTTCAAATGTGAGTCATCTACGCTGTGCACCGTACATAAGCATTCAGAAGATCTCGACAGGAATATTCTTGCAGAGGTAAATGTGGCATGTGGAAAGTCACAAATGCCATAGATCTTCCATTTTCTTTACTTTTTTTTCCACCAAGCCTATGATGAGAGGGAGCATCATAGGTTTCTTTTAATAGGTTTCCTCAACAGGCTGGTTCAGTAATCCTATTTTGCAATTCTGTCAGGTGTATCTTATTTTACAATTACTTCAGGTATTGGTATAATTTCTCATCCAATGCTGAAAAGGGAGTAAGTTATCTATATCACTGTTCATGGCTCCCTTGTCATATTCTCTCAGTTCATTAAGTGTTTAAGCAACAGTGCTGAGCTGTGCCTGTGTACCTTTTATCTCACAGGACTTGACTTGCTCTTAAAAATCTACACTTCTTAAAATTAAACTGATCTAATAGTCAGAAGATCATCTTTAGTAACAAAAATGTATATAGTAGCCTAATAAATTAATTTTGCCACATACCTTATTTTTTTTCCCCCTGCAGCTACACAAGTGTGAATTCTTGGTCATCATGGGTATGGGAAGCTTACCGCTTCATCTAATGTGCATAGTACCTCCTGAATTTTACTTTTCTCAGCTTGGAAACCTATTCTTTTAATTGTGCTTTTACTGTAATCCAAAGCTGTTTAAAAGATCAAGATAATTCTGCTAAATATTTTAGACAATGTACTTTTAAATCCTTGTGGTCTCCCATTCAGGCGTGCTTCTGTGTGTGGTAGAGAATGGATTAATAAAATGCAGCAAAAGGTAGTAATCAGTGAATTATTTGTTAAAGATTTACTTACAAGCCACATGTTAAAGAGTGTTAGAACAATCTCTGCTTTATTGTTTTAAGCATTGCTTTTCACTGTGATTGCATGCAGAAACTTTGCAGCTTCACCTGAGGTCTTATTTTTGCATAATAAATCCCTCCCATGTTGTTACTCTGAGTACCTTCTTCTTCAAGCTCAACTACACTTCTGAAGTTCAGTCCCATAGAGTTTCACTTCCCATGCCTCTTTCTAATGTTTGTCAGCATGGCTGTTTTTAAACATATTGAATTATGGAAACAATGAAAGCAAGGTCCTATAGGTGGCTCAGTCGTGTGTGTTCATGTGAAAGTTGCCAGCACACTGCCTGAGGGAAAGCAACCTTTCTGCCTTGAGATACCAAGACACACTGTCAGCATTTTCCTAGGAGAATATGTGTTTCTGTTTTAAGTGTGAAAATGGAAAGAGTAAGAAAATAAATAATCATCATCATCATCTCTGAGAAGAGCATATGTGTGTGTGCGCTCATAAGCCAAACCCTGGTAAGTCAATAGATCTCAATCCTTTGAGTCTGTGACAAATGTTCCTGCTTTAAAATAACTGAAATATTTTTGTGTCTGATGATTGACACTGTGGCTCAGAGTGTCTGACTGTGGGGGAAGGGGTAATGGTTTTGGGAATGCTCCATGAAATGAAAGATAAGAGTGAAATTGAAATGTCATTGGCTGGGCTGCAATTCATAGTCAAATAGTGTCTGTATGGGAAGAGTCACTGGCAGTGACACCTCCTTTCTGAAGGGCACTGAATAAATAGGAATAAATAGAATGAATTCTGCACTGAGACACAGATATCCTCTTGACAGTTGATAATCACGATTTTCTTACCAGTATAGCAAAAGATAAAATCACATTGCTTGGGTTTAGTACAAAAATCAATTAGAAAGTTGCAGTGGACTTGATTAATATTATTGTTATAAGTGTATTCCAGGATTATAAATTAGAAAGAAGAAAACATTTCAATCAACCAAAACTTGTCTCTAAAAATAACCAAGCAAATACACATCTGGCCACAGCCATTGATGGATAAAATATGCTGTCATGCTCCAGTATGGCCCAGCACCAACCATTGCCACTACACTCTGCCACAGAACAGTGCACCTGTAGATACTTAACACTAGCATTCAAATCCATAGGCTACATCCCAAATTGTGTGGTTTTCTGTTGTTCTATGTGCTATGGAGCATCTCTGCCAGTAACCTACTGGCCCTGTGCAACAACAATACAGCAAGAGAGGGATGGTTTTCATTCTTTAGAAAGCTACCCAAAAGTCTCCTTTGTGTCTTTATCACGGCTCACTCTAGGCAACCTGAACTTGTGTTAAAGCTTAGCTGACTCTCAGTGATACTCATTCATTGCATTATCTTTCATGTAAAATCATATAGTAAATGTGAATGGAAACAGCAGGAATGAAAAGAAGTAAAGGAAATTCTGTTGCTGGAAATACAGCTCAGCAATGGGCACATTTAAGCCCAGTGTTGTATAAAGGCTCATCTAATTTTCCTTGTATGTAAGCTTAGGAAAACAAAGACAAAAATAAATAAGGAATTGCTATTTACATACTACAGTCACCAATAAGAAGGCAAATTTTCAAGAGCAATGTGAGCACCTTATAAACACAAAATATCCTGAAATAGAACACAAAAATAACAAATTGTCGTTGATTCTAATGGATTTAGGATTAGGCCCTAAAGAACAAACTGGAGTTGGATCATGAACTCCCATGTTTACCTGTGGGGAAAAATAACCCCAGCTTTGGCATTGCTGGGGTACATCATCCTGCATCCATTCTAATTGCAGTGCTGGTACATATTGGGTAATGAGTAACACAAAGTATCCCCAGTGCAAGATGGCATGAATGGCAAGATAGTATAATGCATTACCCAAGACTAAAGAGGACCTGTTGAGAGGTATGAGTGCATTTGTCTGCTATAAGCAGAATATTTAGTTTCCAATAAAACCATAGAAGATGACATCTCAAATCCAATTAACTGAAATTATTGAGTGAAAAATTTGACTTTGCACCATGCTGCTATTTTCGACTAGGGCCACGGGGATGATCAGAGGGCTGGAGCACTTCTCCTGTGAAGAGAGACAGAGGGAGTTGGGGCTATTCAGTCTGGAGAAGAGAAGGCTCCAAGGAGACCTTATTGTGGCCTTCCAGTGTCTGAAGGGGGCTACAACAAAGCTGGGGAGGAACTTTTTAGGGTGTCAGGTAATGATAGGACTAGGGGGAATGGAACAAAACTAGAAATGGGGTAGATTCAGATTGGAGGTTAAGAAGAACTTCTTCCCCATGAGGGTGGTGAGACACTGGAACAGGTTGCCCAGGGAGGTGATAGAAGCCTCATCCCTGGAGGTTTTCAAGGGCAGGCTGGATGTGTCTCTGAGCAAGCTGATCTAGTGTGAGATGTCCCTGACAATGGCAGGGGAGTTGGAACCAGATGATCCTCGAGGTCCCTTCCCACCCTAACAATTCTGTGATTCTATGATTCTACTAACTTGAGTGTCACTGGAGGAAATTAATGTTATTGAAAATGTTGTTCAAGTCAATAAAATTATAAATATGAATGTCCCAAGAAAGCTTACAGTGCATGAACAAAACAGGAAAATATGCCACTTGTGAGACTATAGATGAAAAAATCCAAACCCAAATCTGTAAATTATGTCTAGAAACCAAAAAGCTTTTCAGAGCTCTGGGACAGTGTAATGTGGCTAATATCACTTCACAGCCAACTACCCACGTCACCACCCACCTGTTTCAAACAGTCTGAGTGTAGAATACATTTGCTAATTCAATCTACAAGTTGCAACAGCAATGTCTGGGTGATAGAATGAAAAATTTACACTATGATTTGCCACTGGTCTCCCTGCATCTACCTTGCATTCAGTTACAACACCACAGAAAACTATCAGAGTAGTCAAGAATGATTTCCCCTTGGTAAATCCATGCTGACTACTCTGACTACTATTTGCGGATCTTCCTCATGCTGCCACCTTATCTGAGCTGTTTCTTTGCCAATTAATTTCCCCCCAACTCTGACACCAAGTCAAACATTAGGAAAGCAAATCATACTGCTATATCAGTGACAGAAAATGGGACAGAGCAGTGTCTTCTATGAATCCAGGATCCTGTACTTCAGCTCTGTTCTCTGCAACATCTCATAGATCTGACTACCAGGGAAACAAAATATGAAGATTCCAAGGGATGCTAATGACAAACAACAATAATTCTCTCATATATTGTGTAGAAAAATTACTAGCCAAAGGTAGAATCATCTCCATGTTAAGCCTGAAGATATGATTAAGAAAATATTTTAGCTAAGTAAATAAACAATAGTTGACTGGCTTAAAAAAAGTAAGTATGCATAATCACAGAATCATAGAATCAACCAGGTTGGAAAAGACTTCAGAGATCATCAAGTCCAAACTGTTATCTAATACCTAACACCTCATGATGACTAAACCATGGCTCCAAGTGCCACATCCAATCCTTTTTTGAACACCTCCAGAGACAGTGATTTCACCTTCTTCCTGGGCAGCACATTCCAATGGAAAATTACTCTTTCTGTGAAGAACTTTCTCCTCATCTCAAGCCTAAACTTCTCCTGGTGCAGCTTGAGACTGTGTCGTCTTATTCTGTCACTGATTGCCTGGGAGAAGAGACCAACCCTGACCTGTCTATAGCCTCCTTTCAGGTAGTTGTGGAGAGCAATAAGGTCTCTTCTGAGCCTCCTCTTCTGAGCCTCCTCTTCTCCAGGCTAAACAGCCCCAGCTCCCTCAGCCTCTCCTCATAGGGCTTGTGCTCCAGACCTCTCCTCAGCCTTGTTGCCCTTCTCTCGACATGTTCAAGTATCTCAGTGTCCTTGAATTGAGGAGCCCAGAACTGGACACAGTACACAGGTGTTCAAGAGGGGATTAGGTGTTCAAGAGGGGATTAGGTGTTCAAGAGGGGATTGGACGTGGCACTTGGTGCCATGGTCTAGTCATGGGGTCTGTGGTGACAGGTTGGACTCGATGATCTTCGAGGTCTCTTCCAACCTTGGCTATACTGTGATACTGTGATACTGTGATACTCAAGGTGTGGCCTAACCAATGCTGAGTACAGGGGCAGAATGACTTCCCTGCTCCTGCTGGCCACACTATTTCTGTTGCAGGCAGTTATTCATCACCAGGAAAATGAGCAAAAGGGAAATAAAAAATTTCCAAAGCAATCTCAGACCAAAAATGTATTAGGAAGAAATTAGCATAACTATACAAGATATAAAAATTAGAGTCTAGTTGAAATATATTTAGTAAACGTGTTGTTATTTATTAGCAAGTTAATGTTGATAACAGGTGACTGTATGGGCATCTGTTGATCTGATCAATAATGATGCAGTAATCACTAACTCTCTCCTGAGTGTTTTACACTAGTATCTGTGAATATTCTTGCATAATCAGCATGATTAGCTGTTGATGAAAAGTTATACTTACACCATCTTTAAGCTGGTGGCTTATACAACCTATATACTGCCTCCTATAAACATTTCAACCTGAAACAATTTCAGGAAAAATATTATTCCCAGGGTAGTAGCTCAGTTTGCATTGCTTCTTCCAAACAGTTTTCTGAAAGGCCTCCCCTGAGCTTAAGGCAGTCTGCTTGCAACATTTCAATTGTTTTATTTCTTCTTTTCCTCTTCTTTGTTGTTGCTCTAAATTAAACTGTATTGGAAACTGCAGCATTTCATATTATAACAATGCCTGTCAGGAGTTCTTTACTGTGCATGATAAAATATAAACTCTTTAATTAGCTTTTTTTTTTTTTGGTAATAAACACTAGAAACTACTTTAACATCTTAATCAGTAGAGTTTCAATGTTATTTTCCTTTTTACTCGGTTCCATTGCTCTTTGTTTGCTATGCTCTATTACTCTGTTGAAAGCTATCATTTACAGTATCCCATTATTAATGAGCAGTGTGTTTGCCTTTGCTACTTTTAACTAAAGCCAGATATTTTATTAGAAGTCTCTTAGCATTGTGTCTCAAGCACTTTGACAGAAAACACTTTGAAGCACATCACTCATTCTGAGTTTACTAGAAAGAAATGTACTAATTTACTTAAACCAACAGTGACAACTGGATATCACAAAATACCTTAGACAGTCTCAAAGCAAGCATTTACAAAAGGGCCTGCAAAGTGGGTTGCTGACTGCTGAACAGTATCAAACATGGGTGTCTTACATATGGTTTTACTAAACTAGTCTATTTTTTTGTATGAATGAGGTTTGGAACACAATTGCATCAGTCTTCCATGCTAGATCCTGAAGCAAAGAATCAGAGAATTGTTTCAGTGGAAAAAACCCTGCAAGATCATTGAGTCCAATCATCATTTAACTCTACAAAGTCTGGTGCTGAACCCTGTCCCTCAGGACCACTATCTCTACATCGTTTAAACTGCAATACGGTGCTTAATGAGTGGTTCTTAAGAAAGAAAATTCAAAATATAAAGGAGTTTGGAAGAGATGACCTCCTAGTTTTCATTGGCTGGGATCTTGTATGTTTTTAATAGCTTTCTGCCTTTTGTTGTCATTTTTTGTTTGTTTGCTTGCTTGTTTTTTTGTGGTTTTGTTGGTTTGTTTTTTTGGTGGTTTGTTTTTTTTTTTTCCATTCCAGGCTTGAGTAGTAAGTAAAAGAAACAACCTGAGGCTCTTGCAGGGGCTGTGCTTCACATGCAGTTAGGCTGTATCTAACAATCAGCTGTTTAGCTTCTGAGAGCTATAGCCTTCAGAAACCCAGAGTTGAGATGCTCCTCCAACAACCTCCTGGGCAGAAAGGAAGCTGCAGCTGTGACCCTGCTGTGCAGCTGCCTCAGAGACTGCTATGACAAGGCCTCCTCAGTCCTTTTCCTGTACTGTTTGAATTCCTGTGGAGTAGAAGAAACTGAGGTTGAGTAAAAACTTCTCTTTCCTGCCACAGCTTACAGAGAGAGGTCAAAAAGTCTGATTCCAAAGTAAAAATAATAAAAATTAAAAAACAATAAAATTATGTCTTTTGGACTCTCCTCAGTTTTGAGTGTGCTGCCCAGATCACCTGGGAAAATTATGACTTTTCTAGGTTTGGGGGATTTTAATTCAGGTTTGTTGCTTTTGTTTTGTTCATTTGTTTGGTTTTCAATTAACGTGAGTTGTATAGGTCATTTGGTGCCTCCTGAGGATTCTGATCTAAAGAGCCCAGCTGAGATATGGTTTTCCATTATTCAGGCCTTCCATAACCAATAATTAAAGAATTACAGATGAGAAAGGATCTTTTATTGTGTAAGGTGGAAGATGTGTGTCAAAAGTGGAGGAAATTAAATTAAAGGAAGGAAGAGACAGAATAATCTCACGGTTAAGACTGTAAGAAAACTGGAGTGGATTTCAGGCTGCAGGTAAGACAGATACATTTAGATGTCTTCATGTGAACTAGATGCTCAGCTCCCCTTGTACTCGACTAATTATTATATATTCAATACAGTTAATGGAGACTGAAACACTACTCAGCTGAGCATTTATGGGCATCACCTTCAGAGTTGTTAGCTATTGGAATGCCCAGGAAGGTTGTGGAGTCACCATTCCTGGAGGTGTTCAAGAGGGGATTGGATGTGGCACTTGATGCCATAGTTTAGTCATGAGGTCTGTGGTGACAGGTTGGACTTGATGATCTTTGAGGTCTCTTCCAACATTGGTGATTCTGTGATTCTGTGATCATTACAGGGTTTTTAATTAGATGTCAATCTCACAATTCTTTGTTTTGTTAAAAAAAAAAAACAACAACAACAAAGTGAAACAGTCTTTCTAGTGGTCTGTCTTCTGCCAAATTCCCACTTTTCAAAGGGATATATTTACTGCAATATATACTGGACTAAACAAAAGTTCATCAGAGTTCCTCTAGCACTGGCAAGCGAACGTATTTTTACCCTGTATTATTCACCAAGTTGTTTTGGCTGAAACTGACCAAAATAAGTCACTATGAAGCAAATATTTATGTGGATACTTTTGGTCTGAAAAGATGCAGCCAGCAAACTTTAAGACACCAAATACCTCAAAGGCTTTTCTCTCAGTCTATGTTATAATAAGTAGTGATGCCTTCTCCACCACATTAACTGGGACTTGACTGTCAGGAACAAATAACAAATTCAAATTGGGTTAATCTGTGAACACTGTCTCAAACTTTTAGACACTGTGGCTTAAGTCTCCAGGTATAATTCCAGAAAAGTTACTTCCATATTAGCTTTAGTAGCAGCTTGGGAAGACATACACTGCTGTATTCTTTCTTCTTTTGCTTTCTCTCCCAGAAGGAGTCCAGAGATCATTATGCTTGAGACCTTTGGAAAAGGACACTGGTACCCTGAGATAAAACTTCACATCTCTTACCATACTTACAACACAAACATCATAAACTTCATTCCACTAGCCTAACTGCCCAAAGGTGATAGAGAGCCATTTTGCTTCAGTAGGGGTTATACAATGCAAGGCGCTTTACTTGAATAATTAGACAGTGTTAAGGAAGCAGACTGTGGGGTTTTTAATATTAGTGTTTCTTTTGTCCTTAATGTATAGATGATAATGATGATTTATATGTTTTAAATCTGAAGTTTAGATTAATAGCAACTGAGTGTGAAACAGCTAGAGTCTGTGTTCATTGTATCCCAGTATGCTGTTCCTTGTAGCTTTAGGATGTACAGAACTATTTTCAGGGAAGTGAACCTGAGTCAGCGAGAGTTTTGAGGTAAATACCGGTCTTACAATACACACACAGAACACATCCAAATAAACCCTGCAGTTATAGTTTATTTTAGCTCAGACTAAAACAATGGACCTTTTTGAAGGGATAAGCAATGCCTGCTTTGTAAGACAATAAAAGTAAGAAAATAATACAAAAAAAAGCCTTCCCTTGCTCACTGTATCCTTGCATCTTTCCAGCCTTGCGCTGAATTCAGCAGTACTCATGGGCTTCTTGAACCAAACTCAATGCAATACTCCCCTAAAGAACAAAAAAAGAGCTGTGTGTTTCTTGTTTTCCTCTCCATGTTGTGACTCATCCTCAGAGAAAGGCAGCTCTTGAGGGATACTTAAGGACTGAGGTAAGGCAAACTGGCACCAAACCAGCTAGATTGATTACAGATTTATTAATTATGCATCTGTGCAGATCACTTTGATCATACAGTGGTTCTTAAAGAAGGTGAGGCAATTACTTAGTATGTGCTAGAGAGAGAAAAAAAAAAGTAGAGGGAGAAGTGAGATAGGATCAGAGGTAAGAGGAGAAAAGTATCACCACTCTGAGTTCCAGCAGCATCCCAAATGGGCAATGCCTTGGTGGTGGGTGCACAGCAACAGTTTGTGGTGCTGCCTTTTATCCCTGAATTCCCCTTCATTTCCTGCCTGGGAGTGATTGGTAGAGGTGGTCTCATAGAAGGGTGAATAATGTGATCGTGCAGGCACACTGGGATGCCAGTTTAGCTGAGTCATAGCGTTATGGTGGGCACAAAATGACAAGCACCCATGATATTCCTGGTGACTTTGCTTCACCTTTATTTGCACAGGCTTGGTTATGAAGGTGTCAGAAACAGCCTTCCAGTGTGTCATCCACCACCCCCTCCAATTTTGCACCATCAGTGAACAAATTGAGAGCACACTCAATCCCCTTATCCAGGTCATTGATGAAGACACTGAACAAGACTGGACCGAGTACTGATAAATGGGGAGTGCCACTGGCCACAAGCTTCCAAATGCGCTGCTGATCACAACTCTCTGAACTCTGTTGTTGAGCCAGTTACCAATCTACCTCAGAGTCCAATCATCCAACCCAGATTGCCTCTGCTTCCAGCCATTGTGTATTTTAGAAAGCAATGCACAGTAAATCATGGGAAACCTGGCAGATTACTGCGCCTATTTTTTGACTCTCCAAATTCCATGCAAAGAGTTCATCTTGATATTGATATCAGAGGTCTGCTCACTGATGAGGGAAAACTGGCATTCCTCATAATGAATTAATGAAAGCCTAAAACTTTCTATTTTCTGTCATTAAGGGATACAAGATAAGGCAGGAGAAGGCCAAAACAAATGCTTTGAAGGACGTGTTATTTTAATAGTGAAGCTGTAGACACAACTGAGTGCTATTGTATCAGAGCTAGAGGGAGTTTCAGTTTGCACTGCCATTTCTGAGGTCTAAATTACTTCACTACCAATGGTTATTTCTAAAGCAATGAGGTTAAAACAGTATTTGGCATGATTTCTTAAAGAGCTTGATCAATTGATGTGCTTGGGCTGCAATAATTGTAAACAGTTATGTGAATATATCTGAAAGAGAGTGGCAAAGTACAGTTCTCATTTGAGAAGGCACATAGTCTATGGAATATATTGCTGGAGGAGTATAAATGTGTGTAAATACAGAGCATTTTACTCTTACTAGTTAGAGTTAGATTTTACTATTTACTACTCTCAGCATTTGAAGAATAAAAGCCAGAGCTCTAGACTGTACCACAGGGCAAAAATCAGAAGACATTTCAGGTATTTAAAATGATACACTATTTTCAAGTTGCCAAATGGAGACAAAATCTGAAGCTATTGAATAAACATGGAAACATGGAGTTAAAGTTTAAAAAAGCATCACATAAAAAAAGTCAGGCAAGTCAAAATAACAGCACTGTCAGTATGCACCTGGGCAAGAAGGTAAAAGGGCGAGCCCTCATCCAAAGGGCATGGAACAGAAGAAATCTGAGAGCAAGGCTGAACACTATGTCAGTATTCATAGGTATAACAAGATCTAAGGCTGTCAGGCTGCTCACAGCCTAACGGATTGCAACATTCCCAGAGGAAAGGCAGGGAAAAGGCAGAAAAAATATATCAGTTGGGCAGCCCAAGAGAAAAGTTTATCTTCATGCATGGCCCCTCCCTGAAGTTTCTGGGAATGATGTGACCATTTTGGTGGCGATGTAATCAGGCCATTGATAAATTCAACATTTCCTAATGCAAACATATTAAAAATGCTTGTACTGCTAAGAATATTTGACCTAGCTTACGGAAGGGCTGGAAGAGTGTTTGACCCAGACTGTTCACTTTAGACTACACCAAGTTTAACCTTGCTTGGAGAATGGCTGTACCTTTTGTGTGCTAATGAGAGCACAGTGGTCTATACTGCTGTAAAATGCTTGTGCATATGTGCATCCATGCGCACAGATATCTGTTACACAAGAGCCTACGTGCAGGTGAAAAGGTATAATGCAGAGTAATGGTCGATTAATATGACATGTTACATTTAGATGACTTTTGAAAACCAAAACAAAACAGCCAAGTTATTGTATGGAGATGTCAGTGAGGTACTCTTCCTTTGCCTAGTTTGCTGATATTTTATTTTTCATTATGGAATCCAGTGTAAGCATACACGAAAACATAGAAATATCTTCTTATTACTCATATTATTTGAAAGATTACTCATATTATTTGAAAGATGAAAACACTGATGCGCAGAGCCAACACTTAGGGTCATATTTATAACTCTAATAGAGAAAAATGCCCGTCTCGTGATTTAACACATTTCTTAATTCATTGTCAGCCTGAACTCAACCAAATTTGTTGAAATAAACAAGACCTCATGATACATGTTCCCCACACATTTCTTCCTTTTAACAAAATAAAAAGAAACTTGAAACCTGATCAAGAAAAGTCCTAATTAAAAAAAAAAAAAAAGAAGAAAATGAAATACTCATTTTTCTTGGAAAGAATGTCTCATTTTCTTCATTTCTTTTGGCAGTTCCCTAGGCTGCTGTAGATTGAAGAAAATAGGAATAAGCATCTTTTGACCACAAACAGATGTGCTTGATAAAGAAAATGTCAGCAAAAATACTAAAGCAATGTGTCACAGCAGCTTTCTGACAGATAGAGGGAAAAGGTAAAAAATGTTCTATCATGTCCAACAAGGTGTTCTTTTTGAGATTTAAAGATCACTGTGCAACTTTAAACATGTTTGTCACTTTGGCTCTGACTGGAGCTATCTGGAGCTTCACAAGAACTTTATCAGCTCAGCATAGGGGGGAAGAAAGAAGCCCATTCCCATTTATCTCAGCCAGGTTCCCTTCAAAGCCAACAAATAAATTACAGTGTACATTTGATACAAATTGATTTCTTAACTCAAATAACAATGTTGTCCTCCCAGTCAGGCCATGTGTCACTCATTCGTGAGCCTGAGTGAAAGGCTCAATCTGTCTGCGTGACAGAAATAGGCCTGACGCATCTCACCGAGGAATGCTAATAACCCTGGCCTGGCCCAGGCCTTTGTGGGCAAGGCGTGATAAGGAAAATCAGCCCGTCCTGTCAAACGCCACGAAGGCATGATCGCTGTTTGTTCCAACAAGCTGCATGGGCCTTGGAGTCACCATCCCATTTCATGTAGTAAATGAGAGGAAAATAAGATCCGGCTACCACGGTTAAGATGCCGGTGACTGCGATGAAGCCAAAGTGAAAGGAAACCCCATTGAATATCTTGAACTGATCTTATCAGCTACTGGAGAAATGAGATATTGGCAGGGGCTGTTGAGTTTCTCACAGCTGAGCAGGTTAATAAGGTTGGGAGGCAGGCCACAGGCTAATTGGATTTGCCTTGGTTTGATAAACAGTGGCAGGCTTATTGCCAGAAAAACATACAGAATGTAGCTTTTCCCTTTGTTTCTCTTTAAGCTGTATGGGGGGGAGGGGGAGAAGTTAAACAAATAAAAGCTGACTTTTTTTTTTTAAGCTAAAGATGTCTTCCTGAATTCCCAGATGAAGAGGGCAACAAAGTCAAACTGTGAAACAGTAGTTGTTGGGTGTTCTGATTTTAATCAAACACCATTTAACCTGCCTGACCTCGCAAAGTCAGCTCACATCAAAACAGCACAACTGTAAAGGCTAACTAGAAGCAGAAGGAAATAACAACCTATTGCAGCTCTCCAAAGGCTCAAAATATCCAAAACAAACCAATTTTGCAGCCTCCTCTTTGGGCAGATGCAGCCTGAGAAAAATGGGAGGCCCAAAGAGCTCCCGTAGTAGGTACACATGGGATGCCCATCGGGATGCCCATCAGGATGCCAGCATTCATTCAGTCCTCTTGATACATTTTATCCTGTGATCCTTTAGTTTTTGCTATTACCCTCATTCTTTTCATGCTGTTATTTGGCAGGATATGGTCTAGCTGAGGTGCTTTTTGCTTTAAAGTTGAAAAACTCTCTCCTGAAGGACAAGCAGAAGAATTGCGCCCTTACCTATGTGTCACTGCACAGTTTTCTGTGAGTTTCTACCCATCCTGTTGAGCAAAACCTGTAAGGCATGCCAAAATGCTAAGACTTTACTGTGCTTGCAAATATAGCACTTAGAAAAATTTTGAGCTACTAAATTGCTTTTGAATTACACCAATAATGTCCTCTCAACATATTTTGCTTCATGATATTTTGGTTTTACTTACTCTGCTGATTCTTCTAAATGTTGGGGCTTTATTTTCACTGTCAAGAACATTGGATAGTCGTTGGAAAGGCTGGTGCAAGAAGAAATCACCAAATAGAAGTGGCGCTTACTCTTTGATGCAGATACAAATACAGCACCACAGCAAGACAGTGGGGAAGTATCTCTACAGCAGTCTGTAGGTATGTTGCAAACAATTTCTAATCAATTAAATATATTTTTAATACAAAAGTGAGCACATGGTTGCATTCTTTTAGTACATACAATGTCCCATACTAAGGCATCAGAACATCACAATTTTTTTGTGAACTTCTGTGACATGTCAAGGGAACTAATAATTAGTGGGAAAATATGTCATCCCAGTGGAAAGCTTCATGAAAAAAGTTTGTTCAACATCATGTTCATTGAGTCAGAGAAGATGAGGATCTAGAAAAGAAACATTTCCAAGCTTATTTTATATATATATATATATATATATATATATATATTATTCAGAAGAAACTGGACTTGTTTGTAATTTTTTGAAATATGCTCTGAGAATATATTGTTTCTCACTTCAATAATGGTTCAGACTCTTGGTTAAAATATTACTTCAGCAAAGATTTTTCTATTCTCTTTTGCTCCATTCTGCAGAAAGATATAGTTGTATTATATATGGCTTTATTACATTAATTTGTATTTCATTACTTTAAAATATACTTCATATTTACATAGCAACTTTTGAGAGTGTATTTCAGAATACTGTGTCAAAATGGATTATATCGTATGTCTCACTTTTGAAGATGATACATGAGGGAAGATTTCCTGGTCAACTCTTTCCTGATTAAAATTTTCAGGTTTTTGAAAGCACAGGAACATAACCAGTTTCAGCAAAAAATCACTGTGCTGATAGCACAAAATTTTTGCAAGTTCAGAATATTCTGTTTCTTGGGGCAGTTTCAATTCCTTCCCTTGAGCGGCTACTCCTCCTTACCCCTTGGGGCTTCTTTATTCATTGGCCAAAACAGAATTGGAACATAATTTGTCTGTTTGTGCTGACCGTTTGTTCAGAAACATGAATTAACTTTCTAGAAAACAATGACAGTCCTTACCTGAGAAGTGGAATGTCACATAACGTAAAGCCACCTCTACCATCTGCTAATGGAATACCAAACTGCTGCCTTACTGAAGATACATTTCCCTTTCATTCTCTGGTCCACAGAATATCTAATTATTTACAGGAAGTGGAGCAGTTTGAACAAAACAAAAAGTAGGGATTTTTCCCCCAACAAAATGCAGCTAAAGACTGGTCTCCCACATGCTTACCACATGTCAGAACTGTTGGAGCAGCAGCTTCTCTAGAGCAGAGAAGGTCCAGGCAGTTCAGAACTTACCACGTCCTTTGGCTCTGGAAGAAAAAGTAAAGAGTGGGAGCGATTTGCCAGCAGGAGAGTTTCTCAGATCAAGATAATCAAAGAGAATTTTTTTCCCCCAGTTTTGAGTCTGGAAACATTTAAGAGATTATTTTTTTTTTTCTTCGTGGTGAACAAGAGCAAAATCCATAAATAGTACTGTGGCTGAAAAAAAATGAAACAAACTCCAGTCTCTGTATCATGATGGAAAGGACACTATTCAGGAAAAATAAAGAAAACAATTGCGCTACACTTTGCTTAAATTAAGATTCAGGTTTGTTTTTAGGGGAAGAAAACTCTTCCCTCACTTTGAGTATGTTTCTGGACACCATCCTACAATACAAAATTGGCTTTGTACTTGCAATGACTTATGCATAATAGTTTCTTCCTTTCACATTTTGAGTGTTTTATTATTTTTGGATGCACATCAATACAGCATGTGGCACATACATAAGGCCGACTGGAGTAAGAGAAGTACATTTTCTGCAGTACAAATACTGGCTAAAACTACTCTGAAAAAACTCCATGTGTAAAATCAAGGTCCACTACTGGTGAAATTAATAAAAAGTCCTCCTTTCAGTAATGGTAAGGCCAGTGTTCCAGCTTAAATTAATGTGTAAGTCAAAAATGCCTCATCCTAAATTTGATGTAAGTTACATTTGGAATCATTAATTGATGCAATTTCCTGACATCTCAAAATAGCAATAAACAGATGAATATGACATAATATCTTTCTAAAAATCATGAAAGACAGCAAATAAAATACATATGGACTACTGATATAAAAACTACATCAAACACATGCATGTATTACATAGTAATGTAGCCAAGGAGGGATTTTATTAGTTTGCTATATTTCAGAAATGAAATAAAGGAATAATTTGCTGACTAGTGTTTTCTACTGAGATTTGAAATTTATGATAAAAGTTTATATTTTATTAAATTAATTTTTTTTAATAGACAATAGATAAATCAAAACTAATAATAGCAGCTCCAAAGACATTTCATAAAGACTAACACGTGCTTTTACCTTTAATCTCAGTGAGAAGCCCCTAGTCTTTAATGGAAGCATTCACAGTATGTAAAAATGAGCAGATGATTGTATCTTTAAAAGATGAGGGCCTAAAGAAACACCTGGTAATTAGTACTGAGTGATACAACATGAATAGAGCTCATAATAGGGCACTGAGATTTTCTTGGAACATCATTGTATTACTATTTTTGGAAGGAAACAAATGCATTCAGAACTCAGAAAAAAGTAACTGCCTCAAAGCACAGGCAAGCTATTAATAATTAGCAGGTACTGTGGAACAGTCTGTCTCAAGAACGGTTTCCTCCCACATGTGGCAAAGTTTCTACTAAATTTACTAACGTTCCCATCTGGGAAACAAAGACACAGAGGTGCAGAACAGAACCTGAACATGTTAATCTTCAAGAATATCTGTTACCAGATTTCTGTGTAGGATTTCTTCCCAACTCTAACTTTTCTCAATGCATAAGGCTTGGTGGTACACTCACTGAAAGGACAGCACACAGATTCATATGAAAAATAAGAAAGTAGATATGAATTTCAAAGCATCAAAAGCAGGAGCAACCAATCTAACACTGGATTTTATGACAATGCAACAATTAACAAAAGAAGTGAAAGCAACCAGCTTCCACCTGAAAAGCATAAGAAACTGAAATGATTTTGTCAAGTCAAGCAGTAGCTTTTCAGCAAATATTTATCGACTGAAAAAAAAAAAAGCACTTTTCATATAATCTTCTAAGAATTTGCATATTGATCAGTGGTAAGATTTTTAAAAGAAGAGTTCCTGAAGTTTCTTTATAGTTCAGTTTTAAAAATTCAAATTATAAGTTGAATGAGGACTTCCTATCAAAAGAGATTCTTGCACTAGGAATAAGTAGCATGAGGAAATTAAGAAAATGGTACATAATGTGTTGATTAGCACAAAAATATTCTTGCATATTAGGAGAAATATATACAAATACAATTCCCCACTCAAAATATTTTTTTTTCTTCCCTTATTTGCCACCTGGCCTCATCAAGAATAGTGTGGCCAGCAGGAGCAGGGAGGACATTGTGCCCCTGTACTCTGCATTGGTTAGGTCACACCTTGAGTACTGTGTCCAGTTCTGGGCCCCTCAGTTTAGGAAGGACATCGAGACACTTGAACATGTCCAGAGAAGGGCAACAAGGCTGGGGAGAGGCCTTGAGCACAAGCCCTATGAGGAGAGGCTGAGGGAGCTGGGATTGTTAAGCCTGGAGAAGAGGAGGCTCAGTGGAGACCTCATTGCTCTCTACAACTACCTGCAAGGTGGTTGTAGCCAGGAAGGGGTTGGTCTCTTCTCTCTAGCAACCAGCACCAGAACAAGAGGACACAGTCTCAAGCTGTGCCGGGGAAGTTTAGGCTGGAGGTGAGGAGAAAGTTTGTCATTGGAATGGGCTGCCTGGGGAGGTGGTGGAGTCACCGTCCCTGGAGGTGTTCAAGAGGGGATTGGACATGGCACTTGGTGCCAAGGTCTAGTCATGGGGTCTGTGGTGACAGGTTGGACTCGATCTTCGAGGTCTCTTCTAACCTTAGTGATACTGTGATACTGTAATATTAATCAAACGATAACCTCCCACTTACCTCTGCTATTCCAATTTTAATTTCCATAAAGGCTATATTAAATTTCAAAAGAACAATTGCAGAGTAGGAATGAATTCTCAGACCCCATTGTCTACCCATGACAGAATTTTTAGTTTAGGCTTCATTGGTCTGATCTGATAAAGTGAACACTAGAGGCTTGTATATAGGTACTGTCCTGGAACTCAGATGTCAGTTTAATTTTGACTGAAATATATGTAGTTTGTGGTTCCATAATGGCAATAAATAAATATCTGTCAAGTCTACATCTACATTCTATGCCTACCCCAGTCAATAGGGTGAATTAGTAGGAATGGATCTGTATGTATCTGATGTCCACACGTTTTGTGGTACAGTTTTGTTTAAACTTTGATGTAAATTAGTCTGGGACAGTGAACCAATTTAGGATTAAAGAGTATTGGTTGCATTTCCTGATGTGCCAGGAAACATCTTCCAGCTGTTCTCTGAAACACTCATGTTGTGAACCAGAGCTCAGTAAGGGGGGAAAATCAGGACACTAGCTTCACAAACTCCCATGTGCCCTGAAATAGAATGCTACTGCAAACAAACTATTTCCTTCTATACTATATTCAATTATTTTTTTTTCTGTTGATGACATTACCATGTGTTAGAATAATTTTCATCATCACAGCCTAACTTCTGGCATTGACTTCACTAACAAAAATCTTAACATGAGTCTCTGTGGTAAACCACTATTTCCTTTCTGTTCTGAGGACAGACTGGGTTACCTGTAAGCCAGTTCATTGCTCATTTTAGATTTATTTATCCATTTAATCATCTTAATTAATAGCTTTCTATGTAGCTTTATATCAGATCATCTCTGTGATTCTTAATTAATAAATTGCTCTCCAGGAGAATATCTGGGCTTTACTTAGATGTTAGTTAGATGACAACCGTCATGCATTTCTAGTGTAAGAAGACAATTATTTCACCAGTAAAGAAAAATTAATCTGGAACAGCCTTCTTTCTCTTAATGCATATTTCTTTTCTTCCCATTTTTCATTTTCCTCCTTCAAAATATATTCTAATGTTTTCTACATTGTTTAGGTTAAGCTGATAGGTCAATTGAATTTTCCTTTGATCTTGAAAATATATATGTGTGTATACATTTATTCCCTGTCCTTCTAATTTGGTATACTTAGGAGTCTGTTTGGCTTCTTCTTTCATATGCAAGTTTTCTTTTTCTCCTTAGTTTTATTAAGAAGGGTCTAAGAAACTTTATATCTTTAAATATTCTTTTCAAGACTGAATCAAATTCTACTCCCCTCTTCCTCTCCCTTTCCCTCTCCCTTTCCCTCTCCCTTACCCTTTTCCCCTCCCTCTCCCTCTCCAAACCTCTCCTCTCCAAACCTCTCCTCTAAATTATAGTTTTTCTTTATTGAATAATGAAATTTAATGAAATTTCTAGACTTATTGGATGATCCACATATCCTTTCCAAGATGTGTCTATAGTGTGGAACCCTTTTTACAAACAAATTTCTCTGCCTTGAACCTAAATTAAAGATATTTTTGCACATTCACCTTCAAGTGTTAAATCTCTCCCTTACTCAATCCTTTAAGTGCTCATGCAATTTGAATTCATGTAATAGTTCCTTCATTTCTGACTTCACCCTTCTAAAATGATAAACATTGATTACAAATCTTTTTTGCTTCTTCTTTCTTTGAATTGAGTTTAATACTATTGTAATAACATATTACCATGGGCAATTTGTACAATTAAATGTCTGGTTACAGAGATACGAATGGTGAGGTCTTCTATGTAGAAATTTCACATTCAGAAGTGTCTCCACACTGTGTGCATTAATAACATTTATTTCACCTCTATTTATATGGATAGTGTAAGAATCCTGCATAAGTAAAACCTACCCAGAAACAGTTTCTATTAATAATTCCATCACTAATGGCATGACAGAGATTTCTATCAAAATCCAAATAAAATCCCAAGCTTCTACAGCAGACCTGTCGCAGTCCTCAGTAAAGTTCAGTTTTCCAGGCTTCCCCAATGTGAATTTCAGTCAATCATAGAATGAAGAATCACTGAATAATTGAGACTAAAAATGATCTCAGGAAGTCATCTATCTTCCTGCTTGAAGGAGGTCTCTCTTTGATTTGATGCAAACTTCCAACTTTGTGAGCAAGTATTCCATTACCTCCTCCAGCAAAGGTGCGCTAAACCCCCCATGTCCTGCAGTAGACTCTTGTACCCTATTTGAGACCAGGTATAGTACAATGCACTAGACACTGCATTTTGAGCATTATTGTAGAACCATTATTTTACCCATGTTAGTTGACTACCAACCCAGACCCTTAGGTCACAACTTGAGTATAAGAACACTGTGGGATGCAGTATGAAAAAATCTTTCTAAATTTGACAGGAATGGCATCCATTGCTCTTCCTGCCCATGAACCAGACATTTTATCATAGAAGGCACACAAGATGATCAGACATAATTTATCCTGCTTAATTCAGTGATTACTCTCTCCTTTCTCTCCTTTGCATGCCCAGAATTGTGTTTCAAAAAAACTTGCCTATGATTTTCCAGCTTGCAGTTTTGACCAATCTTCTCATTTTTAAAATAGATTTTCTTTATTTTCAGCTTGCTATGTTAAATTCTTTTGTTGATTACCAATGGACTTATATTGAAATATGAGATATTCCAGCTGGATATAAGGAAAAACTTTTCCATTGTGAGGATAGTGAAACCGGGGAACAGGGAGGAGGTACAATCTGCAGGCTTGGAGACACAGCTGGATGCAGTCCTGAACAAACTGATCTGATATCATTGCTGACACTTATGACACTCCTGCTGAGTAGGAGTTTGGACTAGATTACCTCTTGAGGTCCTTTCCAACTTGGATTATTTTGTGGTTCTGTGGCCATGACATTGCATATTTAAAGCATGTTCACAGGATCTAAGCCAAAGATACTAAGGAGCTGATACTCATTTCTTGGACTACAACAACAACAACAACAAATCCCATAAAACTAGAGATGTTCTGTTATATAGTCAGCTCCCATGTCCAATGTGGATAAAACTCAACACATTAAACATTTACCTCCATATACTTTCACAGCGACAGTTTGACCTCCTCCATCAATAATTTCATTTTCCTGAGTAGTGCTCCCATTAGTAGCATTGTTATTTCTGCTTGATTGATATCTATTTCTTCTTGAGTGATATCTACCATTCAGTGGCTTGTAACAACAGTAGTATCCCAGATATTACATTTGTCTTTGTGTCATCCAAGTTCTTGCAGAGAAAATTGAATTATTTTGCCTCGTATTTTGCCCCATGTCTTAACTGAGATAGATAATTGATAGCAGGATCAGTCTCAATATTCAGAAATTGTCATCCCAAGTAGGGCAGTCTGCTTCAGCCAGATAAGCTATTTTGTTTTCCAGCAGCATATGTCAGAGGATTCAAAAACATTCCATAAAGCATTGTTTATGAAAAACAATTATTTATTATGTCTTCAAAGATGACATGATGTACCATTGTTGAAGAATCTTCTCAAAGTTGGCACTGACATTCTTGATCTATGGTGTCTGCAGTCCTGCTTGACCCAGCATTCAGACAATGTTTACTTGCTTGCATCAGGGTTGTTCTTCATATACAGATGAGAAAAGGAGGAATTTCACATAACTGTCCAGGTACATATATTAGGAAAAAGACAGTTCTGGCATAATTGAGAAGAGTACTCAAATGAGGCACGAAATGAACATGCTAGAATAGGAAACTGCCTTTGTAATCAAACTGATTTTTTTGTTAATTCATTGATGTCAGGTAAATATTTAGGTAATGACTTGGCTTCTCACTCATATTTTTAACACTCTGACACAGTGCTAAGCTCCTTCACTCTTCATATAGTCTTATCCTACATAGTATTCTTAATCTGGAAAGGCAAGATCATAGAATCATAGAATTGTTAAGGTTGGAAGGGACCTCAAGAATCATCTGGTTCAAACACCCCTGCCATGGGCAGGGACACCTCACACTACATCAGGTTGCTCACAGCCACATCCAGACTGCCCTTAAAAACCTCCAGGGATGGGGCTCCTACCACCTCCCTGGGCAACCTGTTTCAGTGTCTCACCATCCTCATGGGGAAGAACTTCTTCCTAACATCCAATCTGAATCTACCCATTTCTAGTTTTGTTCCATTTCCCCTGGTGCTATCATTACCTGATCATAGTGTGAAGTTATGATGTGTCATGTAACTAACTCAATCCCAAGCTGGTATGATGTCCCAAAACAGAATGACAGTCTGTGATTTCTGCAGCTTATAGAAAATCTTCTGCAGTTCAATTCATGGTAATTGTGGATATTCTTGTATAATCACAGTTTGATTTTTCTATAGTATTATGGTTCAAATGGAGTAAATCACTGTTTTCCCCCCATTTGACTCTCTAACCCCACTTCTAAACACTGAAGCTGTCATGGAAACTTGGAAAATAAGAACAGAATGTTCTACTTGCAGTGCTGAACTTTAAAAATCCAACGAGTTCCTCAATTGTGTGATTCCAACAATAGGTGATGTTGTGATGCTCTCCTGAGTTTGTATGCAGCCTGAAATGATTGCTTGTGAAGAAGGTTAAACTTCTCTACTTGGGGCAGATTTGTATGCTAATTCTGGTTAATCATTTCTCAAAAAGTGTGCTGATATTTCTTGTG
This sequence comes from Colaptes auratus, assembly GCA_015227895.2. Lineage (NCBI taxonomy): Eukaryota > Metazoa > Chordata > Aves > Piciformes > Picidae > Colaptes > Colaptes auratus. Next base: position 12,763,784 of record CM037636.1, read on the forward strand.
AATCCATTTTACACTTATTCTAGTACACTAGATATACTTCCACTACTAATGTAATTGTTAACCAAAAAATTGCCATGGATACTTGCTTTCAAACAGTGTAATCTGTGAAATAAGAAACCTCATTTCTGTCATGGAGAACACATTTAACCTGCTATGGTGAGAAATTAAGTCATTAAACACCAGCAGGAGGATAAAGGCTTTTGCAGCTCCTGTATTCATTGTACAAAGACAACTAGACAAGGAAACTATCTGTAGGAATGTAGCCTAACACTATTCCAGCCAGATTTGCAAATTTTCATAAATCAAATCCCACACATTTTAAGAAAGTGAAGAATCTTGGTATTGACTAGAGAAGAAAGGGGGTGGGGAGGGTGGGGGGAAGAGGTGGGGAATAGAAAATTGAGCCTGCAATGCTAGTTTCTCAAGTATGAAATGCATTTAGTATAGACACTCCACCATATTTTCACCCTTGGAAGAAGAAAGCACAGGGAATATTTGCAAATGAGGAGTAAAACGTGTAAAATTTTGTTTCTTGGAGTGTGCAGGGATACCATGAATAGGCAAAACAATGATTTTTCTTATTTTCTGCTTTCTTTTTTTGTTGTCCTTTTGTTTGTTTATTTTTGCTTTGTTGGTTTTTTTTTTTTTTCAGTCACCTGGTATTTGACATATCCTTTTTTTTTAATATACTCATGTGATCTTTATGGATTATCAGTTATCCAGTTCAGCTCCCTGTGACCCAAACTAGTAACCTATGGAAAACATTCACTAACAGCTAACACATTCATTAGCTATTATCAATCAGCACAGTTTTACTTTTTAGCTGGAGTTATGAAAAATGCATGAAGGCAGAAATGAACTCTGGTTTGTGGCATTTGTTGTGAAGCCCAGAAGCAGCAGCAACCCGCAACCTATCATGCATAAAAGCAGAAATAACATTTATGAGCCCAGGCATGTAAAGCTTGAATAGTCAGATTCATGAAATTCACTGAGATTTGGATTAAATTTAAATCATTCTATACACCTCTACTTTAAATTAGAGCTCTGCCTGCAGTGAAAAAAACCCTCCCACTTGAATGGAACTTATATTTTTAAGAAGTCTGAATGTGCTAGAATTTAAACTGAGCTCCAAGTTTGCTCTTAAGATGTACAGCAGGTCAATTCACACACAGTGTTAAATGGGGAGGGGCAAAAGAGATAATGCTACATCCTCTTGGAGTTCTAGCTATGGACCCAAGTTTATAAAGATCAGAACATGCCTTACTTTAGAATGGAATGGAATGGAATGGAATAGAATAGAATAGGATAGAATAGAATAGAATAGAATAGAATAGAATAGAATAGAATAGAATAGAATAGAATAGAATAGAATAGAATAGAAATAAACCAGGTTGGAAGGGACCTCTGAGATCATCGTGTCCAATCTATCATCCAATACTATCTAATCAACTAAACCATGGCACCAAGCATCCCATCGAGTTCCTCTTAAACACCTCCAGTGATGGCAACTCCACCACCTCCTTGGGCAGCCCATTGCAATGGGCAATCACTCTTTCTATGAAGAACTTCTTCCTAACATCCAGCCTAAACCTCCCCTGACACAGCTTGAAACTGTGTCCTCTTGTTCTGGTGCTGGTTGCTTGGGAGAAGAGACCAACCCCCACCTGTCTACAACCTCCCTTCAGGTAGTTGTAGAGAGCAATAAGGTCTCCCCTGAGCCTCCTCTTCTCCAGGCTATCTCCATTTATGAAATTATGAAGCTTCAAGTATCCAAATGAAGACTATAAGCTAAGCAACAGAAACTCCATGATGCTCAGTAAGTTTTCTTTTGAGAAAACAGCAACCACAAAATGCCTGTCCTTGTACCACTTCTCTTTGCTTTGCATTAAACTCGAAGGGCACCATACTTCAAAAAATATTCCAAACACTTGCATCTTCACTTCTCATTTGTGCTTCATAAGATGTAGTATAGACATAGCAATGACATTAAAAAATAAAAGAAAATAAAAAAAAAAATAAAAAGAAGGTATTTTGTAGATCAAATTTGCATTACAAACTAGTAGCATTTCATGCTTTGTATGTTTAAATTCTGTGTATCAGCCGCTGTGGCTTTCACATATTTTCAGTAGGTGCAGAAAAAAAAAATCACTGAAGCTTAGAATTTATTTCAATATCTAAATAAATTCTCAGCCCATCATTCATATGACTTGTGGACTGCAAATAAAGTCATACAATGCATGAAGATGAAGAGATTATATCACACATCCAGAGTCCTGGAATCCATAAATATAAATGCTCACATACACACACAGGTACCCCCCAGTATGTATGGCGAACTTTCAGACCCAAATGCTTTGACCCAAGCCTATCCATCTGTGGTGGTTTGAGCCTTAACTGGAAGTTAAGAGCTCAGGTGGGGGGCAAGGCTGAGAATCTCTCCCCCACTTCCCTCCCTCCTCCCTCCCAACAGAGAGAGGAGAAAAGGAAGGAGCAAATTCACCAAACTAATTTGGAGTCAGCTTGGAAGTAGAGAGGTAAAGAGTTGTCTTTAAGCAATATATATATATAAAACAATAACAGGAAAAAGGTTCACAAGGGCAAGGAACAAGGATGGATGGGAGTGGGACAAAAACAAGAGAATAATACAAAACCAGCCTTTCTCTGAGGAAGCGTGGAGGCAGCAGGGAGAAGGATCAGGTCCGACCACGTGGCAGAGGAGCAGGAGGGCAGCTGCAGTAGCTCTCGTCCAGCAGAGGCAGGAGCCAGAAAAAAGCAGGGCCAACAGCTACGATGTCCTGCTTTTTATACCCTAGCTGGGCAGGGAGGGGGGAGTGGAACAGACTCAGCTTCCCAGGCAAAAAAATGCCCTGCAGGGAGTGAGAAGTACTTGCAAGCCCTCCACCCTGCTTTGTTCTTTTGTTCTCAGAAAAGAGTGTTAACCCACCACACCATCTGTTGTGGTTCAGACTTGAAGAGCTTGGTTTCTCTTCCGCAGACCATCAAGCTTAAATTTCTGATTTCTAGGAATAAGAAAGCAGATGCTCTCATCAATCTATTTAATGAAGGGAGATCTGGTAAGGTTCTGCAATTTTGAGCCAAAATCTTGCCATGACAGTCTGCAGCAGTGTGGGCAAAATGGCTGGACTTACTGATCTCAAAGGTTCTTTCTGGTCTGGATGATTATATGATATATGTTTAACCTTATTTCCAAAATATTTTATTTCTTCCACAGAATTAATTTGTGTATATAGTGTTTTCTAACTTATATGTTAAAAATATTAAGAATATGTACACATTATTGACTGACTTGAGAGCAGCCCTGAAGAAAAAGACTTGGAGGTGCTGGTAGGTGAGAAGCGCAACATGAACCACCAGTGTGCACTTGCAGCCCAAAAAGCCAATCACATCCTGGGCTGCAGCAAGAGAAGCATAGCCAGCAGGTTGAGGGAGGTGATTCTCCCCCTCTACTCTGCTCTGGTGAGAACCCACCTGGAGCACTGTGTCCAGTTCTGGAGCCCCTATTACAGGAAGGATCTGACGTGCTGGGACATCTCCAGTGAAGGGCCAGGAGGGTGACTAGAGGGCTGGAGCTCCTTTCTTATAAGGACAGACTGAGGGAGTTGGGGCTATTCAGTCTGGAGAAGAGAAGGCTCCAAGGAGACTTTATTGTGGCCTTCCAGTATCTGAAGGGGGCTACAAGCAAGCTGGGGAGGGACATTTTAGGGTGTCAGGTAGTGATAGGACTAGGGGGAATGGAAAAAAGGAAAATTAGAAATTAGTAGATTCAGATTGGATATTAGGCAGAAGTTCTTCCCCATGAGGGTGGTGAAACACTGGAACAGGTTGCCCAGGGGGGTGGTGGAAGCCTCATCCCTGGAGGATTTTAAGGGCAGGCTGGATGTGGTTCTGAGCAACCTGATGTAGTGTGAGGTGTCCCTGCCCATGGCAGGGGGATTGCAACCAGATGATCCTTGAGGTCCCTTCCAACCTTAACAATTCTATGATTCAATGATTATTATTAACATCGATTTTCTAAAAAGGTACTATGATTTACTTTTTAAAACAAAGTGTTTCAAAGTATATGCTTAGTCATTTTCATATCTTTATGATTGCCCATTTGTTAGAATTAAGATCAATGTGAGACAGTGTGACTTAGATGAGATGCAGGTATATAGCTTATGGAATTCTGCACAATACTATGCACAAAAAACCCCAGACAAACCACAACAAAGCTAAACACTCCAAAACCAAATTAGTTTAAGATAGAAGTATTTGTTGCTATTTCTACTTTTCAGGAATAGAAGGTTTCCAAAAATTCCAATATATTAGATACTTTATATAAAAACTTATATACTGATCAAATTAAATCAGTAGAAGCTACAGAAAGAACTTTAAAAACATACTTTCTGTGATAATTTTGTAAAGCTCAATCATTTTGCAACCGTTTGCAAAGAAGGATGGCTTTTTCCTTAATGAAATTTAGATGACCAGAGAGAAAACACATCTAAACCCTTCTGAATCCAATATTCAGTATTTTCTGCAGGGTGACCAAGAAGCAAAGCTTGACATGTTTGTCTTGGTTTTCAAATATGCCTAAAAGAGTACTTGTCTTCAGGTACTAGGCTTTCCTGAATCCAGACAGGATACTTGGGTCATTAATCCATGTGCTTTTTATGCTGACTTTAGGCCTCTGCCACAGGATTCCAATAAAATCTTTATCATACTACTTCATTTTAGAATTTAGAAGCACATGTGTGTGTCTGTCTGGAGAGGGAAAGAGACTCAGTTCTTTTGAATATTCCAGTGTTAGGAAATTAAAGGCACAAACGAGGCCAAAATATCAACAGCGAGTCTATTTATTACACAAATAAAGTGCATGGATCAGAAGGGGAGAGAGAGAAAATAGAGAGGGAGAGAGAGAAAATAGAGAGGGAGGGAGAGGAAATAGAGAGGGAGAGAGAGAAGAGGGAGACAAGAGCAAAGGAATTATATTACCACACCCCTCACAACCCAAGACCATTTGAGTCTGTGGAGGAAAGGTGCTGCAGCTTTGGATGTAGAGGAGATGTTTGGTCTGTAGAGGAGGGGTGCTGTAGCTTTGGCTGTAGAAGAGATGATGTCCTCTGAGCAGCCTCTTCAGCTCCATGAGTTGTAGCAGGCAGAACTTAGGACAGGGAAAGAGGGTTCCTCTTGATCTGCTTCTTCCAGGCTGCATGGTGATGTTTCTGTCATTTTTTATCTCCTGGTATTCTCTCAGTTTTTCTTCAGAGCAGCACTGCCCCAGGCATTTCCTTCCCTAGTGTTTTCCTTCGTCGGCAGCATTGTCCAGGTCTTTTCCTTCTGTGTTTTCCTTCTTCTGAGCCAGTAGTTGATCAGATCATTGGTACAGTTTTTAGGTATGTATATTCCAGTGAGTACCGATAGCAGTGGCCTCTGCCCATTTCCAGGACAGCTGCAGCCTCGTGAGCAATCCATTTCTGTTCATCTTCCCGAGAGTTGTTCCAGTGGCTCTGCCCAATACACATCAGCTATTGTCTGGGCAATCAGCAAAGGTGATTTTTATCTTTTGAGTCACATCAGAAGAGACAAGATTTAGTCTCTCACAATGTGATAAATAGTTTAGCTAATAGTTGCACTATATACCTTTTCTGTAGGATGCTGTCCTCTCAAACAAATGCCTTGTGAAAATGAAACAGTGGGGATATACTAAATGGTAGCAAAGCTGCTACCTGTTGCTTGTAGACTTACAGTACGTTCCTTATGAAAGAGCACAGTTCAATGTTAATTTACTTAGATCGCACTACAATAATTATGAGGCTTCTGGTGGAAGGCTGATTTAAAAGAATTTGAAGAGAGAAACATTAAAAAAATACCCCAAAAAAACCCAAACCAAACTTGTCAGATTAGTTCTACTGAGATTTAATGAATGGTATGCTGCAATGACAAAGTCCAAACATCTTTCACTTTGGCACTGACATTAATTTTGAACAACGAAAACATAGCTGCCCAATCCCCTCCTGTAGCTTCTCTTGACCTCCTCTGAAATTCCCACTATGTATCTCTTTAACTACGTACACAAAAGAAATACAAATGAAGTGTGGGACAGCATAAGGGTGGAGACACACTGAAACATACTGCTTAGCTTTGTTTCTTTTGGTTGTTTTGTTTTGTTTGCTTTTAATAGCAAATAAAGGCAATAACAAAATGCGAGTTTAATATCAAGTAATAACTGCAAAAACTGAAGCAATCTTCCAGTGTGATCTCAGCTGCCAGCTTCGGTATCAAGACAGGAAGAAGAATGTGAGACGATAATAAATGGCACGAATCAAGGTTTGCTGGTTCTCAACAGCTAATATTTCTGTGAAGAAATAGTTAGCCTATTCAATACTAGTTCTTCATGGATTTATTGTATTATAAACATTCAAGAGAAAACATTCCGGGGATGTAATTTGAAGGTAAGAAAATGTGTATCTTCTAAGTGTACCTTCAAGGGACAGAAAAGATTATGTCCAGGTATAAAGCAATAAATAAGTTTTCTAGAGAGCAAAGAACAAAGAGATGAGTGGGTGGAAACATTTGGAAGGAAATGAGTTCAAATGTCATGGACGGGCCTGTGAGCCTAAAGCACAAAACATCAAAAAATCATGGAGTCCCATCATTAAGACTCCACATTTCCAATAAACTCTACCTGTGCATTGAAGTCAACTAGATTCATTCTGTTTGGTGGTCTTGAAATGAAGGAACATAATACAATCCCAATCATATTATCATTCTCCCCAAATTCCACAAAGTCAGACACGGACAAAACATGCTTGAGTCCAAGGCTTTAGAATTTAACCACATAGAAACATTTGCCACATTTGCCTGTCTCTTTCATCTCTTTGCTTGAGACTGATAGCTTTGCACCAGCAAATCTCTGATTAACATGCATCCTCTTTGAGTCCCTTTAGTTTTTTGGTTTGCTTTGGTCAGTCTGTTCAGGTGAAAAAAATAAACTGAAAAGCAAACCAAAGTAACCTGGTTTGGGCAGCTCTAATATACAAGCTTCAAACACCCATCTCAGAGTGCATACCTGATACCTCCTAGTACACTAATGCATAATGAAATGAAATTTACTAAGGTAACATTAAAGTCATTAAATATTTCCACATAAATATGACTGCATCTCCTAATATGACAGTAAACTGTTTTGCAAATTATTCTGAGAGCAGATTTCAGTAAAAAAGCATTGAATATAATTACCTTAAAAATGAAGCTAACACATGCATCCTCAATTAGCCCGCCTGCAATCATAAGTGGACACACACATATGTTTGTGTGCATATGTGTACACATGCATATATTCTGCAAGTACATCTCTTCCACTTGCTTGTAAAGGACTTGAGCAGCCCAGGTGGAAGCAAATGAAAGCTTTATTTGCAAGCACAACTACAATCTACAATGGAATGCAATGAATATGTACAAAATGTACAGTATTTAAAATTGATAAACAGCCCAAGAACCCCCTGGTCAAAAAACCAGGGGAAGCTATTAGCTTCTCCCTCTCTGGACCCCCTTACCCTTCTGTACAAAAGAGGGAAGAGACAGAAGCAGAGAAGTTAATACTAAAACAATGCAGCCAAGGTCAAGCAGAAGTGAGTTAGTATCTCTCCCAGGGTGAAGAAGAGAGAAAGAAGGGAGATTGTTTTGGTACAACTAATTTTAGTCCCTTATTTCTTCCAATGGAATTGTTTAGAGTGATCTTTAGTTTCCTTTTTACACCCACAGTGATTTATTTACATTTTGTTGCTTTTCTGCACAAGATCTGTGAAACATTTTTAAGGGCACAGACTGAAACTACCACAGGACTTTCGCAAACTGACTGGAAATTTATTAAATTGAACATTTTTGCAGATGAAGAAATCTGTTGTTAACAGAATCATAAATAATTTTAATGAAAACAAACAAACAAACAAACCACATCAAAACTTGTTTAAATAGAAAACCACTGAGACAAAGCTGTCTGACAAAAGAAAATGTCTCTTCACCTCCTTCACTTCCTTCCCATATCTGAACAGATACATTCAAAATGCCTGTCAAATGAAAAAGAACTGATCGGGAATCAATCCCTTCATGTTATATGGGGAAATAGAATTGTTTTAATCAATTCACTACCTTAGATATTACTATCAGCAATTTAAAGGGAAAAAAAAATCATCACCCTATGACTTATTTAGAGAACTGTAACTGTGATGTGCCTTCAGGCATTAATTTACTGGACAGAAGTAGTTCTTTTAGAAAGGCGACAATCTTAATTCAACTTTAAATATGAAGGGCTCTCTAAATGCAACTGCTGTTTTATATAGAGTTAATATTAGTACTCTAGTTAATTTCAACCAAAGGAGGATCACAGATCACATAAACATAGGACCAAACATTTAGAGCAAGCCTACCATCCTAAATATTAACAAGACGACTTCCACTTAGTTATATATAACAAAAGGGTTTTGATTGAATAGATCAGAAGCAGTGCTGTAGGTCCTGATGACATTCGTGTCTCTGTACACTGCCATCATAGTAGTTTGTAATATCATGAAATCTGTGGTGAAATAGGTAGGTCTTTCATATTCCTGTTTCATGCTAGGAAAAGTTAAAGTAGCAGAAATAAGTAAAAATAACTGAAAAATCTGCAGAAGTCAATAGATTCTGTCCAGGCTTTATTTATTTAGAGCATTTGGCCTACAAATCTGTATCTCTACCCTAGAGAGAAAGAACAACCACATGCCTTGGGCAAAGTCTCCTTCAGTGTGGTAAGGATGTTCAGAGGATTTCTATATTAGTGTCCTTCCATGTATTTATAGTGTATCACATACTTAGCAGAGCATTGTGGAGTATTAGGTTTGCTTCCAGATCAGGATAGAATTCATGCAGCAAAGAGTTCCTGATCCTTCCATTATTTTGTGTCCTCGCTTTAAAATCCACAACTATTTTGGAAAACCAGCTCACCAGATGTGCCATTCTAATGAGAAGCTGCAATACACATTCTTTATCATTCTTTTCACTTTTCGCCTCTTTACACCAAAAATTCATGTAAACAGTTGTTTCATTGTTGGAAAAGGACAATGAGGGAAGAAAACAGACTTAAAAAGGTTATTTTCCTGTAAGTCACTGTCCTCCTTGATTTTAAAAGGCAGAAAGGAGGCTGCTGCATTCTGTCCCAGCCTGAATTCATAAACCTAACTTGATCGTCTTCTGAAGAATTTATGAATCATGGTTAATAATCAGCTTTAGGCTCTTCTGAGGGAAGAATCACATTTTGAAGCTACAAAGGTCCACTAAATAGCCCACGGGAAATGACCCTGCATCCCATTAAATATAAAAACTCACTACTGTAGGACTCTATGTCAGAGGTAAAACATTTCAGTCTCTGCTCCCTTCAAGTGTCAGAGATCATGCTCTGCCTAAATGCTTTATTAAGATTGAAGATGCATACCAGATTTCTGCTTCTCAGGGAAAACCGTTTTCTTCTGCTTGAAAAAGTTTTTCCTTTTTACTTTGGGGGGAAAAAAAGACCCATAAGCCTTTCTTTTCTCCATTCCCATATATTCATTATTGTCCACTTTTTTCTTAAAGCTTTTATCTTTCTTTTATCTATTTCATATGCCTGTGGCAAACACCATAGTTGTCTTCTTTCTATTCCAGGAATCAGCTACAGTGTATGCTTTATCTTAGTTAGAGCAGGTTGCTATTTTCCTATTTAAATGGAAGATATGGATTGAAAGTCAGATGTGAAGGTCAGGGAAATAGCTCTTAGTTTATTGTGACGTAGGTCTTTGTACGACTTTTTTTTGCTTGACGGAAAGCATAATCACAAGTTTGTTATTGAGAAATAAAATGAAAGGCACATTTCCTTTAATAATATATTTCAGTTTCCCAGGTGTAAGTGGTTCCACAATTATATTTTTTTTGCTCTCTCTTCAACTGCAATGGTGGTATTTGCCACAGTTTGAAAAAGTCATTTACAAGCAGTTCTTCATGTTAGTTCATATTTTAGGGAACACACACACAAAGTTGTTTAGGTGGGTTGGATTGGTTGATAGGTTGTACACAATGATCTTGAAGGTCTCTTCCAACCTGGTCTGGTCTATTCTATTCTATTCTATTCTATCCCATCCTATCCCATCCTATCCTATCCTATCCTATCCTATCCTATCCTATCCTATCCTATCCTATCCTATCCTATCCTATCCTATCCTATCCTATCCGAAAGTGGAAAATAGACAAGTCGAACAGATAGCTGTTGATTTCCACTGCGTGATTTAAGTAATGGCAATAAATTATGACAGTCTTAGTGATGCCAAGATTAATATCTTGTGTTTCTCTGCTTATAAAAGGGAATATACTGGCAAACTATTTTGTGATGCAACCATTCTGACTTCAGTCAACTTCCCATAGTCTACAAGACCTTTAGTAAACAAAATTCTTGGCATACCCAATGGCTGTTCACAAAGTCCTTAGACTCGTACATTCAACACAATACAAACAGTACTCAAGAATGAATACAGATTATAAAGGAAAGTAACAAAAACAGTACAGAATCACAGAATCAACCAGGTCGGAAGAGACCTCCAAGAGCATCAAGTCTAACCAATCACCCATCCCTGACTAATCAATTAGACCACAGTGTCAGGATATGCTTGGAGCAATTTTGTGTTTTTACTACCCTGCTCTACAGCTTGCTTTGTCTTTGTTGTTCTGCAAGTCCAGGTTACATCCAAATTTGTTGTATATACATATATGTTTTACATATATGTTTTATGGATTGAATACTTGTCCTTTGCTTTGTTTGTAATGGCTAGACCAGGTTTTATTCAGCTCACAAGATGACATTCCTGTAATGAGTAATAATTAGCCATAGATCAGTTGCTTATAGTGATGGAGTCTCCACTACCTCCCTGTAGTTTCCATGTGTCTGTTACCATCCCATAACTTTACTTCTCTGTGCTTTGATTGCACATAAGCAATGATTATTAGTGTATGTTAACTATCAAAGTGTATAGAACCAAAGGAATTGTGCAAAGTTAAGTAAAAAGGTAAAATAAAGTGAGTAATTACATGATCATTAAAGAAGTTGAAATTATTGCAAGCTCAAACAAAATCTACAGGCAGGCTAAGACAAGTCCAGGCAAAGCCTGACAGGGCCCAAGGGCTAAAAGAAGCCTGTGGTTTCTTACAAGCAAAAGCAACTCCAAATTTACTCCAAATTTACACTGAATAATAAAAGGGAACTGCTTATGGGCATTGAGCAGAATAGATATTGAGCAATAGGGCAACCACTACTTACATTTCCTGGAGCACTCAGTAAGTCACAGTTTAAAAAAGCCACCTGGGAGAAGGAGAACAAGCACCAGATGCACACTGGACTCTCTCCAGCTTCTTCTGGAGTATGAGCCCTTGAAGACCATTCTGTTTGTTTTGACACATAAAGTGAGTAAATTTACAATTTTTAAACCATTATCCTGCCCATGAACCTGCCTCCACCAAAAGCTTTTATCATCTTCATCTTCCATGCATGCATTTAGGTCACAAGCTTAGACTGTGCATTTAGCTTGTGTAAGGAAAAAAACAATATTTTTTTGGACTGCCCAGAAATTACTCTGGAAAGATTTTGTTGTCTCATAACAAGGTTATTTTTGTTCTTAGCTTTCTGTCATGTACAAAGTGTTTCAATCCTACCTCATTGTTCTTTATTCCCTTCCTGTACAGAGGACAACCTTCATAAATGTGTCATGTACTCTGTAGCATAGGACAGGAATGTCATCAAGACTTTATGGAATCAAACACTAGGATTTCATGTGTAAAATTCAAAGTACTTTCCTGGTGCTGAATATATTTAATTATAAAACTATTAACAACATAGCTAATCATTGCACAACACATACTTAGTGCATAAAAGAACATAGCCTCAAAACAAAAACTGAAGTTAAATGCATTTTGTAACTAGTTTTTTGCTTATTTGGTTAAACCCAAATTTTTCTTCAATTTTTGTGTCCACAGAGTTCTTGGCCCAAGCAGGAATGCAGAAGTGTTCAGGACAAGCTTGCCAGGACTCTGGAAAAAAATATGTACTTGATTGTTCAAGGCTGACTGTTGATTTAAAGTATTTGGAAACTCTTTCCAACAGCAAGTATCTTACTAAACATACTTAAATATATCTTGTGTATACAGATGGGTCCAGTGTATCCCACAACAGAAGAAAATAAGCCATCTACGGAGAACTGGTCACATAACTTGAGTATGAACACTTAGTTATTATTCTGTGCTTTTTTCATTTGCAAAACATTATCCACATTTCTCACTGTGGAAACTGAATTACAAATTGATAAACAAGTTGTGCAGTGCCAACACTCTTAGAGACTGAGCACTCTGATAGCCTTCTGTGATGATGTGACTAGCTGAGCAGCTGAGGGAAGAGCAGTAGATATTGTGTACCTCGACGTCAACACTACATCCCATCGCATTCTCATAGGTAAGCTTAGTGTGGATTAGATTAGTGGATGTTAATGTGGATTGAGGACTGCCTGAATGACAGAGCTCAGGGTGTTGTGAGCAGTGATGCAGAGTCTAGCTGGGGTCCTATAGCTATCAGTGCTCTCAGAGTTCAGTGCTGGATCCAGTGTTGTTCAACACCTTCATCAACGACCTGGATGAAGAGATGAAGTGTGCTCTTAGCAGATTTGTTGATGATAAAACATTGGGAAGAACAGCTGATGCACTGGAAGGCTGTGCTGGCATTCAGAGAGACCCGGGCAGGCTGCAGCTCCACAGGTGGTGTGGAGCTGGTTAGAGAGCTAGCCAGGATGCAGGAGTCCCTGTCTGGCTGCTAAAAAACCCCACATAAGGGACTTTTTTGTCCATGTTCCTTTTTTTTTAAATTTAATACATATATATACCTGCACACACACACACACACCCTGTGTATCCCGGGGTGCATTAAGAAGAGTGTGACCAGCAAATCAATGGAGGCTCTTCCTCTCTACTCTGCACTAGTGAGGCCACATGCAGAGTAATGGGTCCAGTCCTGGGCTGCCCAGGTCAAGAAATACAGGGAACTACTGGAGAGACTCCATCAAAGGGCTGCAAAGATGATAAGTGGACTGGAGAATTTTTCTTAAGAGGATGAAAGATGCGGGACACTTTAGCCTGGAGAAGAGAAGACTGAAAGGGGATTTTCTCAGTGCTTACAAATATCCAAAGGCTCAAGGTCATGGGGCTGGAGCTGGGCTCTTTCCAGTGGTGCCCAGTGACAGGACAAGGGGCAACAGGCACAAAGTAGAATTCTACCTAAAAGAGGGAAAAACTTCTTGACTTTGAGGGTGATGAAGCACTGAACCAGGCAGCCCATAGAAGCAGTGGAGTCTTCTTTGGAGACTTTCAAAACCCACCTGGAGACATTCCTATGCAACCTGATCTAGGTATACCTGCTTTAGCAGGGTGATTGGACCAGCTGATATCCAGAGGTCCCTTCCAATACCTGTCAATCTGTAATTCTGTGATTTGGTGATGTTTTTTGAAGAAGCACTTGCTATGTCAAACCTATCACAAAACATTCTGTCATTGTTTCTTTCATACAGCTAACTGAAATAATACTGATGTTTTCTTTTATCCAGGAAAATACCTTAACCAGTTGGCCATGCTGCTGTTGGTTGATTACACTCCTACAGATTTATTCTTCCCAAAAGTTATAGCTAGAAAAAACATAAAGTACCATTTAAATCATGTCCATAGTTACAGCATTATTAAGAAAGACTCAGGAGTCCTTTTCTATGTCAGAAAAAGTTCTGAAAGTCCTTCTCTGTGTAAAATAATATTTTGCTATGTACTCCCAAACACATTGAAGTGAACAGAAAGATCCTCAAGTTTCCTACAGGTGAAGAATAGGTGAAAGAATTTTCTTTGACCAATAAGAGCAGCTCTTTAGTAGACAAATAAGTTGCTTGCTTAGACAAAGAAGCTTGAACACAACCTTAAGAATAAAATAAGTGACTGAGAAGAAAAAAACCTTTTCTACATTAAACTCTATTTGTAGATCTCACCTGGGATTAACCAATAAGTCCTTTCTCATGGGAATCAAGTGGAAGAATAATGGAAAGTAATTAAACTATGATATATTACACAGAAAGAAGCTTAGAAGCACATGTGCAGCCTACCTATTTGAAGACATGGAGAAAGCTGACACAAAAATGCCTGTGAACGTGAATGCAGCAAGTAGCCACATGTTGCTAGCACAAAAACATAATTTACTTTCAACATCTGGGGTTTGTGAACTGCCTTCAGAACAAAAAAGAATAATAATACATAGTGGTGGACTCTAGCATGGAGCTGTAACTCTAACTTTTGCTTATCTTCTTTTAGGCATCCCAAAAGAATGCTCTTCAATGCAATGCTGAGATTCAGTGCAATTTATTATGCAAATAACACTCTTCCTACAGCCTTGAGCACAAGCCCTATGAGGAGAGGCTGAGGGAGCTGGGATTGTTTAGCCTGGAGAAGAGGAGGCTCAGTGGAGACCTCATCGCTGTCTACAACTACCTGAAAGGTGGTTGTAGCCAGGAAGGGGTTGGTCTCTTCTCTCTAGCAACCAGCACCAGAACAAGAGGACATAGTCTCAAGCTGCACCAAGGGAAGTTTAGGCTCAAGGTGAGGAGAAAGTTCTTCACAGGGAGAGTCATTCATCACTGGAATGTGCTGCCCAGGGAGGTGGTGGAGTCACCATCCCTGGAGGTGTTCAAGAGGGGATTAGATGTGGCACTTGGTGCCATGGTTTAGTCATGAGGTCTGTGGTGACAGGTTGGACTTGATGATCTTTGAGGTCTCTTCCAACCTTAGTGATACTGTGATACTGTGATTGCATCCTGTTGGAAAATCAGCATATTTGCAAGCATATACAGTTCTTCCCTCTCTTCCCCCCAGCATTAACTTTGCCAGACCAACCCAGATGGAAGTAAAATGAAAGCTGTGTTTACAGGCAAAACTACAAGCTACAATGGAATGCAGTGTATGTGTACAAAATATATAGTATTTACAATATTTACAGGTATTTACAATTAATAAACAACATAAGAACCCCCCTGGTCAAAGACCAGGGGAAGCTACTAGCTTCTCCTTCCCTGCCTCCTCCTGACCCCCCTGTACAGAGATAGGAGCAGAGAAAGTTAATACCAAAACAATGCAGCCAAGGTCAAGCAGAAGCAAGTTAGTATCTCTCCCCAAGCAAAGAAGCAAGAAGAGAAGAAATTGGTTTGGTACAAGCAGTTTAATTACCTTATCTCTCCAATGAGATTGTTTAGAATTACCTTTATTTACCTTTTTATACCCAGTAGTGATTTATCTACATTTTACTACTTTTCTGTTCAAGATCTGTGAAAGATTTTAAAGGCACAGCCTAAAACTTTCACACATACAAAGAATGAAAATTTATGGACATAAAGAAAAAAGAAAATCTTTCTGGGAAAAGACTAAATTATAAAAACTACTTATTTAGGCCTCTTTACAGTGTACTGAAATCAGGATGTTAAAGGAAATGAATATATGACAAACAATGATGATATGGTGTACAATTGATTTTCCCTTTGACACTTTTCACATTTAAATGCACAATGACTGCATAACATGGGACTGGGATGCTCTGGTGGAGAACATTGGAATCATCTCTGTAAGTGTAGGTTACTTCCACCGCTGACAGAAGTTACACAGTGGGAAGAAATTCTATTTGGTAAGTGATGTAAGACCTGCAGCACAAGGTCAACATAGAGTTATAAATGTTTTGGTGTTCATTTTGGATCAAATTTCTATTCTGTCATAAAACAGCCTAAAACTGGCATTTAGATACTGACCAAACAATGAGCCAATGCTAGAAGCCCGTAAGTGAAAAGAGAATCATAGAATTATAGAATCATAGAATTGTTAGGGTTGGAAGGGACCTCAAGGATCACCTAGTGCCAAGCCCCCTGCTATAGGCAGGAAGACCTCACACTACAGCAGGTTGCTCAGAGCCACATCCAGCCTGGCCTTAAAAACCTCCAGGAATGAGGCTTCCACCACCTCCCTGGGCAACCTGTTCCAGTGTCTTACCACCATCATGGGGAAGAACTTCCTAACACCCAATCTGAATCTATCCATTTCTAGTTTTGTTCCATTGCCCCTAGTCCTATCATTACCTGACACCCTAAAAAGTCCTTCCCCAAAATCTAAAAATAGTGGATGGGCAAGGTGTAGTTTGGCACATTTCTTCTTAAAACACACAAAATTAAGGAAGCAGGGATTTTTTTTAATGCATAAGACAATAATCCATAATTTTCATACCCTATCTCTTAGGTTTGATTTTTTTTTCTGCATTGTTTGATAGAGGAATGGAAAACTGAGCAGAAAATGGTGTATTCTGCTATCTTTGATTTTTCATACCAGTGAAATTGAATAATAATCTGCCCCTTTTGGCCACATCCCATCTAACTTTTGGCTTTTAACAATGGCAAGATTTAAAGGATTTGGAAACCTTCTGTACAGTAGTTTAGAGAGTCTCTTAATATGAAAAAGACAGAACTGTGTTTTGTGCCAAATATGCTATCTGCATTTGATATTTTTAGATTAATATTTACATAAAATGTTTGTATGAGAATCTGGTTTAGTATAATGATTTTTCCCCCCCTTTTGTTGGTTCCTTGACTTTACAGTGAGAAAACAAACCATGTCTACTTCGTAAAGTTTTCTTCGTCAAACTGTTTGCAGCTGCAATTACAATTTCTTTTTGCACTGTAAGTCAATGGTCAGACTCAGCCATCTTCTTTCATGAGTTATAAGATCCTGTTCTGTGGCTGACAGCACTAGCATCAGTGGTAAAGATATTAGACCACGTTAAATCAGCACTGTACCGCTTAGGGGCCTGTTCCTGCTTTCTAGGACATTTCTTATGTCTAAACCAAAAGGCTAACTTTGTGGAGGTCTCTTGGCTCCAACGAAGCTCTCAGAAGTCTTATTTAGCCCTGTCACCATTGCAAATGCAGTTGGGGAAAACAAAGATTGTAAGGAGGACCCAGCCTGTCCACTCTTAGGCAGAGGTACCCAGGAAAACCTTTCTGGTTGGAGGCTCCCTTGAGCTGATAGCAGATGGTTCCCAGACAAACAGACAGTAAAGAAAACAGAAGCATACTGTGGCCTTAGTACCAACTTCCAGACTGTGTAAAGAAAATAAATAAATAAATATCCATACAACAGAGCAAGAAAGAGAATGATCTGAAGTGTATAAATGTTCATACATGACAGAGTACCTGACCCTTCGTCCTGCCAAAAATAATCACACAAAAATTACCTTTTCCATGAGAAAGTATCTATGTCCCATGAGGAAAGAGTGGTTGCACCATTCCAGAGGTCTGTAAGTTTAATTTGCTATTTATGGAGCAAAGCTCCAGTCACAGAGGTTCAAAATATATTTTTAAGTCAGAGGGAGGCCACACTTGTTTTACTTGCTCTACTATTGACTGTTGTCATCTGCATGTAGGAATAGCAGTCCAATTATGACTGCAGCAATCGTGAATCTGTGGTGGGTTGACCCTGGATGCATGCCAGGTCCCCACCAAAGCAATTCTGTCCTCCCCTCCTCAATTACACAGTGGAGATAAAATTTAACAAAAGTCTGGTGGGTCAAGATAAGGAAAGGGAGAGATCACTCAGCAATTACATCACTGGCAAAACAGCCTGGAGAAGTCTGAGAGGGGATTTTATCTATTCTTATACATATGTAAAGGTCAAGTGTCAAGAGGATGGAGTTGTACTCTTTCCAGTGGCTTCTAGAGACAGGAACGAGGACAGTGGTCACAAGCTAGAACACAGGAAACTCTACCTAAACATTAGGAAAAGCTTCTTGACTTTGAGGGTGACAGCACTGCAACAGACTGCCCAAAAAGCTCGTGAAGTCTTCTCTGGAGACTTTCAAAACCTGCCTGGATGTATTGCTCTGCAGCCACACCTAGGGTACCTGCATCAGCAGCAGTGCTGGACTAGGTGATCTCCAGAAGTCACTTCCAATCCCTACCATTCTATGATTCTGTGATCTGCTCCACTGTTAATCTCCACGAGCTGCAGGGGTACAGACTGTTTCACCATGGTCTTAACCATGGAATGCAAACTCTGCTCTGGAGCCTGGAACACCTCCTCCCGTTCCTTCTTCACTGACCTTGGTGTCTGCAGAGTTGCTTCATTCACCTATTCTCCTGCTACAGATGCTGTTGTGCATTCTTAACTAAGTTACCACAGAGGTGCCACCACTGCAGCTGGTGGGTTCTGCCTTGGCCAGGGGCAGGTCTGTCTGTTAAGTCAGCTAGGATCACCTCCCTTGGACATATGGGAAGCTTCTAGCAGCTTGTCTCATAAACCATCCCTGTTGCTCTCCTACTACCAAAACCTTGCATGCAAACCCAATACATGGTCACAGAATTTTTCTTTTTGTTTTGCTTGGGAACACTGGTAGTATCTACAAATGACATGAAGATAGAATTATACAAGAAAATAGTTGATAAATAAATAAATATAAACACTGATTTACATTTTGAACATGTTTTCCTATAGTATGAAAGGACACTTCATGTGAGGAGACTATGGAGATAGTATAGGCAGACAGAAAAAGGCACCGTTCAGTTTAGCAAAGCCATGTCTCCATATACTTTAAAATGAAACTGCCACTGATATTATTTCAGGTAAAGTTACCAATTTTATTATTACATTGTTTTTATAAAGAAAAGGAAGAAGAACATAAATAAAAGACTATCGTTTACCACTATTAGCATACTATTACTAGGAACAACATGTATTGGGAATGAATATAGGCTTTTTATTAGCACACATTTCAGAGATATCCCAAATTATCTTTTAGTTGGTTTCCTTATTAATTCAGCTGGAGAAGACACATCATTACAAGATTAAAACAGTATTATTATTGCTGGGTGATATGAATCTTACTGGAAACAATAGTTGTTGTGACAACAATCACTGCAAAAGAAAATTAAATATGTCTAAAATACTGCTGATAAGGCTGTAGTCAGAGTTCTCATTTTAATCTACATTATAACAACTAAGAATTTATTTTCTTTCATGTCTCTAAATCATATAAATATTAGACTAAATTGCACCCAAATTAGTACATTACTGTAGTGCTTCACTTATATGAAGGTAGGAAGTATTTTCTGATGTTCCAAAGATGATATAGCAGATGACTTGGAAATACTTTCCCCATGATTCAGGTAAAAAAAATATGGACAAAGAAATATTTTGCAATGCAAATAAAAAAGAAGAAAAAACCCAATCACTTCCATCAAACTGACTGGAAAATCATAAGACTGCAGAGTGTGATATGCATTAAGGATAAATATATACAAATGCATACTTTGAAAATGAACATCAAAAGTGTGCTTATATTGCAGTGAAATTAAGCACATGTCCTAGTTAATATTAATAACTTCCTTGTTGTACAAGTATGCTTTCATTTTAGGAGCATTTTACTGTGTTGTCTATCTCACTGGGCTGGATTCTCTGTTACAATTGTTACACCAAAACCACAGGAGTAGACCACTGTAGCAGGCAAAGAAGCCTTCCTGGCTTGTCTGCCACTGACCCTTCCAAATTGGGTATTACAGAATAACACATATAGTCTTACACAGAGAATATGTAAGACAAAAATGGATTAAAATAAATCAGTGGGAGGCTAAAATAGAAGTTGAAAATACTGAGGGAAATGATGGAGGATAGATGTTTTATGACATAGGAACCTTGGAGTAAAGTGTTAACAAGCCATTCACAAAGTAATTTTGGGGGTTCGTTCATTGAAATGAGAGATTTAAATAGGATATATAAACCTATAGGACTCAACAGCCTAAGCATCCAGGCCAAAGTGACAGCCACCTGCTGAGGGGAGATCTGAAGAGCAACAAATTCAAGAAACACAGTAAGAACATGCAAAAAAATTACAGCTTATTAATACTTGATTGGCTTAAAAACATACAGGGATGCTATGGCTGTGTTTTTACCAGCCAATGATTTCTGGACAACTACTGATTTCTAGATCAAACCATACAAGAAATCACCAAGGAGAAACAGTTCTCTTGGTTCCAAGTCATTCCATGGGAAATTGTCACACTATTGTTCAAGAGCCATGCTGCCAGAGTGGATGCAACATACCTCCTTACAACAGTTCTGTGTGAATAAGAAGAGCTGAAAACTCCTCTACTGACATGCAATAATTAATAAAAGGGAACAACATGAAAGTGAGAAAACTATATAAAAAGAAACTAAAATATGTAGCTAAAAAAGTAAAATCTTTACTGGAAGGTTTTTTGTTTGTTTGCTTGGGGTTTTTGTTGTTGTAGTTGTTGGTTGTTTTGTAACGCCAGAACTGTTTTGCACAGAAAACACTAAAGAGAATAAAAATATTGTATTTAAATGTCAGGACTACAGCTTATAGAACAACTTGACAAAATGACATATTTTGGATCTCTGAAGCTGAATGTAGAATAGAATAGAATAGAATAGAATAGAATAGAATAGAATAGAATAGAATAGAATAGAATAGAATAGAATAGAATAACCAGGTTGGAAGAGACCTTCAAGATCATCGCGTCCAACCCATCAACCAATCCAACCCACCTAAACAACTAAACCATAGCACCAAGCACCCCATCAAGTCTCCACCTGAATACCTCCAATGATGGTGACTCCACCACCTCCACGGCAGCCCATTCCACAGATCTTCTGAAATTAAAGGAGGAAACGGCTGAACTCCAGATGAAGGTATGCAACTTCACTCTAAAAATTACCTTGCTACCAAAGAAACAGAAAGAGACTTCCTCTGGAGACTTGGGGTATCACAGATTAATAAGGTATACTCTCAATGAAATTGAGAGAAAATATCACAAAGTTTGGAGCCTCTACAAAGACTCAAAAGGAAACTAAGCAGTCATGGCATAAGATCAAGAAATCCAGCCTGGATGAATAACTAGCTAGGCTGGTGAGAGGCCTTGAGCACAAGCCCTATGAGGAGAGCCTGAGGGAGCTGGGATTGTTTAGCCTGGAGAAGAGGAGGCTCAGGGGAGACCTCATTGCTCTCTACAACTACCTGAAGGGTGGTTGTAGACAGGAAGGGGTTGGCCTCTTCTCTCTAGCAACCAGCACCAGAAGAAGGGGACAGAGTCTCAAACTGCGCCAGGGGAAGTTTAGGCTGGAGGTGAGGAGAAAGTTCTTCACCGAGAGAGTGATTCGCCACTGGAATGGGCTGCGCGAGGAGGCGGTGGAGTCACCGACCCTGGAGGTGTTCAAGAGGGGAGTGGATGTGGCACTTGGTGCCATGGTCTAGTCATGGGGTCTGTGGTGGCAGGATGGACTTGATGATCTTCGAGGTCTCTTCCAACCTTGGTAATACTGTGATACTGTGATACTGTGATAAATTAGGAGGCAGGGGAAAAATATGGTTATTTCTCACAGAGAAGAAAAGTAGCTAGTGGAGCTCTGAAAAAAGTCACAAAAAGGAGGTGAATAGCTGTGTGACAAAGTGTGCTGATCATACTGATTTATTTTGGATGCAGAGACTTGCAGAACTGGATGATAAACTGGAAGATGGAACTTAATACAAAGAAATGTGAGGTGATTCGTACATGGAAAAAACAAATCTAACTTTACCATGGGTTCTGTACAGATGGCTTCTAAGATGGCTGCTACCATTCAGGAATGAGATCACAAAATCATCAGTTCAGTGTAAGTATAAGGAAAAAAAATCAGTTCAGTAAAAGGGGGAAAAAAAAGTTAGGAATTAATAGGTAAAGAAGGAAAATCTAGAGAGAAAATGCAATTAAGCTACTATATAAATCTCCAGTGCATCTGCAGAACATTGCGTATGTCTAACCCTCACATCCCAAAGGACATATGGCAGGAAATAAGGAAAATGTACAAAGAATTCAGCAACAAATGATGGCAGTGTAAAAATCTATTCAAAAGTGTGGAGCAGCTTCCAAGTGAGGAAACTGCTAAACAAACTGGAATGTTTCAAGCAAGGAGGAACATATGATGCCATCTCTAAGTTCAAAAGTAGTGCACCATAGGGATCACTTCCCCTTCAGTCCCAGTCTACATGCAGTCAAACAAAACCAACAGGATACAGGTTCAAGAGCCCTGGAAAAAAGTGTCATTGGCATCTGTACAGAATGGAATACAACTCCTACCTCCGAAAGTTTCGTAAGTGTGTAACTGTTGGGTGCAGAGCAAATGTTCAGGGGAATTTCACAATATACTTATCATCTTTCCCCAATTTTCCATGCATCTGCTTTTGCCTACTGTCAGAGACAGGATACAGGACCAGACAGGACCAGACAGGCTTTTTGTCTGATCTAGAATCACTGTTCACATGTTCTTAGTGATGAAACTCACTGTTGTTCATTATGGAAAAATAAAAATCTTTGATTTACCTTTTTTTTACCCTTCTTCTTTTATGTCAAACTTTCCAAGTAATACTCAAGAGTGAATGCTAAACTCCATTTCAAAGTTGCTTAAAAGCTCTTCTGATCATAGAATCATAGAATTGTTAGGGTTGGAACAGCTTCTACCACTCCCCTGGGCAACCTGTTTCAGTGCCTCACCACCCTCAGGGGGAAGAACTTCTTCCTAATATGCAATCTGAATCTACCCATTTCTATTTTTGTCTCAGACCCTCTAGTCCTATCATTACCTGACACCCTAAAAAGTCCCTCCCCAGCTTGCTTGTAGGCCCCCTTCAGATACTGGAAGGCCACAATATAAGGTCTCCTCGGAGCCTTCTCTTCTCCAGACTGAGTAGCCCCAACTCCTTCAGTCTGTCCTCATAGGAGAGGTGCTCCAGCCCTCTGATCATCCTCGTGGCCCTTCTCTGGACACCTTCCAGCACATCCATATCTCTCTTGTAATAGGGGCTCCAGAACTGGATGCAGTACTCCAGGTGGGGTGTCACCAGAGTGGAGTAGAGGGGGAATATCACTTCCCTTGACTTGCTGGCTATGCTTCTCTTGATACAGCCCCAGATGTGATTGCACACTGGTGGCTCATGTTGAGCTTCTCACCCAACAGCATCCCCAAGTCCTTTTCTTCAGAGCTGCTCTCAAACCAGTCTCTGCCCAACCTATATCAGTGCTTGGGATTGTCCTGACCCAGATGCAAGACCTCGCACTTGGTCTTGTTGAACCTCATAGATTTGGCTTGGGCCCAGCTCTGCAGCCTGTCAAGGTCTCTCTGGATGGATCCCTTCCCTCCAGTGTGTCTGCTGCACCACACAGCTTGGTGTTGTCAGCAAACTTGCTGAGGGTGCATTCAATGCCACTGTCCATGTTGCCAACAAAGATGTTAAACAAGACTGGTGCCAGTACTGATCCCTGGGGGTCTCCACTTGTCACTGGCCTCCCCTTGGACAGGGACCCATTGACAGCCACCCTTTGGGTGAGGCTATCAAGCCAGTTCTTTTTCTACTGAATAGCCCATCCATCAAACCCATACTGCACCAGCTTGGGGACCAGGATGTTGTGGAGGACACATGTCAGCTGCTCAGCCTTCATCTAGTAGTGTTGTGACCTTGTCATAGAAGGCCACCAGGTTTGTCAGGTGAAGCTGTGCTGATTGTACCCAGTCACCTCTTTGATATTCTTCTGGCTCAGCAGTGCCTCCAGGAGGATCTGCTCCATGATCTTACTGGGCACAGAGGTGGGAATGACTGGCCTATAGCTCCCTGGGTCATCCTTCTCTCCCTTTTTGAAAAATTTGCAAAAGAATTCTGTAGTTTCTATCTTGACTAAAGAGTCCTGCTATATATTAAGAGAACTAGAAGAACTTTATGTGTGTTCATTGTTGGAGAAATCTTTAAAACTTAAGAAGAATTTCTAGTGGCGTTCTAAAGGGTTTTTCTTGTGATGTATTTGCAGATGTATTTTGATGAACAGACAGAATATATTTTAAAAAGTGAAAACAAATAACAAAAGTTAAAGAAACAAGAAAGCTGCCTTTTTTTCCCCTCCCCATCCCCAGAAGCAGAAGAGAGAAATTCCTCATTTTAGTAACTCATGCTTCCTTTCATCTTTTGTGTTTGGTCAGATGACATTTCCCTCACGCAGCATTATAGCTCCTTTATTTTTAAGGAAAGAAAGTACGCCAGAAGATAAAAATACAAAGCAGTGTTCCTGCTAGAATGAGGAAAATGTTCCAAAGCAATAGAATTGTTACTCACATGAAGCTTCTTGTGTATACAAATCAACATTTTCAGTTTTCAAGTGAACTTCCTACAGTTTTCCAGTTGCATAAAACATCTACTTTAAAGTGAGATTATGAAGGATGATTGTGTATGTTGAAGATGAGACAACAATAAGGACAGAATCTGTGATAATGAAGGGTTTCAGTGAGATAGCTGCTGATTGGAACATAGCTATGTAAAAATCCAAAGAAGATAGTACAAAGTTAGACAGGACGACTGGATGCTACTGAGCTAATTGAACTGTCTGTGAGGGAAGAAGCTGTTCTGTCAAAACTACAGGGAATGAAATTGCACAGAAATTTTACATAAAATGTGCAAAATATGTAAAAGATTTTGTATAGCATAGCAAGTCTTGGCAGTTATTAAGGTTAGGTAGGAAATACTCTCCTGGAGAAGATCCTAGCTATCTGTCATAGGCTGATGTTTTCTTGTAAATGTCTTGATTTCCGGAGAACACATTTAATATCATCACCAAATATGACCAGTAAAGCTAATGGCTTTCAAGTGGTATACTTGGGGTCACTTGCAGTCTGGACAACAATAAAGCTCTGAAATTTTGCTTTGCAACCTGTTGACAAAGTAACTCAGAAAACTGCCCTAGAAAGAAATGATGTTAGCTTCTTGGTTGACCCATAGTCTCCATTCTGTTCCAGATCTCTTTTCTCAGACATAAAAAACATTACTGTCTAGAGAAAACAAAGTATTTTTGACATTATAAAGAAATGTCAAATAGGAGTATGCAAAGGAAAAGTTAAGTATTTCCAGATGTTATCTGAAAATAAAGATGACATTAAATAGCAGATTAGCGTGAATGGTTATTCAAGCCGTTCTTACTACCAGTTTATGTCAATCTTTGTACTCCCAGTTTAAGTTTGAGAGCAGAAGGTACTTTTTATTCTGTCATCAGTAATGAGAGGGCAAGAAAAATTGTTAAAGTACTGAAGGGGTATAATCTCCAACAGAGAAGGGGAAAGAGAAAAAAACTTCAACTTGTAGGATAGGAATAATGTAATGGCTTTCTGGAGTGTTTTTAGACCTGGCATGAATGCTGCCTCATTTTCCTTTGTATTTTATACATAGACTGTACACACCCAATTGAGCTTGGAAAAGGCAATCATCTTACAATTGGGAATATATATCTCTAGGTTTGGTTTCTCATAACCCATAATGAAATAAAACCAGCATGTTTCAGATGTCTGGATTGGCTTTTTTTCTTCTTTTTTTCTTCTGTTAGAAAGTCCAACGTTTTGTAACACTTCCAAGGAGATTTTGTTGGTGCTCTCCAATGCACTACTGATGAACACTGGGAAGCACTGGGAAATACTTTCAGAAATGGCTGCAGAGCCTGAAACTTAAATTCCTTTCAGAAAATCTAAACAGGGAGGAGGGTAAGAGAGGTCAAGTGTAGTTATGCAGTATATAAAGAGTAAAATGAACAAATAATAAATGAAAGGCTTTTGAAAAAATACATAAGCACTCTGGTAGAAAGACAGACTGAGGAGGGTTTATACAAATAAGCAGAAGAAAGTTAAAAGGATAATTAGAGGAGCAAAAAAATAATATTGAATGTCAAGTTGTATGGAATATTTCAATTAAGGGCTCGTCAACTATATCTGTGATAGAGACATAAGTTTAAAGGTTAAATTGACCCATTAAAAACAACGATGGGGGATTGAACACAGGGCACAAGGAAATGACAATTTGTTAAGTATTGTTTAGCTTCTGTTATTACAGCTGAAGAAGATGGAAAAGTGCTTGGGAGAACAATTGTATATCTTAAAAAGACAGGTCAGCTTCTAATAAGGTGCAGGTAAAATTGGAAATAAATGAGTCATTTGGCTGCAAATGTACATTTTGTTGGTGTCAGAAAGGGACATGTAGGAAATATAGGGAATATTTTAACATATCTAATTGGCTACAAATTAGGGGGCTCTAGATTATTATCAACACTTCTTTTGTATATATGGCCCTGGGGTAGCACAAATACCTTTACAACAATTTTCCTCAGTGCAGCTCATTATGGGCTTTCCTAAAATGAAGTATTGGGAATTGTCCATATTAGTGGCAGCTTAATACACCAGGACATACTACCCACATCCAGGGATATATCATACAACAGAAGAACAGGACAAGACCAAACATGTTCCATGATCTGTATGGAAATAAATGTTGGGAAAACCCAAGAAGATTCTTACAAAATATACAGAAATCTATTTCTTCAGATGAGATACCAGCACTGCAATGTACCACCAAAGCTTTGAGCTGGGAGAGTACTATAGCACATAAATAAATATACTAACCAGCTCAGTTTACAAGCTGTAAGTAAAATTCAAGTAGAGTGTCAAACTAATAAGAATCACAAATGTTCATATTTCTGATAGGCATAAGTTTTAAAATCACACTAAAGAGCAAATGCAGCATACATAGTATAATAAGATGAATTAGAATGTTTATTTCAGCAGAGAGCAATGTGAGTAATATACAATGAACAGTGACTAAAAGGGTTTAAAGTGGAGCTGCTGTGATTAAATGCTTCTTCAAAACAGAAGTTCAGCATTTTTATTTCTAAAATTCCCTCTTTACTATTTACTAAAGATGTGTGGACATTCAAAAGCATTAAAACAGTGGGGATTTAGAGTTTCTGAGAAATTTGTGTTCGTCATCTTTCTTCATAGTATTTTTTTGTTGGCGGTGGGTTTTGTTTGTTTATTTGTTTTTAGTAAAGTCAGACCTGTTCTGCCTTCCACAGTGATGGTTTCACATTTTATTGCTTACAGGCAAGGCTGGCTTGATCAATATTTGTTTTATGACAGCTACCAATTTTCTTTGGTTCCTCCCACCTCTCTTTATATCTTTGTATAATCGGAATCTATGAGCTATACCATAGGAGGGAGGAGCCTTTAGGATGCCCAGTGGAATGTGGATGGCTAGAAAGTGGTCATGAAACCAAGCTTCCCCCAGTTATAAGAGTCCAGCCAGCTAAAATGGTAAATATAGCTGTGAGCTCAAGAAATAGTAACAATCTTTGTCATAGAGACTATGGAAAAAAATTTCCATTTGCTAGTTCTGGGCATTTAGGATGCATTCTGAAGGTCTCTGAAAATAGGAAGCTTTTCATCACTGGATTTTTCTCTCTATAAAAGATCACAAATGAAGGGACAACCACATTAAGAGTCTCAGTCCTCATTTTTGATTAAAACACTTCACATCTCAGATGTAATACCAATCGATTCATTTTCACTTCAGTCCTTATATTCCCTGCCAGCCATACAGCAAAATATACCTGCTTCATCATGGGACCAGATTACAGTAATTTCCACTTTAAAAATCTCTCATCAGGTTTGTCACAGCTCCTCTGGATACAATAACTCAGCCGCTCTGCTGTTCTGATAAAATGCAATTATATTATGCTATTCCTCTCTTTTGTACAGTTACTGCTTCATCATCAGCTAATTTACTATAAAATGCTAGTATTTTAAAAAGCTTTTATTAATTTACTATAAAATGCTAGTATTTTAAAGAGCTTTTACTAATGTGGGCCCTGGCTCGATTCTTGACTCTTATTTTAACAGGTATATGTGTATTTCCTATTACTTAAATACCATATTGCCATCTCTTTGGAAGTGTCTTTTGCATTTTTTCTTTAAATTTAAGGTATTTCTGTATTATGTTCCAATGTAATTTTTTATGCCTTTATGTTGCTTAAATTTACAAATGTCCCTGTAAAACGAATGATATCAATAAGTTGTTATTACCCTGGCAGCAATCATATTTGTTGTTTCATTTCTTTGGCTACCAAGACAAAACGTAATCACCTACTATATTTATTAGAGCAAAAAGTTTCAGCATTTCAACAAAGTTCTCAGTAAGAACAATGTACACTAAAAGGTAAGATTTGAGGCTAACACCAGATTAAAGCACAAATCTACTTTCATCATAAAAGGAGAGGGAAAAAAAGAATCCTTAAATTATTTTCCTTTTTCTTACTACGTATCTCGCACCATTACTACCCGCCCATCAAATGAAAACTGCATCTTCTAGAAGCTAAAATTGTGAACACTATGAGTCATGTTGCAGTTGACATGAAAACAACCATTGCTGGCATATCTTGTATTTTTGCAGCTGACTGTTCTCCCCCTGACATTTTTAGTAAAGTTGAGCAATATCCAGATTCCAGCCTTGATACCAGTCGGCAGAGCAACATTCATCTTAAGATGACATCTGTTGAGAATTTTTCAATAACTTAATGGTTATAAAGCATGTGAGGAGGGGGATAATAGAGGGATTATGACATAAAAATGCTAAAGTCCTTGTGGGGGAACTGCTGCACATAAAGTTTTGATTTGGTAATTCAAACTAATGCAGTTTGTAGTCCTCTAGAGAGAGGGCAATAATGGTGCACAATATGCTCTTAAACACTGATGCATAACACATTGTGCTAGAGCCAAAAGGCACTGTACAATAGCATTACGGTGCAGAGAGAAGTAGCAACTTTGGGAGTTGCTTTCATACAGATCTGAAATGCACAGATAACAGACAATGCTATTGCTCTCCTTTCTGTGCTCCTTAATCTATTAATTTGGGTACTTGCGGAAAACGTGGCGCTTGTTGTTAATATGGTAAAACAATAAACTAAGAGTACAAAAATCAGTGTCACGCAGTACATATAGGATTCATTCCTTTTTTTTTTTTTTAGTAGTTACTATTTTTTACAGAAGAAGGACTGAGCAAGATCAAAATTTAGGATTGCTTGTCTTTGAAATGTAATTAAATAAGGAATGTAAGGGATTGGACAACGTTAGAAAACACACACCAAATTAAAGATCCCCCCACATATAATGGACTCAAATTTAGTATAATGGTAGCGGTGAGGATAAAAAATGTGTAAAGAGAAATTCTCAAAGCAGAATAGAGAATTATTATGTAATTTAGATAAATTGTGTGCAGAGGATACAATTTTTTTCATTCTTTTGTCTATTTTGTTATTGTTGCAATTTGCTTATTTAATTTACATTGCACATGGTGCTGGATATAAGGTGGAGCATAACACATAAATGAGAAACAATTTTTGTTTGATTACTTCTCCAGGTTTTCTGGTGGTGTGAATTTAAGATGACAGAGCTAATCTGCTTGAATGATGAACTGTCTGCACCAGGACAAAGCGAAATAAATAAAAAAATACTCTGCCATATTAACTGATTTTCAAGATGCATGTAAAAATTAAGTTTCATTTCACAAGGAGGCAATCGAGTTTGGATGACTCCATCGTTCGCTACCTGTAAATATAGTGATAGCTTTTTTGGGATTTTTCTAATCTCAGACAAAAGTTTAAGAGACTTTTTTTCCTGAGGAATCCTTGAAGATAAATAAGAACTTTTGTGACTTTGCATAAGTGATGATTCATCTCATTTCTCTTTTGTCCCTTGAAAATCAGTTTTCTAGTTCAAACTGGTCAATTTGTCTCACAGTACTTAATGACACCAACATATGTAAACATGACAGTCATAGAATTGGTAGGGTTGGAAGGGACCTCAAGGATCATCTAGTTCCAACCCCCCTGCCATGGGCAGGGACACCTCACACCACATCCAGCTTGCTCAGAGCCATATCCAGCCTGGCCTTAAAAACCTCCAGGGATGAACCTCCCTGGGCAACATGGTCCAGTGTCTCACCACCCTCGTGGGGAAGAATTTCTTCCTAACATCCAATCTGTATCTACCCATTTCTAGTTATGCTCTATTCCCCCTACTCCTGTCATTACCTGACACCCTAAAAATGTCCCTTCCCCTCTTTCTTGTAGGCCCCCTTCAGATACTGGAAGGCCACAATAAGGTCTCTTTGGAGCCTTCTCTTCTCCAGACTTAACACCTCAACTCTCTCAGTCTGTCCTCATAGGAGAGGTGCTCTAGCCCTCTAATCATCCTCGTGGCCCTTCTCTGGACATGCTCCAGCATGTCCAGATACTTCCTGCAATAGGAGCTCCAATTGCATCCTAATGTGCTTGCGCAAGTACTTGGGACCAATCAGCTTCTCAGGGCCTACGTCCCTTGACTGTCTTTAAAATAGCCCAGAGAACTAGCTTACCTAATTCTGACCAACAAAGAAAGATGGGTGGAAATTCTGTCTCAATGACCCATTATGGAAGCCATGGGGAAAAAAGAGAGAGAGATTCACATTCCAATTTGCAGTTGTCTAGTTTCACTTTAGACAGCAAGGGTAAACTTATTAGGTTTCTGCTGCTGCTCTAGGGACTTCTAGGTCATAGCTGCCATGCCTATGCTGACGTATCAGGCAACTGAGGAAGCGTAAAATGTGTTAAATGCTGCTGCTGCTCCCTCTTTCACTTATCGAGGACCTGTGGGGCTTCTACAGCAAGGCAAAACCAGTTTGTCTGTAACAAGGGGTCAGGCTATGATGTTCTGCAGAATTTTGGGTGTAACACCTATCACTACAGCATTAGAGAGAAGCCAGCTTCAGGTAAATCCTTGCATTCCAGTGTGATCCTCCTTATCTCTGCTGCATGAGAACTTGTTTCTTCTCCAGTGTGCTCCTGAGCCATAGAGGTCTGTTAAAAAGCACATCATGCTTCATTGTACTCAAGAGACTTGATCTTTGTGTAGAGCACTTCTGTCAACAGAGAGCTTTGCAAAGGAGCTCAGATCCTCTGAGAGAGTTATTTATGTGCCATGTGACTGAAATTAATTTAAACTAATGCCTTTTTGGTGTCCCAGAACATACAGCAGTCAGCATCTTCTCTTTTGTCATTTGGCTGCGCTCTGACATTTTTTTCTCACACATAGTTGGTGACAGTAGCAGTTGTTAGCCTGCTTTCCTTTTCAGCTCCTCCCATATTTCTATTAAGGTCTAATCCAAAGGCTTGTTAAACAATTAGGATATTTCCCATTTAAAGTCAAGGTCTTCAATCAGGTTGTTGGGTGAGAATTTTCTTTTTCAGATGAGATGTTTTAAAACTTCATCATGCCTGTAGGAACAAGAAACTACAAGACAGTAGATCCTCAGAAATGAATGTGTTGATTGCTGTGGTATTAAACATCACTAAACATCACAGTAAACCAAACAGGACTGTGAGGGTCCCAAAATCAGGCAGATGTGTAATGTGAATTGGGCTGATCTGGCATAAATTCAGTTCAGGATTGAGTGTGTCCCATACAGCTTCTTTCTGGAAGGTTCTGTGCTGAATCAGGTACAGCCTGTTGTAAACAATGTGCATGCTTCTCTTCTAGAGCAGAAGCATATTTTTTTGTGGTTGTGAAGCTATGACACTAGTAATGTTTTTCAAAGGCACAATTCTCCCTCAGTATTTTCCTTAGTCATGCTTGTAGCACTTCCTTAATATGACTGTAGTATTTCCTTACTCATGCCTGGTCAACAAGTAGCACCCCACTGTTGCCACTTGTTCACAAGGACAGAATGCTATGTGGCAATGACCATAGCTGTTCACAGTATGCATGCGAAGCAGGTGGTGGAGTAGGGAAAATATGCTACCCCTATCATTCAGCATGATTTAGCCCCAAAAGACATCTGTCTGATGTGAAATATGAGACACACATTATCTTTTAAAATAAAATAGTGAGATACAAATTCAGAATGTTTAATAAAACAAACTGTGACACCTCTACCAAATAAGAGGTTCAAAAGCCTGCTTCAAGCTTAAAATATAATGAAGGAAATTACATGGAATATATGCAAATCTTTTTATATTTTCTTTATATATATTATTGTAATCCCTAGAATGAGAATCTGCTGCATTGTTCCAATGCCAAAGTGATGTCTACAAATGAGGGCTCTGGGAATTGCTGCAGGCTTTCTGATGAGCTGAGCCAACAAGCCACTGTGGACACAAGTCTGAGGTTTTGAATGAAGAAAAAGCAGGATTTGCACATGCAAAGGTATTTGTCTCTCTTCCCTTTCAGATTTGCAACAAACAACTTCTCCTTCATTTACTGTCAATAGTTTGAGATAAAATGAAAAACCTGAAAATACTTACATGCTCCAAGTCTTCTCCATCTTTTCCAACTACACAATTTGCTCTAGTAAAAGATGCTACTCTTCTTTATGTCTATCACTGAATACTTAAGTAATGTAATGATGTGAAAATTCACTGTTTTAACCATCTTCTAAACACTTCTAAAAACACTTACATGCCATTTTGCAGACAAATTTATTGTAAAACTATCAGTGCAACTTTCAGTTAAAATTTTGTACAAACAAATATATTCTATATATTATTCTTTTCAAAGCATGTTTGATCTAATAGCTTCTAAGGATGGAATCTTGTTTGATTTCCTCATTGCTTAATACCTAAAAGAACAGTCTAAAAAGAGGAAGGATATATTAGTTTACATAGCTACTTAGCATTAGAGGACTCAGCATTTTGTGAATTACAGAACAATATTTAGTCTGCAGGATGAAACCTTTTTTTTCCCCACTGTTTGCCACCCTGCTTGAAAATACTAAGTGGCCTTAAAGTGCCAAGGACTTTTAAGAATGTTAAATTAATGTTAACTATTTGAAGCCCTTTTAAAGGAAAAAAATAAAATCAGTATTTGCACACATTCAAAACCCACCTACTTAATTATTTTTATAACATATTTTGTACACATTGGGATGTATGATGACTTGAATTACACAGGAGACCAACAAAAAAAGAAATAGGTCTGTCTTTCTCCCTAGACCCACTGTATTTGTGCACGAACACCCCATGTGCTGGAATTTGAAGTATGTAGCTCTATGATACTTTGCAACCCTTATCTTTCCTTGTGGATTTGGATAGTATATATTTAGATGCTTAGATATCTCTGCAAAGGAGAAAACTTTCCTGAATACATTTCTATAGATGTTTGTATCCACAAGGCCTTGGTATCTACAGATTTCAGGGGGGAAAAATATTAAATATTAAGGGCACAACAGATAGCAATGGCTAGAGAATTTTTAAGGTCATGGCTGATGAAATAATCTTTATATATTATAAACAGCATTTTTTAAATTGAGTGGTACATAAGCTCTAGACTCCTTCCAGTCAATCAGAATGCAGAATTCCCTTTCAGAGATGCTTACTTCATTCTTCAAGAAAGCCATATTCCTTGAGAAATCATTCGTTTATCAGCAGTTGCGCTTTGCCAGTCCATTGTGCAAAGTGAAACCACGATCGGTTATGGTTTGAACATAATCATGAGGTGTACAAATAGTTGTTTTTAAGGGCAATATTCTTGCTGTAGTGTATATTCAAAGATTTCTGACTGAGGTGCTATATTACGAAAAGTTTGCGGTTAAAATCTGCAGTGGAAAATATCCCCTGAGTCAGAAGGCAAGCCCCACTCTATCAAGTTTATAATTAAGCAATAATCCCAAGAAACGCAGTCATTACCAGCATTTAATGACTACTTTGTTGGTTAACAGCTCAACGTGAAGTTGAGGATTGTTAACACTCTATCAAACTTCTTGTTAAGTGTGCTAAGTTTTTATTTAAACACACTTGGCTCGCAGCTGGAAAGCTGTGGGGGGAAATCAGGCATTCCCGAGTGGCTAATGACAAATTTTTTTTCGATCACTCAGAATACCTAGCACATTCCTTTATGTTTATATAATAGTTGTTAACCACAGATGGCTGGTGACACCCCATTTGATACTTTGTGTGACCTTAGCCTTCTACTGTATCTGTAGCCAGTTGATGTCCTTTTGCTGATAAGCTTTTGTGGAATAACAGAATTTTATCTTGGCGTATCTTAGAGAATCCAGTGAAGAAGACACAATAATAGTTACCACAGAATTCAACGGTAAGAGAAAAAATACGTCTTTCCAAAAGCTATGACAATTTCTGCTGAAGTCAAAAGGAGCTGTAGCAACACCACTTTTGAAAACAATGGAAGTATCATGTAAGTTCCTTGAACTGTATTAATCAAGCAGCAATAATTTACCTGAAAATGTTTCACCTTGTCTTCCACTGGCAGCAATCAACAGGAATAGAATAGAATAGAATAGAATAGAATAGAATAGAATAGAATAGAATAGAATAGAACAGAACAAACTAGGTTGGAAGAGACCTTCAAGATCATCGCATCCAACCTGTCAACCAATCCAACCCACCTAAACAACTAAACCATGCAGCCAAGAACCCCATCAAGTCTCCTCCTGAACACCTCCAATGATGGTGACTCCACCACCTCCACAGGCAGCCCATTCCAATGGGCAATCACTCTCTCTGTGTAGAACTTCCTCCTAACATCCAGCCTAAACCTCCCCTGGTGCAGCCTGAGACTGTGTCCTCTTGTTCTGGTACTGGTTGCCTGGGAGAAGAGACCAACCTCTGCCTGGCTACAACCTCCCTTCAGGTAGTTGTGGAGAGCATTAAGGTCAACCCTGAGTCTCCTCTTCTCCAGGCTAAGCAACCCCAGCTCCCTCAGCCTCTCTTCATAGGGCTTGTGTTCCAAACCCCTCACCAACTTTGTTGCCCTTCTCTGGACATGTTCCAGCAAGTCAACATCCTTCCTAAACTGAGGGACCCAGAACTGGGCACAGGACTCAAGGTGTGGCCTAACCAGTGCAGTGTACAGGGGCAGAATGACCTCCCTGCTCCTGCTGGCCACACTGTTCCTGATGCAGGCCAGGATGCCATTGGCCCTCTTGGCTGCCTGGGCACACTGCAGGCTCATGTTCAACCTACCATCGACCAGTACAGTACAATCTTCATCAGAATCAGGTTTATCCTGATGGGGCAGAAAGGAATTTATTTTAACTTGTTGGGTAGGATGACTGGAAATGTATCTTGCAAAGCCTACTCAGCTAGTTCAGCTGAAGAGCAAGGCCATACCTCCAAGCTGACTGCAATTTTTCTTCTGAACTGACTATGAGCATAAGCCATTTTCTTTTGTTATACGCAGTAGCAGAGGTGCTATTATGCTTATAGTTCGCAATTACTTCCTGGACAGGTAGCAGCACTTTCAGTGCAACCAAAGAACCTTAAATCAGCAAGATCAGGCAAACTTACTGAAAAGTAACAAGGTGTGGGAGAGAGCGTAACAGCAGCAATGTGTTGCATGGGTTTGTTGACTTTGTTGAAATATCCACAACAGTAGTGGAGTCAGACAAATTCCACCTAATCAACCCGATAACTTATTATCAAAAGGATCTATTTCTTTGTCATGTCTGTCAGGGTAATCCGGAATTCATTATCATATTAATGTCCTGACTGGGCTCCTCTGGACCTCTGAGTTTTGTTTGTTGAAGAGCTTCCTGGGGCGTTTGGAGAAACAAAGCGCACTCTCTGGAACATGAGGCATTCAGAGCAGCGTACAGATGGGCCCAGGCTCTTTGTTCCTCTCTGCCTGGGAGGCTGTTATGGGAAGCAGCCAACCTGCAGTCTGTCACAGTGAACATTGTCAAGTCATTGTGTACTTTTAATTGTTACTATGTACATGGAATCTGAAAGGTCGCTCTGGATATATAGTACAAGTGCACAGAGCCCTTTGCCAGCCCAAACAGCTGTCCTGTGGTGTTCCCACATTCAGCTCCAGTCACCTTTCCCTCATTGAAGGATCCTTCTGACAGAGCAATTAAAACATAGGATTTATTTACTAAACAGTCAATAAGGAAATCTTAGAAGTACACTCTTTCACCACTTTACTGTTTCCCATGTGGCTGTCTTAACAGGTCCTTTTATATTTAAGCAATTATTTCTGCCCCAATGATATTACAAACCCGGCAAGATTAATTAAAGAGCTGAGAGCAAAGTAAAATAAAAACCTCAAAATACAATCAAAGAGGTCAAACTGTATACCAAATTCTGCTCTTAGACATTCCTAGATAAAATAATCTCCCTAAGTTGGTCTGGCCTGCAAGAGATGAACTACATTCTTTTCCTTATTAAAGCTATGTGAATATTTCTTTAGAAGACTTTGTGTAGCTTCTTATTTTTATCTGCAGTATAAAAGAATCAATCTTAAAGGAAAACTTAATTGTATATGGTGTGAGTAATCCTTGGCTGTAGAAGCACTACTCACCAGGGAGTCTACAAGCCATGTTCAGTCTAGATATGCTAATATTTGTTTTCCCATCATGCTCCTCAGCTTTTGTTTAGAAAAATATGAATGCCTGCTAACCACAGCTGAGCGCTAATATGATGGTATTTCTAAATCTTTGCTAAGTAAATGTGGTTTGGTCATATTGTTATGTAAGGAAATTCAATAATTAATAAATACTTAAAAATTGTTTGCTTAAAGACACGAAAGACGTTCCTGGTTCTGGCACACTCAACTTCTCCCCGACGTGCAAAAGAGGAAAAAGTCTTGCAAAATGTGTTGTGAATAATATGGTCGCTGCCATATGTCTGTGCTGCATTAAAATTTGGTAACGATAATTTGCATGCTGCATGGAGATAATAAGTAATACATATGTATACAAATTCCTATTATACACGTGTGTATGTGGGAAACACCCCAGCCTGCCCCCCCAGTTAACATCCTTAAAAATAGACTTTTTACATTAAAAAACAGAGATAATGAACATAGACAGACTTTAATCCAGCTTCTAAAGTATTATATGGGGAGCTCTTCAAGATTAGTGGCGCTGTATGTAATTCTGAGTACTTACATTGCTAAATATGTACATCTAGTTGTATAGTGGAACAGATATTCTTAAATTTGGTACTGACTTCCAACTTCTTTTGGGAGCAGTGTCCTTTCCCTCTGTCCTTTCCTTGTTTCTTTTCCCTATTCTTATTCCTACCCTTATCTTTACATTATCCTTTTTCTCCTGCCTTGAATACGAAACATCAGAAAATCTGTTTTCATATTTTAGCAACATATGATAACATAATAACCTTTGGGATTTTCTACTACTGATTTCAGAAATCCATTTATGACAATTTTTTATATATATATATAATTGTTGTTGGTTTTGTTATGGGTATAATTGTCATTCTCCACTGCTTCTTAATGACCTTGGTTATAGAAGTGAGAAGAGTGAGACTTATACAATTAAACTGTGAAATTTATTATGGTGAAAGCCTAACATCCGTTCAGTTAACTGTTTCTCAGTCACCCTTTTTTTTACACAGTTGTATTTATTCCATATTTGGATTGGTATTACTAAAAACAACTGCATCTGTTGGATGAAGACCACTTCAGTTTGCAAATCTTTTTGTTTCCCTGAAAAATTCTGAAAACAATTGCATTTCTGACCCAAGATTTAAACCACTTGGTCTGTGACTCAGATCACTGAGGCTAACTTACTGGTATCAGCTAAACTGAGAAGGTGTGGTCTGAATGATCAGGTAGTGTGGTGGATTGTGAACTGGTTGAAAGAAAGAAGTCAGAGAGTTGTGGTCAAAGGTCCAGAGTTGAGTTGGAGGCCTGTACCCAGTGGTTTCCCTCATGGATTGGTACTGGCATATTCATGAACAACCTGGATGATGGAATAGAGAGCACTGTCAGCAAGTTTGCTGATGACACAAAACTGGGAGGAGTGGCTGTCAAACCTGAAGGCTGTGCTGCCATTCAGAAAGACCTAGACAGGTTGGAGGGTTGGATGGGGAGAAATTAAATGAAATACAATGATGGCAAGCACAGAGTCTTGCACCTGGGAAAGAACAACCCCATGTACCAGTATAGGTTGGAGACTGAAGTGTTGGAGGGGAGTGCAGGAGAAAAGGGACCTGGGAGTCCTGGTGGATGGAAGAACTACCACAAGCCAGCAATGTAGTCAAGGAAAGCCGATGGCATCCTGGGGTGTATTAGAAAGGGTGTGGTTAGTAGGTCAAGAGAGGGTCTCCTTCCTCTGTACTCTGCCCTGGTGAGGCTGCATCTGGAATTTGTGTCCAGTTCTGGGTCCCTCAGTACAAGGACAGGGAACGGCTTCAAAGAGTCCAGCACAGAGCCACAAAGATGATTAAGGGAGGTGCATCTCTAGCTTGGAGAATAAGAGACTGAGGGGTGACCTCATTAATGTTTGTAAATGTGTGAAGGGTGAGACTCAGTCTCTTGTCAGTGATGTCCAATGATAGGACAAAGGGCAGTGGGTACAAGCTGGAGCATAGGAGGGTTCATGTGAACATAAGGAAAAACGTTTTCATTGTGATGGTGACAGAACACTGGAACAGGCTGCCCAGAGAGGTTTGTGGAGTCTCCTTCTCTGTAATCTCCTTCTCTGTAAACATTCAAAACCAGCCTGGACATGTTCCTATGTGACCTACTCTAGGTGATCCTGATCTGGCAGGGTTTTTGGACTAGATGATCTTTCAAGGTATCTTCTAACCCCATTTTGTGATTCTCCATGATTCTGTGATCTCAGAGAAAGAATGGGAAAACCTATAGAATCTCCAACACTAATAATAATAATAATAATAATAATAATAATAATAATAATAATCTCCCAGATTGGGACTTAGACCTTAATTTATAGTAATTTTTACTTCAGCTATGTAAAAAACTATTTCTGAATAAAATAAAAAGAGTGTACTCCTCAAACTGGTATTATGTCTGAATACTCCAAAGATATTTTCAGGTGGTCACAAATAAACCTATAGTTAGAAGTTCTCAGTGTTGATTGAGAAACTTCTACCAGGGACAGAAGTTTGGTAAGTACAAGTCAAAGCAGAACAAAGAACTCCATATAATGGCTGAAAAAGTGCTGTTTAGTGATGCATTTGTCCTCAATACACTTTTTACAGCCTTTCACTTGGAACTATTTGATTAATATTTTGCTTTTTTACAAAGAGAAGTTTGGCCAAGAGTGATTTACTCACATTATGAGAAACAATTCCTTGGTGTGGGCTGAGAGAGGTGGGGCTGTTCAGTCTGGAGAGGAGAGGATGATTCATTTTTTGGCACATGGGGACAGGCTGCTCCTGTGCATTTAAGACTTCCTTCTTAAAGCATGTCCAACTCTCCTGGACCACTATACTCTTCATCATTACCTCCCAAAAGGCTTTGTCTATCAGTCTCCTGAATAGGCCAAAGTCTGACTTCCAGAAGTCAAGATGGCAGTTTTACTAACCCCCCTCCTTATTCCCCCAAGGATTGAAAACTCAGTCATTCCATGATCCCTATGCCCTAGGTGCCATTCAATCATTACTTCCCCCCAACATTCTTCTCCAGGAAGGCACCTTCACTGGTTGCTTCCCTCACCAGTTGTGTCAGAAAGTTATCTCCCACACACTCCAGGACCTTCCACTGTTGTTCTGTCTCTACTGTATTGTATTTCCAACAGACATCTGGGAAGTTGAAATCTCCCATAAGAACAAAGGGTAATGATTGTGAAACCTCTCTCAACTGCTTACAAGAAATTTCACCCATTTTTTCATGCCGGTTGGGTAGTCTTTTACAGGTTCCCAGCACAATATCAGCCTTGCTTGCTTTTCTTCCAATTCTTACCTATAGTGACTCAACCCTATTAATTTGTACACATTCATACACCTTCCTAATATAGAGGGCCACTCCAACACCTCTTCTTCCTCACCTATCCCTTCTGAAAAGTTGGTAGCTGTTGATTGCAGCGCCCCAGTTGTGGGAGTAATCTCCTGTGTGCATTGATATAGAATCCGTTCAGCTGGCCTAACGATGCTGCACCATTTTTTTGGGGAGAAGCCTTAATTTCTACCTGACCATTTTCAGCCACTTCCACAATTTCTAGCCTCTCAACAAGCCTACTGTATTTGCTGCTGCTTGGGTCACCATCTCCCACCCCCACTGAGACAGCAGACTGAAAGACTATACCGGTACCTTTCCCCATGAACACTGGCATGCTTTGCCCAGGCTTCTCTCTGGCAAGCCTGGTGTCATCCCTACTCCCCTTCAAGTCCAGTATAAAGCTCTGTCAATAAGCCCCGTGAATTCTTGTCCCAGGATCCTTTTCCCCTTTTAGACAAGTTAACCCCACCTGTTGCTATCATGCCTGGTGTCTTATAGACCAGCCTGTGGTCAAAGAACCCAAAGTCGAGCTGGTGACACCAGGCTTAAAGCCAGGAATACTTGTGATGGCTCTTCCTGTCTAAACCTTCATCACTCCCTGCAGCAGGTGGGATAGTGGAGAACATTGCTAGTGCTCCCAGTCTCTCAACCAGCTGTCCCAGGGCACTGAAGTCTCTCTTCATTGCCTGTGTACTTCTTGATTTGAATTATCACTGCCTACTTGAAAGAGTAATAATGGCTAATAGTCCAAGGACTTAACTGCACTAGGAAATTTTCGCATCTTTGACTCTGGCCTCAGTGAGGCAGCAGACTTCTCTAAGGAGTGGGTCCAGTCTGCAAATAGGACTTTCCACTCCCTCCAAAAGTGAGTCTTTGTCATAGGTGACAAGAATGTGCCTTTTTCTCTTTACTGAGGTTGTTTTGACACAAGGCACAAACTGACTTAGCCTTGGTGCTATCTCCAGCCTAGGTGGACCTTCATCCTTGTTGCTATCTGATTCTCTCTGCAGAGCAGCATATCTGTTTTACGACACCTGCGGAGATGCAGCAGCTGCTGAGGTGACATGTCAACTGTGTCTGGCAGGAACCTGCTGCCACTGTTGACTATCCTCTAAGTCATCATGTTCAGCAAGATAGAGAGAGGATATGGAGTATTCTGTGCCCTGAGGTCTGTGAGACTGCTGGAACTGTTTCAAGGAAGGCCTAGTCTGACTCCGCCATTTTATCTTCCTCGCTTTCTCTTATACTCCTCAGCCTCTCAGCTTCTTTCAGATAAGCCATTGGGATGGACACATGATCTACCTGGTCGCTTTGAACACAGAAGTTGCCCCTGCCATCCTCCATTACAAGTACCTGGCTCTTGCACTCTGTGAAGTCAGAGACCTGTACACCCACTTGTTTTCAGGGGACCTTTGTCTGGGTTGCCATGTCTCTTGTAACAGTTTTTTTGCCTGGGTAGCAACTATGGCTGGTCCTGCATACATGACGTTCTGCACAAACTGCCACAGTACACCCAGATGTGTCACTGTGCCCTGCATCTCCACCTTGCTTAGTGCATAGAGATGGTTTAAATAGCCTCCACCCATGCTTTGCCCACCTCTCTCTCTCAGATCTGCAGCTCAGTGAGGGGGGTTGCTTTGCCTGGCTTCTGGAAAAACACCCCATCCACTGATCTCTGATGCTCTGACAGACTGCCATGGGGAAAGTTTAGCTCTGGAGGATGATTTCATACCGCATCATATTCGGTGGAAATAAGACATTTGTGTACTCTGAAAAGTTTCTACTAGGCCTAAATATTTTGTTTGTTTTTCTTTCAATTAAAAAACAAGCAAGCAAGCAAACAAACAAAGACCCAAAACCAAAAACATTTTGTGGCAATCTAGAACCATTTAAAATTACTTATTTTCTTTGGGAGGCCTGATAAAATGCCACTAATAAAAGTTTGTGATTATAATATCTAAGACATTAGGTATAGTAATCTGCTTATACCTTACCATAGCCTAAAATCCATGTTGGGAGTACTCTGCTGATGACAGCTCACATCTCATGTTTCAGCATGGTTGTTTTTTGTTTTGTTTTTCTTTAATAACTGTAAATATAGTGAACACTATAAAATGCTTATCTGGAGGTCAGCAGCTGTGTGGCTGACTTGCTGTACTGTTTCATGGAAGGGTGCAGGTACAGAGCAGGGATCCTGCGGGGCACTGCTGACCATGGGCTGCCCCCTGCATCCCTTGATTCCTTTGGCCATTCCCTGGTGCCTGGCACTGCTGCTCACCTGATCCTCCATTGAGGCAACCTGAGGGGCAGACAGAATGCCAAAGGAAAAAGAACATATAGTTTTCTGTCAATTCACTCCACTGAGCTGTCCCTCCAGGGAGCTGGATGAGCACCACAGCTGTGGCAGAAGAGGAGGCAGCCATACATAGCCAGGGCCAGGAGGAAAGGCAGGGAAGAGGGAAGATCTGTCTGGTGACGGTTAGCTGTCAGATCAGATTAACTGTATCACAAAACAGCGTGTTAAGGCACGGCTCCAACAGAAACCCAAGGCCACAGCCCTTGGATGAGGATGCTTATTTGTATGCTTCCACATTCAGAATGTGATTCCATGGTACAGTGGATTAGTGAGCTGAGCTATGTACAAAGCAACACAATGGAAATAAAAACAGAAGGTACAAAAAGGTTTGTTATTTTCGAACACTTTGGTTTTCCCACCCTTTTTGCATTTTTACCTGCAGTATCAGCATGCTTCAAGAGCAGAGAAGATGGGGATAGTGATGCCTTCAATCAGGGCAGCTACCTGAAATGCATTATTGCAAAACTAAATTCCAGTTCCATCTGCCCTTGTAACTAGACAACAGTTTGGTTCCCTGATTAGGAATGTCAGTCATGCAACTTAGTGTATTTCTCTGGTGATTATTGTATCGAGGAACAGTTCACTTGATTTAACGTGATGTTGTGCTTGAAAAACAATGACATGTGTTGAATTTCTTAAAATGATAATAACCTTTAAAATTATATCCACTGAGAACAAAGAATTTATATGAACACTGATGGACACTGGCTGAATTTTCTTACTTCACTGACAAAATAATAGTCACTTGTATAGATATAGTTACTCAATAGCAGAAACATCGTTCTATAATGTGTA
This sequence comes from Colaptes auratus, assembly GCA_015227895.2. Taxonomy (NCBI): domain Eukaryota; kingdom Metazoa; phylum Chordata; class Aves; order Piciformes; family Picidae; genus Colaptes; species Colaptes auratus. The sequence goes on from CM037636.1 coordinate 12,806,649, forward strand.
TTAATTTATAATCATGTGAAAATCAATATTATGAATTAACAAATCATGCAAGATATTTCAAAATCACATCCTAAGGAGTACCATTGTAAGAGTCTGCATAAAACTGATTTTTTTTAACTTTCTAATTCTTACTCTACTTTTAATAAATAAGGTCTTGAATGAATCTGAAAAAAAAAAGCCCAAAACCATTTCCCAAGTGCATAAGAGGATCAAAAACATTGAATTTGTCCCAAAAAAGGAAGAATTACACTAAAAAACCCATAAACAATAAGCAGAGAACATGCTAGAATATGTTTGTAATGCAGATGTACACAAGGAATAGCAAAGCTTTTAAAGGATAATTTAGTGATACGGCTTTTGAGACAAAAAAAAAAACCCAAAGCAAAACACTTTCACCAGCAAATAGCCCTTCTTCAATCATTATTCATCTTCTTGGAACAGTGTCTAGAAGTTCTGAGGTTGGTATTTCTTGAGCTTAAAACATATATCAGTATTTTATTTCTCAGATCATGCTTAAGCATTCCTCTTTGGAAGAGTACCCAAACTGTCTTGCTAGCAGTGCTATCACTTCAGTTGCATTGGTTTTCTCTCTTGTACCACTAATCTTCCTTTTCTCTTGTTTATTATCCCCATAAACCAGTTTGATTTTCTTTCCCCTCTTTGCAAATAACATATGGCAAAAGTGGTCATCCTTCTGCTTTAGATTTTCAGCTAACCACCTTCGTCCCTACAGACAGAGCTGTACATCCTTCCATGCATGCATCTTCTTAGCATGGAATTTATGTTCTTCATACAGCAATTTGAGGTAGCGTCAGTGGTGCTCCTATATGAAACCAATAAAGGAAAGACAACCACAAAATGGGATGAACAAGAACTTCTGGGGCAAATTCCTTTTCAAAGAAGTGTAAGAGGAAAGGGAGCTCCATATTTTACTGTGCAAAGGAAAGACAAAGATCCCAGTTCTGACAAGCCACGAGTGAACGGCAAAGCTATGTTTTTCCCATTAAATATTTGCCATGTAGTTTCTGAGAACAGATGGAAAATCTCTGACTCATGAACAGCACAAAAAAAGGGTCTACAACTATGTTCCTGATTTTCCAAACCATTTTGTCAAATTAGCCTTTCAGACTTTTTTAGAGTTTGGAATACAGCATATCAAAATCTAGGAAGGAGGCTACTCTGTAATCAGAATATAGCTGGCTGTATTTTTATTCTGGACCATGTTTTATATTCACTGAGGTAAAATAATAATATATAGATGTATAAGTTTTCTTTTACATACTTAGTGTATAAAATCTAACACAAATACATGCTATAGACATAGATTAATCAGATGTTCATCAATTACAGCAAGTTATATTGAAGAGGAGTTCTCTAAGCAAGAGTGAAAGGTTCTGATATTCAAAACAGTTTGTGTTGAGTATCATTGAGTCATATTACTTAACAAATATTCCTTGTTAGGATTGCAGAGCTAAAATGCAGCATTGTGGCCCCTTTCCAGAAGGCATTCTAAGCTATTGTATAATATAAACTATTGTACCATCCTGAAAGCATAAATAAATACAAAAATTTGTTATGCTAGTCACAGTGCTAATGCATAATGGTCCCCACTTTTCAATTTACTGATTATTACTTTTCCAATTTATCTAATCTTCAAAATCAAAGGTGAATTCTTTGCTGAGCATCCACCCTCTCATATTTTATTTAACTTCACCCTTGTTTCTGCTTTCTGTCCGCCAGCTACTGTAGCTTCAATTCACTCCAATCCATTTGATGCCTAAAAGACAAAAAAAAAAAAAAAAAGAAGAAAAAAAAAAGAAAGAAAACAAGAAGAGAAAGTATATAGATATAAAGACAGAGAAAGAGAGAGAGAGAAAGAGAGAGAAGAGAGAGAAAACTTGCAGTGGGCAAAATATATCAATTAAAAATTAGGGTAAAAATAGTCTTTCATGTGCAGTGCATGTCCCTGAGCTAGATTAACATTGCTGTGAGCATGTTGCACTAGTCAGTTCATTGCCTGAGGAAAGTTTGCGGGCAAAATTCATCTGCACAGCTAGCACACTTGAAAGACTCAGGCGCAAGGCTGTGTTCGTGGCCTGGCAATAACAAAACACCTGCTTGAAGTTGAGACAGAATAGCAAGCTGGATGGAGTTCAAAAGAATCAAATGGTAATCACACCCTGATTAACAAAAAAGTGAATTACTGTAGACCTTTGTCAATAGCTGGCTTATTTGCATACTATCTTGCAATGCCCAACAGGTTAGAACTTTTTAGTTCCACATGGTGAAACAGTAAAAAATGGAAGGAAAATGCTTTACGCCTGTGCAACTCAGACACATTGCATACATATTGTGTCTTACATCTTCTTAATGCTGTCTAGTCTGATATTGGCAAGTGCAAGGAGAACTCTACCCACTGTCTTTCCTCATTTTCCCATTTCCCCCCCCCCTTCCAAAAATATACTAGGCGAACAACAAGCACAGCCCCTGTAGTTTTGTTTGGCACAAGTGTTTTTAATGCATTTGACAACAAACAGCTGTATATTAAACCAATTTGTTTCAGCAGATAAAAGTGAGTAATTTCAGATTCACTCCATTAGAGCTGCTCTTGGCTATGTGAGCTTTTGAGGTTTATCAGCAAAAAATCCCCTGTAACAATCTACAATGCCAGAACATAAAACATGGAATGTACTACCTTAATTTCATACTGGATGCCTTTTGTTTTGTAATTGAGTTTTCTGTGCCTACTGTGGGTTTTATTTAAGATTAGTTTCAAAACTCAGTGTTGTCATGATAAAATGAGCACTTCTGTATTCACATCTTTACATTGCTAATAAGGTAGTGAGGCATGGAAAATTGGAAATAGAAAACATAATGAAGCCAAATTAATGCTGCTGCTTGTTGCTTTCCTTGATATTATAAATGTAACATTACTCCATAGATATTTATTAAAGCAAACTTCTTTTGCTGTAGTGTAAGCAGAGTGCTGCTGGACCATATATTTCATTTATTCAGATAGACAATATGCATATTAACAGTGGTTTCATTTTCTCTGACAACACCTCTGCTTTGTAGAAAAGAGTAAGATAGTAAGTGACCACATGGGACCATTTTCCTATAGTATATAGAAATCAAATATGTCATTGGAAACATGGCATTTATCTAGCTTGCTCTTAAAAATTTTCACAGCTGAAAACTATAGCCATAGAAAATATTTAAGAAACCCCACACCCAAACTTTCATTATTCCAATTTAAATTCAATTATAATTTCCTTTGTACCTGTTAGTTCTTATTCTCATCATCTTGGATGAGGAAAATAGAGTATTCTCTTTCTCGCTGCATTGACCTGCTTGTTAGAAGATTAATGATATGTCTCCTCTTTCTTCCCAGCCTGATGAAGACTTGTAATTTCAGTCTTTCCCCATAGATAATGGTTTTTAAACATCTAAATTCTGTGTTTTACTGATGCATATGATCTCAATCTCATCCTTCAAAGGCTTAGAAACAGTAGAACAGAAGGATGATTTCATGTGTCTCATGGGTTGTTCTCATGTTCCCTTGATGATAGAAATGATATAACAATGCAATTCTGAACACAGATTCATGCTTGTCTTGATATCTACTGTGACACCAAATTTCTTCCTGCAAAATCTTAATGCAACCAGTTTTCTCCCCATGCTGGTTTTGCAATGGATAACTACCTCCCTTGTATAAATATGAGTCTATTATTATTTTTGCTGACAATTTTTCTTCTGTTGCAAAACCATTTTACCTTGTCTTCCTGTTCTCTGAAGGTTTGTGGTTGTGTGTGCTTCCCACTCAGTTAATAAGCATTCCATGATCTATGTCATAAGTGGAACTTCTGAAGATGACAACAGATGATCTGTTTATCAGTGAACCATAATCTCATACACTATTTTACTGACACTGTAGCATTTTTTTCTAACAATTGTCATTCTAACTGGCTTAGGAAAATTCTCTGTGCACAATGTTAAGATATTTCCAATGTCAAAAACACATCAAGGCCTACTACTTTATGATAGAAGGAAATTGTTTGCTCTTGTCAAATTCATGTCAGCTGCTACTCAGTTTTTGATTATATTGCAAATAGTTAAAAATAGTTACAAATAGTTTGTTGGGTCGTTTGGTTCAGTAGATTTTTTTGACCACTGAACTTAAAAATCAAGAACTATGTATAGTGCATCACTATCCAATGTACTTATTACACAGAATCACAGAGTTAAGCAGGTTGGAAAAGACCTTTGAAATCATCAAGACCAACCTATCATCCAACACCATCTAATCAACTAAACCATGGCACTAAGTGCCTCATCCAGTCATAGAATAGAATAGAATAGAATGGAATGGAATGGAATGGAATGGAATGGAATGGAATGGAATGGAATGGAATGGAATGGAATGGAATGGAATGGAATAGAATGGAATGGAATAGACCAGACCAGACCAGACCAGACCAGGTTGGAAGAGACCTTCAAGATCATCGTGTCCAACCTATCATCCAACACCATCTAATCAACTAAACCATGCAACCAAGCACCCTATCAAGTCTCCTCCTGAACACCTCCAGTGATGGTGACTCCACCACCTCCCCAGGCAGCCCATTCCAATAGGCAATCACTCTCTCTGTGTAGACCTTCCTCTTAACCTCCAGCCTAAACCTCCCCTGGTGAAGCTTGAGACTGTGTCCTCTTGTTCTGGTGTTGGTTGCATGGGAGAAGAGACCAACCTCCACCAGTCTACAACCTCCCTTCAGGTAGTTGTAGAGAGCATTAAGGTCAACCCTGAGTCTCCTCTTCTCCAGGCTAAGTAACCCCAGCTCACTCAGCCTCTCCTCATAGGGCTTGTGTTCCAAGCCCCTCACCAAATTTGTTGCCCTTATTTCAAAACTTCCAGTGATGGTGACTCCACCAGCTCCTTGGGCAGCCCATTGCAATGGCCAATCTCTTTTTCTGTGAAGAATTTCTTCCTAACATCCAACCTAAACCTCCCCTGGCACAGCTTCAGACTGCATCCACTTGTTCTGTCACTGCATACTTCAATCTGACTGCTAAATGTATCCGATTTTTTCATCTGCAGTAGCTAAAAATGAAAAAATTCCAACTGAAACACTTCAAAAAGATTTATATAAAATGCATAAAATCGGAAGTCCAATTACTCTGAGGCCTGGCAAGAAACACTTGTTTACAATTTTTCAAATGTCTGAGATTTTCTCCTCATTTTTACCAGCCATACTATTGTTAGAAGCTAATAACATACTGATACAGGAAGATAGAAATTCATTACTTTTCATTTTTGTTTTGACAATAGTTTTATTAATTATTCTTAACAATTTTCATTTTAGAAAACAATCTCATTAGAGAATATCTCAGGCTGGAGGTTTTGTTTGGTTGGTTTCTTCTGTTTTTGTTTTTTTTTGTTTTTTTTTAATATATTTCTCCACAATACCACTTTGAGTGCTCTAAATGTCTTACCAGTCAAATGTTTCTTGAGCACATGGACAAGTGAATACTTTACCGGGAAAGGAAAGCAAAGATAAATGTCACACTTGCATAACTATCTAAATGCAGAGGTTACTCCAGCTTCATAATTTGGGGAAATAAGTTGCTAAGAAAAACTTGTGAGAAAGAGATATCAATAAAGTGCTACTGTCTCCTTCCCCATAGCCACTGACATAGCACTGACAGTACAGTTTTCAGTAATGGGCTGGAAGAGAATAAATATGTAGCTACATATTTGTGTCACTTCAGTGAAACGCTGATCACAGCAAAAAGTGCTTGGAGGTATCTGTTCTATGTCACATCAGCTCTCAAACATGCATCAAGCTCATCAAACTTCCATCTATTCTCTTGGTTGGATTTCTAAGAGAGTATATCCTAATAATTCCTATTTTGAGATGAATAAATGAAAAACAGTTTAAAGAAGAAAAGGAGGAAGAAGTGATGCAACGTTTACAATTTGGCAGATTTTCTGTAATTCCTCCTAGGTCAAGACTAGGTCCATTTAATGGGATGCCCAGGGAGGTGGTGGAGTCACCATCATTGGAGGTGTTCAGGAGGAGACTTGATGGGGTGCTTGGTGCCATGGTTTAGTTGTTTAGGTGGGTTGGATAGGTTGGTGGGTTGGATGCAATTATCTGAAGGTCTCTGCCAACCTGGTCTATTCTATTCTATTCTATTCTATTCTATTCTATTCTATTCTATTCTATTCTATTCTATTCTATTCTATTCATTTTTAGGAACTCAAATGACAGTTTTCATTATCTGCCAGTGTGGTTTTCCACAAACTTTCTGAAGTTGTTTAAACAAAATAAAACAAAATGGGTTTTGAGGGCATGGCCGGAAGGCTTGTTCCTGGCAAACACTGTGGTAACACTTTCTTCCTCACTGTTCAGTATAGCCTATTAATACCACTTTTCTCAACCTTATTTTGGAGTTTGTGGAGCAGTTGTCTTGGTGGCAAATGAGTCTAAACTTGGTCACATCTACTAGTGGTAATTCTTTTTATGAAATGTAGTACCTGCAAGTCTATGTGCAAAGATATGCCTCAGTTTAAGAGGCACTCCTCTTTCTTCAGGAATTATTTCAGGAGCTAAACCACCTCGGCAGCAACACACCCCTGCTCTCCAAATGCTTTTTATTTTTCATAACTACTGGTATCTGTAGAAAGCCATAAAAGCAGAACATTCTGGAGCAAGCATAGCTACTCTGGGGTTACTAAGTGATAGAACTCTCAGTGTCAAATGACATTGCAAGACCTAGAGAAAAAGATACCTGTACACATTGGTATAGTGACTTTCTTGAAAAGTCATCTCCCAAAAGTGCTTCCAGTTTGCTTTCCTGGCCTAATTTATTTCCAGTAAATATCAAAGAGTCAAATATTCACGTAAGATGACTTCCTCAGCAGCACTTATTGCTGGACTTTATTCAGAGCAGTGGCTGTGTTTATGCAAATAGATTGAAATTATCCTAATGGGTGTGACCCCTACTACTGGTATCAGATTCCTGTGTACACTGGTTTTTCGTCACTGGAAGCAAGTCATCCTTGGTTCCACTGTCTTGGTTTAGATTTACAGTATCACAGTATCACCAAGGTTGGAAGATACCTCAAAGATCGTCGAGTCCAACCTGTCACCACAGACCTCATGACTAGACCATGGCACCAAGTGCCACATCCAGTCCCCTCTTGAACACCTCCAGGGATGGTGACTCCACCACCCCCCTGGGCAGCCCATTCCAATGATGAATGACTCTCCCAGTGAAGAACTTTCTCCTCACCTCGAGCCTAAACTTCCCCTGGTGCAGCTTGAGACTGTGTCTTCTTGTTCTGGTGCTGGTTGCTAGAGAGAAGAGACCAACCCCTTCCTGGCTACAACCACCTTGCAGGTAGTTGTAGAGAGCAATGTGGTCACCCCTGAGCCTCCCCCCTTTTCCAGGCTAAACAATCCCAGCTCCCTCAGCCTCTCCTCATAGGGCTTGTGCTCAAGGCTTCTCACCAGCCTTGTTGCCCTTCTCTGGACACGTTCAAGTGTCTCGATGTCCTTCCTAAACTGAGGGGCCCAGAACTGGACACAGTATTCAAGGTGTGGCCTAACCAATGCAGAGTACAGGGGCACAATGACTTCCCTGCTCCTATTCCTAATGCAGGCCAGGATGCCATTGGCGTTCTTGGCCACCTGGGCACACTGCTGGCTCATGTTTAGGCGGCTGTCAATCAGCACCCCCAGGTCCCTCTCTGTTTGGCAGCTCTCCAGCCACTCTGACCCCAGTCTGTAGCTCTGCATGGGGTTGTTGTGGCCAAAGTGCAGCACCAGGCTCTTGGACTTGTTGAATGCCATCCCATTGGACTCTGCCCATCTGTCCAGTCGGTCAGGGTCCCTCTGCAGAGCCCTTCTGCCCTGCTTTACAAGCAGACAGAGGTTTATTTCAGACAAGATGGGTTTGCAATACAATATCTGTATAATGTGAGTTTCTATTAAATGACCTGGCAGAGAGCTTGGTAAAATGAATCAAATCCTGGAGGCTGAAGCTGAAGCTTTCCACTGATCAGCTTTTTCTTAGTTTCACCAGAGTCTGTCAAAACATCTACATTTCCCATATGTAGATATTTGGGTCATACTGCATATTAAAACTGTTGCTGCTCATTCCAGACTTCACTTGCACTGAGCAGTTTAACTTTCCAGTTTTAAATATTTTGGCTTGAGGGCAATGTGATTGTCTAATCAGGAAAACTCAGACACTCAAGGCACTGGTCATGGGTATTGTTCAGACATCACAGTTGATATAATCCCTTCTGCATCTTAATGGTAGCTACTACTAGGCTCTTGTCTTTTAGACAACCTAATCCTCTTGACCTTCCTTCTCTTTTTATGAACGGTCCGTTGCATAACAACATCACAGTATGAAGGTGATAGCGTTGCTTAAGACCTTGATTCAGCCTGAATCTGTAGGCACCTCTGTGCTTCCTTGTAGTCATGCTGAAGTTAGAGATCAATTTAATAGATTTCAGAGTAAGTTTTGCCCACACTGGTGAAGAGCCATTCCCATTTTGTGCCTGGATCCTTGCCCAGAGACCTTTGTGAAAAGGCATGTGAGAATAGTGGAATATCAAGGAAATGGGAATTTAGAGGAGGCTGTCTTGGAATGCAAGGACTGACTGGGAAATTAAATTCTGTTTTCTTCTTCACCAGACCAGAGGTTGCAATGCAAACCTCCTGCTGCCCCAGCAAATATTCTGCCACATCAACTACATGTCCTACATGGGAAGGCCCAATTACTGTAACCCCATACACAGAGAGACTGAATTTTCTTGCATAATGTGGATACTTACCTCATCTAAGTCCAGCCAGACAGCTCATTTATTTGGTGTCCCAGCTGTGTTCCCTAACATAGAAAGATTAGAAATGCTCTTACCCACTCTTTTGGAGTAACACCAGGTTAATTTCATAAAATCTGTGAAACTATCTTCCTTCAGATATTCAATATAACCAGCATTCAAAAGGATATGGCAGACTCCTGTCAGTTCATTATACATGGATGTTATTGATATCTTAAGTGCATAAAAGATCAGAATTGTGCTTGCCACATCTGTGAAAATGCAGGTGTTTAAGGCAGCCTGTAGTACTTTGTATATTAATGTAGTATAAGTGCATATTAATTCAGTAGTACGCCCCAGCTCTAACATGGACATGAATCTAGTTGCATATCAATCACTTCATTGCCTCTCTGAGTCCAAAAGCTTACCTGTTTTTTCTCTCCTACATTTACTTGACAATCCCTAATCATATTTCTGTCATTCAGAAAGGTATCTGGAAAATCCAATGTGAGTTTTGAGGATATCTATTTGTTCAGCTGTCAATATTTTCAAATCTCTTAGAGAAGTATTTTGATTAATTTCTTTATTAAAATCGTGAGACATTTCCAGCTATTTCAGAGCTATTCCTGATCAAAATACCCTACTCTGAAACAGAGAAATGCATGACAAATGTATGTATTCAGTGTAAACCACTGTGTGAGAATTATTCACCTGCCTGAAGAAAATACACTATGCTTCTTTATTCAGTTATATTCAGACTAAATTTACATTTATGTTATGACCTTTGTTGCATGTGTAAACATCTCAGCAGTAACAATAGGAATTTTCTGTCATCAGATACCAATAAGTTATGAACAGTGCCACTTCTGTGAAAACTTCTTCCTTAACATGAGAACCAAGATTAAAGTGTTTTAAGTAATCAACAAAAAAATCTTTCTTTTTTTGAGAGCACATGGTAGCTTTGCATATTTTTCCTCAGTTCTAGAAGACTGCAAAGTGATTTCATTCTTGAAAGCTGTTATCCTAGATGCGCAAAAGCTCTTAAGTTAACAACCATAATGAATCAAGCTAGGATGATTGTACTGTCCCACAGATGTACTATTTCATAAGAAAGTTAATTATTTTTCATTATCATTTCTGCAGAACAAAAAAAAAATAATAAATGTAGGTAGGAGCAACAGACAATCACCAAAAAATGTCAAGTGAAACAGAATAGTTTTATTCAGTTCAATACTAACAGCCCATCCATGTGATAAGCAAAATAAACTATAAAGAAGAAGTCGCTCCTAACAATAAAAGCAGTGCTTTCACACAATTTCCTTGTTGCTAGTCCTGAAGGAGAGGCAATTTTCTATCAACTTGTATCACACACAATATTTAGAAAATTTCAAAAGATGCCACTTGACCACCTCTACATACAGAATCACATAATTATTGAGGCTGGAATAGACTTCTGAGATCATCAAGTCCAGCCTATGACCTAACACCACCACTTCAACTAGACTATGTCACTGTCACATCCAATCTTTCCTTAAACACCTCCAGAGGTGGCAACTCCACCACCATCCTGGGCAGTTCATTCCACTGACTAATTACCCTTTCCATGAGCAAGCACTTCCTAACATCCAATCCAAACCTCCCCTGGCACAGCTTCAGGCTAAGCACTTTCATCACAAATTGCCTGGGAGGAGAGCCTGATCACCACCTTAATGCAACATCCCTTCAGGTAGTTGTAGACTGTGATGAGGTCTCCCCTGAGTCTCCTCTTCTCCAGGCTAAACAACCTCAGATCCCTAAGCCTCTCCTCATCAGACTTTCCCTCCAGTCCCTTCATCAGTCTCATCAGACTCCTCTGGACGCACTCCAGCACCTCAATATCTTTCTTGAAGTGAGTGGCCCAGAGCTGCACACAGTACTGTTGATGTGGGGAAGGCTGTAGATGTAGTCTATCTGCACTTCAGCAAGGCCTTTGACACCGTCCCTCACAGCAAACTCCTGGCCAAGCTGTCAGCCCATGGCTTGGACAGCAGCACTTTGTGCTGGGTTAGGAAATGGCTGGAAGGTTGAGCCCAGAGAGTGGTGGTGAATGGTGCCACATTCAGCTGGCAGCCAGTCACTAGTGGTGTGCCCCAAGGACCAGTGCTGGGCCCCATCCTGTTCAATATCTTTATCGATGATCTGGATGAGGGGGTTGTTCGATGGTAGGCTGAACATGAGCCTGCAGTGTGCCCAGGCAGCCAATAGGGCCAATGGCATCCTGGCCTGCATCAGGAGCAGTGTGGCCAGAAGAAGCAGGGAGGTCATTCTCCCCTGTACACTGCACTGGTTAGGCTGCACCTTGAGTACTGTGTCCAGTTCTGGGCCCCTCAGTTAAGAACTTGCTGGAATGAGTCCAGAGAAGGGCAACAAAATTGGTGAGGGGTTTGGAACACAAGCCCTATGAGGAGAGACTGAGGGAGCTGGGGTTGCTTAGCCTGGAGAAAAGGAAGCTCAGGGGAGACCTTATTGCTCTACAACTACCTGAAGGGAGGTTGTAGCCAGGCAGAGGTTGGTCTCTTCTCCCAGGCAACCAGCACCAGAACAAGAGGACGCAGTCTCAAGCTGCAGGGGAGGTTTAGGCTGGAGATGAGAAAGAAATTCTTCACAGAAAGTGTGATTGGTCATTGGAATGGGCTACCCAGGGAGGTGGTAGAGTCACCATACTGGAAGTGTTTAAGAAGACACTGGATGGGTGCTTGGTACCATGGTTTAGCTGACTAGATGGTGTTGGGTGATTGGTTGGACTCAATGACCTCAAAGGTCTTTTCCAACCTGCTTAATTCTGTATTCTGTATGTAGTATTTACTTGAGGTGAGGCCTCACCAGTGTTGTGTACAGGGTCAGAATTCCTCAGTCCTGCTGGCCACACTATTCCTGATACAAGCCAAGGCACCATTGGCCTTCTGTGTCACCTGGGCACACTGCTGGCTCATGTTCAGTCTACCATCAACCAACACTCCCAAGTCCCTCTCTGCCAGGCAGCTCTCCAGCCACTCATGCCCCAGTCTGTAGGCCTGCATGGATTTATTTTGGCCATAGGTAGGACCTGCCCTTGGCCTTGTTATACCTCATCCTGTTGGCCTCAGCCCATCAACCCAGCCTGTCCAGGTCTCTCTGCAGTATCTTCCTACCTCCCAGCTGATCCACACTCCCCTCACAACTTGGTGTCATCTGCAAATTTACTAATGGTAGACTTGATCCCCTCATTCAGGCCATCAATAAAGATGCTGACTAGAACTGGGCCCAGTACTGATCCCTGGTCACTGGACACCAACTGGATGCCAGACCATTCACAACCACGCTCTGTGCCTGGTCACCCAGCCAGTTTTTAACCTAGCAAAGGGGGCACCTGTCCAAGCCATGGGCTGCCAGATTTTCAAGGAGGATGCTGTGTCAAAAGCTTTGCTGAAGTCTAGGCAGAGCACAAGCACAGCCTTCCCCTCATCTACCAGGAGGATCACCAAGTCATCAAATGAGATCAGGTTGGTTAGGCAGGAACTTCCTTTCCTAAACTCATGTTGGCTGGGCCTAATCTCCTGGTTGTCTTGTGCATGCCACTTGATGGCACTCAGGATTTTCTGCTCCATAACCTTGCCAGGCACCGAGGTCAGGCTGATAGGCCTATAGTTCTCTGGATGCTCCTTTCAGCCCTTCTTGTGGATGGGGGCCACATGGCCAACCTCCAGTCATCTGGCATCTCCCCAGTTAGCCAGGACCAGTGACAAATGATGAAGAGTGGCTTAGCAAGCTCTTGCGCCATCTCCCTAAGCACCCTAGGATTAATCCCATCTAGACCTGTTGTTAGGATCTAAATGGTACAGCAGTTCACTAACTACTTCCTCCTGGATTACAGGAGGGATATTCTACTCTCCATCCCCATCTGCCAACTCAGGAGACCAGTTGCCCTGATGCTATCCAATCTTTTCATTAAAGACCGAGGCAAAGAACCTGTTAAGTACCTCAGCCTTTTTCTGTCTTCCATTACTATGTTCCCCCCTTCATCCAATAAGGAATGGAAATTTCCCCTGGCCCTCCTTTTGTTATTAATGTATTTGTAAAAACACTTTTTATTATCCTTAATAGAATTGGCCAGATTAATTTCTAACTGAGCTTTTGCTTCCCTAATTCTCTTTCTACATGACCTTACAATATCCTTAAACACTTCCTGGTTCACCTGTCCCTTTTTCCATAGTTCATGCATTTTACTTAAAAGGGAGGCATTCAAAAGGAAAATGAATTAGTCACCATTTTTCCTAAAGGAACTATATTAAACAAAAACCAAAACCTGATCTTGGTCTTTTTTACAGAAATAAATAACAAAACTTCCTTTTTTCTTTTTTTTTTTTTTTCCAACTGCCATCCAGCCATATCCTTAAGAGGTTTGCACATCTAGTATTCTATTTTCAGTTTCATTTTATTTGATTTTAGGATGCACTAACCAATCTAGGAAGAAACCCTTTGAAAAGTTATTTATACTCAAACTTCAGAGGATAAAGACAATGGAAAGTGCAAAAATCAACTCAAATATCTTCAGAAATAATTTAACTCTCATGTCACTGCTGACTGACAGCTCTAACAGATTCCTACATTTTAAGCAGACTTACATTTCACATGCATTTGCTCTCCACTACTGAGCTGAGTGGAACATCTATTGTCAAATGCATAAAATAACATTAGAAATGCAAACTTAATGTAGCCAATGGTAATGTGTTATTTAAAACTTATGAGCCTGAATAAGGGCTTATTTTCTCCAAATTGAAATTTATAGTTTCATTTTAAAGTGCTAACTTGAATATTGATGGGCTTTAGGCATGCTGTTATAAAATGAGAATGAAAAACAAAGCAAGTAACTATGAGGCATAAAGCTGCTATTATGGTAATATATGGAAACTCAAATAAAAAGTGGATTCTAGCTACCTGTACTAGTAGCAAAAAAACATACAGTAGAATTTGTGTGACTGGTATAGGAAAGTCCTATTTTCCTGCACTGTATGTCAGATCATTATATATTCTAGGTTTGGAATCACCGCTTTTAAACACTGATGGCTGAAGAGAACTTTGAAAATGCAGTTACACCAGAAAGCAGGTGATAGCTTCATCTCTCCTTCTGAAGCATTTTTTTCCCTGATATTTTCTCTCCAGTTCCACCCTGATCAGTGAAAATAAAGAACAGAGACAGCGTTTCTGTGTTGCTTTCTGGCACTAGATATTCTTGACACTGGATAGTTACGCCATACACGGCTACAGGAAAGCTAATTAAATTTACATCAAACACACATCTACTTCAATTTCATAATAAAAAACACCTCTCTACTATAACCTGATTTTACAGATAGTTTAAAACACTGAAGTTTGGTTCCACTTCACCTGTTTAAGCATACTTTTGAGCCATATTGTTGTAGGTTAAGGGGAAGCAAGAGTTAAATGGTATAACCATAAAGAAAATTCCTCCAGAGGCTACAGAGTCCCAGGGGGATAGGCAGTTCATCCCAGGATATTGTAATCTGTTGTTCTATTCCATTTTCCTGTATTTCTCTATCTAAGGGAGTGTCAACAGCACACCCAGATCCTTACCTACCAAGCAGCTTTCCAGCCACTCTTCCTCATGCTGGCAGCATTTCACAGGGATGTTGTGTTGTCATATTTGCTAGCTTTCAGCCAAATGGGACCTCCGTGGTTATACAGAACTGCTGACAAATGATGGAAAGTGGCATAGAAAGCTCTTCCACCAACTCAGTACCCTCAGGCAGATGCCATCTGGCATCTAGGTGGAGTAGCTGGTCACTAAACTTCTCTTGGATATGATGACTTTAATCTGGTCCTCATCTCTATCTTCCAGCTTGGGGGGCTGAAAGGGGCAAAGAATTCTCCTTGTCCCTTCTTCCTACTTCTCCAAAGGCTGAAACTATCATTTCATGATCACTATGACCATATTGTCTGTTGTATTTCCAGCAGACATCTAGTAAATTGAAGTCCCCCATGAGAACAAGGGTTAGTGATTATGATACTTTTGCCAGCTGTTTGTAGGATGCTTCATCTGTATCTTTATCCTGGTTAGGTGGTTCATAGCATATCCCCAATAGGATATTTACCTTGGCCTTCCCTCAATCTTTACCTGTAAGCATCATTGCTATCATTGAGTTCTGTATAGTCAAAATACTGCCTAACACACAGAGCCACCCTACTGCTCCTCCTTCTGAAGAGTTTATAGTCTTCTATTGTAGCACTCCCATCATAAGAGTCATCCCATTATGTTTCCCTGAGGGCAAATATGTCACAGTTTTCCTGCCTCGCTTCTGGCTCCTCCTATTTGTTGCCTATACTGCGTGCATGGGTATAGAGGCAATTCATTTGGGCTGTTGATCTCCCCTGCAACACTGACATGCCATCTCTGAACTCATTTCTTTCCCCTTCAAATCTAGTTTGGGCCCCTCTCAATCATCCCTGCTAAGCCCTGTGCTAGGATCCTTTCCCCAGGTTGAAACAGGTGAACTCCATCTGTTGCCAATGGTCCCGGTGCCATGTAAACCACCCCATGATCAAAAAATTCAAAATTACGTGAGCGCCGATAAATTTTGTGGTGGTGAGAGGTTCAGTTCTCCCCACACACACAAAGAAACCACAGCTAACTCAGTTGGAGAAGCGAAAATGGACAAGATATATTTCCAAGCAAGATGAGATGCAGTGAATATATACACAATATACAGTATTTACAATATATACAGAAATATACAGCAAATAACGTTACACAGAAAGACTTTTCCCTCCTCCGGGAAGGAGGGTCCCCACTCCCCCTTCTCCCCTTCCCCCCTTTTTTCCCAAAGAGGGTTAGAGAGAGAAAAGGTAATTATTAAGGAGGAAATTCTCTTAGCTCCCAGATTACCAGTTTTGAATTGGATGTTCAAAGGCAAAGGTTCCACAAAACATCATGCCACAGACTCCACATGATCCAAATGGATGGCTCTGATAACACAAAGAGCTCGAATGGGAAATCTTGAAAGACCTGGTCTAGTGGAGGTGATCACAAGTTGGCCTGAAGGTACCAACTGTACTAAACCTCCAGAGGAGAGAGTAACTCGTGCTGAGGAAGCTCCTCCTTACAATGACCTTTCTGATGATGAAAAGAAGTATGCTTTGTTCACAGACGGTTCCTGTCATCTTGTTGGAAACAAGCAAAGGTGGAAGTCTGCAGTGTGGAGTCCAACATGCCAAATTGCAGAGGCAAAGGATGGAGAAGAAGAATCCAGTCAGTTTGCAGAGGTAAAAGCTGTCCAGCTAGTTCTTGACGTAGCTGAACATGGGAGATGGGCAAAGCTTTATCTCTACACCGACCCATGGATGGTAGCCAATGCTCTGTGGGATTGGCTAAAGCACTGTAAAAAGAATGGTTGCCAGAGAAAAGAAAAGCCCATTTGGGCAGCTAACCTGTGGCAGGACATTGCTGATTGAATTGAAAGAATTCCAGTGAAGGTGAGACACATTGATGCTCACATTCCTAAGAGCAAAGCTACTGAGGAACAGCAACACAACCATCAGGCAGATCTAGCTGCAAGAGTTTCTCAAGTAGACATGGACTCTGATCTGATCTCGACTGGAAACACCGAGGTGAGATATTCTTAGCTCGGTGGGCTCACGATTCATCAGGACATCAAGACAGAGATGCAACCTACCAGTGGGCTTGTAACAGATCCATAGACATTTCCATGGATGCTATCACAAAGACACCAGCCTCTGAGCCACTTATCAATAAGGTGAGTCTTCCTGTTGCTTTTCATGTTTTCCCTTGCTGCTGAAGGGATTGAAGAAAACACTACCTGTTCCAACTCTAACCAGTTGCCACAGTGCTCTTTTGATTGTCTTTGGGCTTCTCAGTTACCTCATCACTGCCAGCATGAACAACCAAGAGCAGGTAATAATCAGAACATTGTACCAAATGGTGTAGTATAGCTCAGAGCATATGAAATTTGATATTCTATAGTACTTGCCATCTTTAGAGGCAGATTTTTTTCAAGGCATTAAACAATTTATGAAATATCCCTGGTGGAGGTATTCATAATGGAAAATTCTTACTCTGCTTAAGAAAATTTTGCTCAGGATTTACCTATTTTAAAAAGATAAATAAATCACAGGTTTTGGTTAGATGTTGAATGAAGAGCAAAATACAGTCTCCCAAATCCAAGGTATGCATTTTGGTCCTGCAGGCCTGATTCTTCACATTAAAAATGCAAAACTCTTGTCAGTTGAAAACTCAGATTCAGTTCTGCATAATTTAGGCATTAGAAGATGGTGTAAGAGGGTTAATCAGTGTGTGCTAAACACTTTTTTCTTACAATCAAAAGTGCTGCTGGAAATACAGTAAAACTGCCCCAATGCTTTAGAAACAGCAGAAACATCTCAACCATGTTTTGCTGTTTCCAGATGGACCACAATTGTATCTTCTATGGAATGACAAGGATCACTAGCTCAAAGACTTTACTTTCTGTATCTTCTCTTTTGATCTGGGTACAAGAAAGAGCTTGTGACAGACATTTCCCCTTTTGTTTATGGGTCTTCTTAACACTTTTCTGAATTGCTAAAGTAGGCCAGTTTTCAGCTTTCCAGGTCATTCCTCTGTGCTTTCTGAAGCATGTCTCAACTCTAGTTGTTAGCTGTGCTCCTTACTAGGACTATGCTGATACTTTTTGCAGCTGCTACCTGTGTCAAACTATTTCCATACTGTTTTGAGAAACAGCTTTGTTGCACTTTTCTGGACCCTTTCCAGTAACTCAATGTTTTTCTTGAAGTGAGCCCCAAAACTGAACACAGCACTTGAGGTGTGGTCTCACCAGCGCCAAGTACAGGGGCACAATCACTTCCCTGGTCCTGCTGGCCACACTGTTCCTGCTATGATACATGCCAGGGTGCTGCTGGGCATAGCTGGCAGACTGGGTACACTGCTGACTCATGTTCAGTCAGCTGTCACATAGCACCATCGGGCCCTTTTCTTCCAGGCAGCTTTCCAGCCACTCTTCCCCATGCCTTTAGCATTGCATGGGGCTGTTGTGACCCAAGTGCAGAAGCCAGCACTTGGCCTTTTAGAATCTTGGCATTGCCCTTGGATCATTGATATAGACTGTCCCAATCCCTCTGCAAAGCCTTCCTGCTCTCCAGCAGATCAACTCTCCCACCCAGTGTGGTGTCACCTGCAAACTTACTGAGAGTGCACTCCATCCCCTCATCCAGGTCATTGATAAAGATATTTAACAAGACAGGCCCCAAAACTGAGCCATGTGAAACAGTACTAGTGGCCTGCCACCAGCTGCAATTAACTCTTTTCACCACCATTCTTTGATCTTGGACATTCTGCCAGCTTGTAACCCAGGGAAGTGTCCACCCATCCAAGCCATGTGCAGCCAGTTTCTCCACAAGGATGTAATGGGACACTGTGAAATTGAGAGTGTTGAGATGCTGGAACAGGTTCCCTGGGGAAGTTGTGGATGCCTTATCATTGGAAATGTTGAAAGTCTGACTGGATGGGGCTTTGAGCAATCCAGTGGAGTGTCCCTGCCTATGGCTGAGGAGTCGGACTAGGTGATCTTTAAAGGTCACTTCCAACCAAAATCATTCTAGGATTCTATGAAATTTCTGTATTATTTCAAAACTCAAAAAATTGCATGAGAGGTCCACTGCACAAAACATATGAACATAAGTAGTCAGCTTCTCTCTCATTATTCCACAGAGCCTTCATGGATTTCAGAGGCTCTAGAACTCTGAAAGGACATTCTAGTAGCATGGCAAATACTGATTGCAATAGGTTTCTTGAAAGAGTTTGCCATTTCATAAGGATTACTCAGAGTGAGATAGAAAATAGCAGTAAACTGTTGAAAGGGTCTAAGAGTTTGATGAAATGATTAGAGTTTATTGTCATTTTCCAGGAGAAGAATATTATCTGTACTTTTTCATCTGATGAAACTTAAATTAGATGCCAACTACAAAGTCACCATGTAGTTTAGGTTAGCACTGATCTGACTGCTGTTGCTAGGAAAGCTTCATCACTCAGGCTGTATCTGACAGAACACAGTGGAGAAGACTTCTCTAGAGTTTATTTTCAGATGAGAGGTCTAACATTTCTATTTCTTGATTGCTATCTTTTATTAGTACTGCATGCACACTGGACATTCTGACAAACTGACCTCAGTGCCAGGCAAGATTATGGAACAGGTCATCTTGAGTGCAATCACACTGCACTTATAGGATGGCCAAAAGATCAGGCCCAGCCAGCGTGGATTTAGGAAGGGCAGGGCCTGCCTGACCAACCTGATCTCCTTCTATGATCAGGTGACCCAGCTGGTGGATGTGAGAAAGGCTATGGATGTAGGAAAGGCTGTGGATGCAGTCTACCTGGACTTCAGCAAGGCCTTTGATACTGTCCCCAACAGCAAACTCCTGGCCAAGCTGTCAGCCCATGGCTTGGAGAACAGCACTCTGTGCTGGATTAGAAAATGGCTGGAGGGTCGAGCCTGGAGAGTGGTGGTGAATGGTGCCACATCCAGCTGGCAGCCAGTCACTAGTGGTGTGCCCCAAGGATCAGTGTTGGGCCCCATCCTGTTCAATATCTTTATCAATGATCTGGATGAGGGGGTTGAGTCCATCACCAGTAAATTTGCAGATGACACCAAGCTGGCGGCAGGTGTTGATCTGTTAGAGAGTAAGAGGGCTCTGCAGAGGGACCTTGACAGGCTGGACAGATGGGCAGAGTCCAAGGGCATGAGATTGAACACATCCAAGTGCCGGGTTCTACACACTGGCCACAACAACCCCATGCAGTGCTACAGGCTGGGGTCAGAGTGGCTGCAGAGCACCCAGGCAGAGGGGAACCTGGGGGTACTGGTTGACAACAGGCTTAACATGAGCCAGCAGTGTGCCCAGATGGCCAAGAAGGCCAATGGCATGGTGGCCTGCATCAGGAACAGTGTGGCCAGCAGGAGCAGGGAGGTCATTCTCCCCCTGTACACAGCACTGGTTAGACCACTCCTTAAGTCCTGTGTCCAGTTCTGGGCCCCTCAGTTTAGGAAGGATGTTGACCTGCTGGAACATGTCCAGAGGAGGGCAACAAAGATGTTGAGAAGTTTGGAGCACAAGCCCTATGAGGAGAGGCTGAGGGAGCTGGGGTTGCTTAGCCTGGAGAAGAGGAGGCTCAGGGGAAAAGAGGAGGCTCAGGGGAGAGCTTATTGCTCTCTACAGATACCTGAAGGGAGGTTGTAGCCGGGTGGGAGTTGGTCTCTTCTCCCAGGCAAGCAGCACCAGAACAAGAGGACACAGTCTCAAGCTGTGTCAGGGGAGTTTTAGGCTGGAGGTGAGGAAGAAGTTCTTAGAAAGAGTGATTGCCCATTGGAATGGGCTGCCCGGGGAGGTGGTAGAGTCACCATCACTGGAGGTATTTAGGAAGAGACTTGATGGGGCTCTTGGTGCCATGCTTTAGTTGATTAGATAGTGTTGGACTCAATGATCTCAAAAGTCTTTTCCAACCTAGTTAATTCTATTGTATTCTATTCTGAACTATTTCAGTAATCAGGGAAATATCTGTTATCACCTTGGCTTGGTCTCTGCTTGACATACTTCCAAAAAAAACCCCACTCAGTCTTGTGTCAAAACCAATAGTTTTGGGGTATTTTTTAGAACATTGCTTAAACTACCTCCAAGCTAGCAGTCTGGATTTTATATCCTGAAGAGCATAGCTCGCTTGCAGTGCAATATTTAAGAAATGTTTGGTTTTAACAATGATAGAGACAGATGTTATAAATGAGAACAGGTTCTAAATGGAATTCTGAATCTCACTGGAGATTACTGCAATTCCAATTTCTAATTCTACTTCATTTATGACACACACAGAATAAAAACCTTTGATAAAGCCTTGAAAAATGAATTCTTTAAATAACTATAATGCATGTAATGCATACTTCATAACAATTAATTAAAAAAAAATATTGGCTGTATTCTAAGCCAATGAAAAGCAAGCTAGCTTCAATGCATTATAATTGTGATTTATGTAGCTGGCTTCTTTCAGATCCTACTGAAATATTTATAGTGGACAGAGGAAAGAAGCAGTCACAACTGCAAATTCCTGCAGCTGGGGACTTCTCTGTCACTGTGGGCTTCACTGAGACAGCTCTGCCCTAATTTCATCTGACTTTGAATATGTGCAAATCACAAGGAAATGTGAACTGACTACAGAGAGAGAAAATTTGCAAAGACAGAAAATCATTTCAGATCATAACGTCATCGATATTTTAGTTAACCCAGATTAGATAACACAAATTTATAACCCTAGTTTCAAGAAATTTATGCAATATCCTTACAATAGTGATAGATAAAAAAAACTCCATTTGTGTAGACTGGAGGAATGCTCTTTGTTCATGTCGATTCACATGATATGAAAGAAACAATTGTCTAAATTTAACATGGGTGGACAACATCAAGCTTTATCATGAGTTGTTATAAATAATGTCTAAAAACATTCATGAAATGCTCTGCTTCCCAGCTGCTGTATACTAATATTTTGTGAATCATACTTGAAATTCATTAAAAGACAAGGCTGTGACCTTGAATTCAATGATCAATGTCATGATACCATTAAAAGTCCTTCCTGATACCCAGAAGCAAAAGGGTATGCTTTGTTCCAACCTCAATCATCTTCTGAAATCCCCATGGTGATAGCTCAAAAGTTTAGGATCTTTTTTTATGTTTCTTTTAGTTTTAAAGGAAACAGGAAGTTGCCTACAACCTTGACCTTTGACAGCATAAGTTCCCAATTTGACTAACTCAAGGCTGAATAAGGCCTCTTCATAATAAAGTCTTTTCTGGATTAATTGTTCTGTAATAAACGTTCACTTGGCTAGAGGAAAGCAAAATACCAAAAGCAAACAAATGAAAAAAATAAGTTATCATTCTTCTTAACAGGCCAGGTTAACTGTAGATCACTCTGTGAATATCACCAATATCTGAGATGGATTACCAATATCTGAAATGGCAGGGGTGCATGGAAGATAACTTCCTAACTTTGGTCTTTTCCAACCTTATTGATTCTATGATTCTAACACAGCTGGTGAATGAGCCAGTGAGGGATGGCTCTCTACTAGACTTACTGTTTATAAATAAAGAAGGACTAGTAGGAGATGTAAAGGTTGGTGGCCATCTTGGACATAGTGGCCATGAGATGGTGAAGTTATCAATTCTTAGTGAAGTTAGTGGGGGGAGTCAATAGAACTACATCCTTGGACTTCCAGAGGGCAGACTTTGACTTGTTTGGGAGATTGGTTGATGGCATTCCTTGGGAGGTAGTCATGAAGGATGAAGGATTCCAGGAAGGCTGGACAGTCCTCAAAAGGGAAATCTTCAAAACACAGGAACAAGTTGTCCCTGTGCATTATAAAATGAGTCATCTAGGCAGAAGACTATCTTGTCCAAGTAGAGAGCTTTGGGTAGAATTCAGGAAGAAAAGGAAAGTCTACTGGCTTTGGAAGAAAGGGCAGGCAACTCAGGAAGAGTACAGGGGTCTTTCAAGGGAATGTAGGGAGAAAATTAGAAAGGCCAGAGTTCAACTAGAATTCAGTCTGGCCAGTGTCATTAAAGATAATAAAAAGTGCTTTTATAAATATGTTATCAGTAAAAGAAGACCCAGGGAGAATGTCCACCCACTAAAGTGTGTAGGAGGGAACTTGGTTACCAAAGATGAGGAAAAGGCTGAGCTGCTGAACAGCTACTTTGCTTCAGTCTTTGTTAGCAATGCCAGTTGCTCCTTGAGGGTTCAGCCTCTGGAACTGGAAGACAGAGACAGGGAGCAGAAAGCAGCACTCATAATCCAGGAGGAAATAATCAAGAATCTCTTGTGCCACATAGATGTGCATGAGTCTATGGGACTGAATGAGATCCACACAAGGGTACTTAAAGAGATGGCAGATGTGATCACCAAGACACTCACCATTATTTTTCAACAGTTCTGACTGAAGGGGGAGGTCCCAATTGACTGGAAACCAGATAATGTGATGCCCATCTAGAAGAAGGGCCAAAAGGATGATTCATGGAACTACAGGCCTGTCAGTCTTACCTTGCTGCCAGGCAAGGTTATGGAGCAGGTCATTCTGAGTGCTATCATGTGGCACTTACAAGACAGCAGGCAACCAGGACCAGTCGCCATGGGTTTATGAAAGGCAGGCCTAACTGACTAATCTGATTTCCTTCCACAATAAGGTGACCTGCCTAGTGGATGAGGGAAAGGCAGTGGACATTGTCTATCTGGGATTTAGTAAAGCCTTTGACACTGTGTCCCACAGCATTCTGCATCAGAAACTCATGGGACAAGTGTGCTCTGCACTGGATAAAAACACTGGCCCTAAGAATGGTGGTGAATGGAATTAAATCTGGCTGGCAGCTAGTCACTAGTGGTGTCCCCCCAGGTTCAGTACTGGGGCCTGTCCTCCTTAATATCTTTATTAATTATCTGGATGAGATGATTGAGTGCCTCCTCAGTAAGTCTGCAGATGACACCAAGCTGGGTGGCTTAGTTGATCTGCTAGTGGGTAGGGAAGATTTACAGCAGGATCTGAACAGGTTAGACCAATAGGGCAAGGCTAATTGTATGAAGTTCAACAAAGCCAAGAGTCAGGTCTGCACTTGGGTCACAACAACCCCATGGTAAGCTACAGACTTGGGGATGTGTGGTTGGAAAGCTGCAACCTGCAGAGGGACCTGCGGGTATTGTTTAATAGTCTACTGAACATGAGTCAGCAGTGTGCCCAGGTGGCCAAGAAAGCCAATGGCATCCTGGCTTGCATTAAAAAGACTGTGGCCAGCAGAGATAGGAAGGTGATCAACCTCACCCTCTATGCAGCACTGGTGAGGCTGCACCTCAAGTATTCTGTTCAGTTCTGGGCCACTCACAGTAGGAAGAACATTGAGGTGCTGCGCATGTCCAGAGAAGGGCAATGAGGCTTGTGAAGGGCCTGGAGTACATGACCTATGAGCAGCATCTGAAGGAGGTGGGGTTTTTCAGTCTAGAAAAGAGAAGGCTGAGGGGAGAACTTATCAATCTCTTCTACTACCTGAAAGGGGGTTGGAGTAAGGAGGGGGCCTCAGGACTAGAAGAAATGGTAGCAAGGTTTTGATCAAATTAAAATGTCTAAGGCACACTCAAGGCAACCAACTTAACAGAGAAGTTCAAAATGTAGAAGAGGAACATACTATATGGTGGATTTTCTTGTTGTGTGGCTTTTGGTTTTGGTTTTGCTTTTTCAAGGAACGATTTCACACCTACTTAGCAAAAACTGTCATTGTTTATGTTGTCATCTCTGCACACAAGGTGCACTCAATTTCCCAATTGAAAATATCATAAATTAATAGGGAATTTTGCCATCAGCCTTAGCTATCTGTCAGTTTTAGCTTATTTTTTTTTCAGAAGAGGTTGCTAGCTTCTCTCTCACAGCTTATTTTTACCAGGGAATATTTATTCTGTGGTAATATTTAATCTTTCCAATATCCTCTATAAAAAGGCCAAAGAAATCCATCTGTGTTTGTCGAGGGGTGAGTACTAAGGCAATGCTATGTATGCCTCTGTGTTGCCTTTGTTCTGCCTCAGAAAAAAACAAAACAAAACAAAACAAAACAAAACAAAACAAAACAAAACAAAGCAAAGCAAAGCAAAACAAAACCAAACCCTGTGAAAGGATATATTGAAATTTTGCTTAAAGAAAAGATTAGCTGTCTCCAGAAAACACTACTGGGTTAGAACTTCCATTAAGTGTATGCAAAATTTTGATAAGTCAGAATTAATAGTTTTCAGTCAACTTTCAAAGAGATACTACCACATAAGTCCTCCAATTAAAAAGAAAATTAATGCACACAGAAACCATTATAAATAGCATCAAATAAAGCAAACCATACTTGGAATACTTTGATTAAATTTTAAATAAAACCTGTTGGCAGGAATTACTGATGATAATATGTTCCTCAAAGTTCTTCTCTTCATCGTGATTGAACATATTCAAATGCAAGGTATTAACATAATATTTACATTGACGTATATTAAGTACATTATGCTTCAACATATTCTTCTCTGATCTTGTTTGGAACCTGAAGTCAGGCTCTGTATGTAGTAGATCATGATTGCTTTAGAAATTGAGGCACAATCTCATCTGAAAAACAAACACCTGAAAAACCTCTCACCAAACAACAGGCCAGCAGTTGCCACTCCTATCAAAGCTCTCAAGTTTGCCTAGCTGGCCTTCACTGGCAGACCAAAACCAAACATCACCTTAACTGTATGGTACATAAGGGTGGTCCAGGGCTCACAACAGGCACCTCTTTTGGTCTACAGATTTGCCTTTCATGGCTGTAATTAAAACCTTTGCTCCTTGCTCAGAATGTGATGGTGAGTAGGCATGTCCTGTCAGATGGCTCATCTGCAAGGAAATCTTACACAGTCTCAGAAGCAGATACAGAGCCATCTCAGTCAATACAGCTATTTCTGGATCTGTCTGGGTCCTCCTAGCAGAGCACAGCAAAGCAGAGCAGAACAGCACTGCACACCACATGTGCACGGAGATGCAATACATCCCAGCTGAATGCCATGCCACTGCCCATTGCTTCGTGTACTCCCCTTCTTTGGGCTCAGGCATATGACTTACATTTCCACACACAGCACCTTTTACTTATAATAATACTGCAGATGAAATAAAAATGCCAGTGACAGGGATTCAGTTTGAAATGCAAGAAGCAATCTTTAAGCAACAGCTTAAGACAATTTAAAAAAACTCTCTCACTTCTTGCTTTTAAAGCAAACAAAAACCAGAACAGATTATTTCCAGACTATTTTATTAATTTTATGACAGCAGGCAATCCAACTTCTGTTATCACTCTTTTTCTAATTTTTTTTTAAATTAATTTTTGACTTTGCTATTTTAAGAAACTCTGCTTTATTTCAGGAAGACCCTTGTTTATTGGAATAGATGATCTTCAGAGATGCCTTCCAACTCCTATTGTTCTGTGATAATAACAGTCAGGGAGGGCATAAAAAGACTTGATTCTGGAATACCAATTAATGTAAGTATAATTTCATTGGTGACAGCACTTCATGCTACCTGATTCCCAGAAGGAAGAGGGACCCCAAGTAATATATTTGTCACAAATATGAACAAGGGCAGAAAAGGCAGATTTGTATATGACTTGCCTCTGCAGTAAACTTTATTTTCCCCCAAATCAGTGTTGCCTGTGGCATCCTCTCTGTATTCTATTCTGATTTTTTCAGCTTACTCTATTTGAATTTCTTAATGATGACTGAATATCAGATGAGTGTTTTCAATAACTTGCTTGAGAGTTATCTTAGCCATGCTGGTTAGAAGTGTACCAACATTCTGAGCTGCACAACTTCTGAGTTCTATGCAACAGGATTGAAGATGATGACTGAGGTGGTGACTACTTTTCAGCTAATCTTTTAAAGCTTTCTCTGGGAAAAAAATGTAAAAAATAATAAAATAAGTAATTAATTAAATTAATGATTATCAGGAGGAAGGTAGGAAAAATAACAGCAGTGTTCAGGCCTGTAATCACAGCAGTGGCTGCCCCTGTCCGTGTCTAATGTAAGGGTTATGGAATATCATAATCCCTTCTCTGAGCTCCTTTACAGCAGCAATGATGACTAAATTTCTTGTGTCTTATCACACTGTCACAGACTGGAACTAGAAGAAGGAACTCTGAAGAAAACACAGGATGAAAAGTAGAGAGCAGATGATCAGATTAGCTGCTATTGGATTTGTTAGCAGGGCCACAATCTGACTGAAACAGGCTCAATTCTGAGGCCCACAGAGATTTAAACCATCACCCTTCCCCCCCTTATCCCTATCACACAATTATTTATTTTTTAAATATATATCCCCCCTTCTCCACATAACATACACCCTTTTACTCTTTTTAAGTCATCTTCCGAAAGGATGAGGTTAAGAGTTAACACTTCACAGGTTCCAGTGGTATCAGATGAGTTGATGGATTTTGAGTAAGAGGATATATCAAAAATACACACACACACACACAAAAAATCCCCAAATAAGATTGAGAAACAACATTCCTTTACTATTTAGTAAGATTTTCTCCATTTCACAAGGCTTCTGCAATGGTTCTTTAAAGAGATCTGTTATAACGTGTTCATTTGTGCTGCTTACATGAGCCTTAATATAGGTCACATACTAACCACAGTTGTATAGCAGGACAATCACAGTGTGTGTAGACCAGTCCTAGTGATAGTGGGTGCAAAGCCCACAGCATTAGGTACAAATTTAGTATGATGACACATGTCAGTAACTGGTTTATAAAAACAAATTGAATGTTATGTTGCTTAAAATAGCAGCTCTCATGTTCATAATGAATTGTGGACACAGTACACATTCATCTTTTGAGATTTAGCCAAGTTGCATAGGAAACCAACTAAAATATGATAGAGCATTAGCTAAAACTTAGGAAATATGACAAACAAAGAAGAGTTTAAAGAAATCTGCTAGAGGATGTACTTTCATAAAAAGAATGAAGACTTGTACAAATGAAGATCAGGTGTACAATCAGAATTAAAAGTTCTGTGTGTAACGACTAAAGTAAGTGGAATATTTGGGATTTTAATTCTGCAAAGAGTTATTCGTAATGCACAAAAGTGAACACCTGCCTAAGTGCTTGCCTGGTTGGGGTTTTAGTTTTCAGTTTAAGATGCAAAGCATATTTCTATTCATACTATTGCCAAAACCAATATTGTCCAAATAAGTCATCACAAAGAAACAAAGACATATTGAAGTCCATTCAGTGCAGTGGTGGATACATAAAAGCGCTGTGGGGCTAGGATAATATTATAGTTGGGCGATAAATCCACTGTACTTTACATCAAGAATATTTGAGTGCCCATAAGTCTCTCCTTTGAAAATCACTGTATTTACTCAGTTGGTTGCTTAGCCTGGAGAGGAGAAGGCTCATGGGAGACCTTATTGCTGTCTACAACTACCTGAAGGGAGGTTGTAGCCAGGTGGGGGTTGGTCTCTTCTCCTGGGCGGCCAGCACCAGAACAAGAGGACACAGTCTCAAGCTGGGCCAGGGGACATTTAGGCTGGATGTTAGGAAGAAGTTCTTCATGGAAAGAGTGATTGCCCATTGGAATGGGCTGCCCAGGGAGGTGGTAGAGTCACCATCACTGGAGGTGTTTAGGAAGAGACTGGATGGGGTGTTTGGTGCCTTGGATTAGTTGATTAGATAGTGTTGGGTGATAGGTTGGACTCGATCTTAAAAGTCTTTTCCAACCTGGTCTATTCTATTCTATTCTATTCTATTCTATTCTATTCTATTCTATTCTATTCTATTCTATCCTGTTCTATTCTAATTTGTGGTTCCAATTTAAGGTCATTTCAGGTTACAATAATTCTATAAAATTAATGAGATTAATTTATAGAGATATGCATTTATTGAGAAGGTATTTCAAGAATTCTCCAATTTGAAGCCATGACAGAAATTAATCTTATCTTTCTGTCTTTTATCAAACAGTCTTCACACCTAGGAACTTTCTCTGCATAACACATAGCTTAGGCCATTCTTGCTATATGTATTGATCCATACAAAACTATTTATTTATTAGGCCATTTTTGCTGTATGTATTGATCCACACAAAACTATTTATTTATTTATTTGTCAAGATGACACTTTTAAAGTTTTTTATTTATTTACTTTTCTTGATATGCTGATAAGACCTGCTGTAAAGTCATCCTATTCCTTGTATATACAGTCAACACTTCCAGATACTGTGCTCCCATTAGCCATTATCTACCCAATGACAAATATGTAGTATAAAAAAACCCAAACAACTTAGATACCATGGTGTGAGAGGCTAAAGTTTGTCTCTCCTGGTGTGACTCAACAAAGATAAAATCACTTGCTGCTTGCCCAGACAATAGCTGATGTGCGTTGGGCAGAGCCACTGGAAGGACTCTTGGAAGGTGCAAAGATAACATTGCTCACTGGACTGCAGCTGGCCTACAACAATGGCCCAAGGGCCCAGACATCACGCCTTCAGGACAGGACCATTTCCAGCCATCAGATACCCCGGGAAGGGAGGGTGATGAGACAATGGAATCACCGCCTGTTTCCTGATGTGTAATAAGTGTGTGGGCTGCCCAAACTCACCTGAGTACACAGAAAGATCTCCTGGGGAACGATACCTGAACACTTACCTAAGGATGATTTCCCAGAACTATATCCTGGGGAACAACACCTGGACACTTGCCGAAGGACTAAAACGCTGTATAAAAGACTGGAGCAACTACTGGCTTAGTAGAAGAAAACTGGAGAAGAAAAATGCCGCTGGAAAGATCACGGGCCAACACGACGGATTCTGGACTCTGAAAACCCTCTCTCCGTGCCCTAAGTTCCGGCTGCTGCAACTCATGGAGCTGAAGAAGCTGCCCAGAGGACATCCCTTCTACAGCCAAAGCCTCAGCACCCTTCCTCTACAGACCCAACATCTCCTGCAGCACCTTTCCTCCACAGACTCAAACTGTCTTGGAGGGGGGGTGGTGAGGGGTGTGGTAATATAATTCCTTTCCTCTTTTCCTCTCTTCTCTATTTTCTCTCTCTCCCCTTCTGATCCATCCACTGTATTTATGTAATAAATAGTCTAGCTGTTGATATTTTGGCCTCGTTTGTGCCTCTAATTTCACAACACAGGAATATTCATTAAAAACCTGAATCTCTTTCCCTCTCCAGATTGAGACACATGGTGTTGAATATTCTATCTGTAATTCTTTTGAATGAATAAGTGCTGTTATGGAAAGCCACTTCACACTTGCCATCTTGCATTTTCTTAACAGCTGATACATTATTTTGTAAATGCAAACTGATTTGCCTTTTTTCCCTCATTTGTTTGTTTGCTTTGTTTTGGTTGGTTGGTTGTATTTTGGTGTAGGGTTTTCTTGCATCAAGTAGTGTGATCTTACACTGAAAGCTGGTTTGAGGAAACAGATCCAATTGCTCAGAATTGCATCTGGCATATAGATATCTTCAGAAAATCTCATGCAGTCTTTATGGAGGCCAACATTATTCCTACACACAAATCACATTTGTGAAAACTTCTACTGTCCATTGGAAAACTGAAGCAATGAATCACAGCCAAGTCTTGCTTGGCCAAAAGACCTACATTCATAAGTTCTTGAGTCTGAATAAAAACTGTCTGTGAACTATAGTAAGGCCCTATACCCAGAAATCTTGCCACATGCTATTATGTTTTAAAGCCTTATCATGCCCATAGAACTTGCTGAAATTTACAGTTAAATGAACTAGTTCTTGAACATGACAAACATGCAATTTATATGGCTGATGCTCCCCAAAAGCATCTTCCTTGATCACCCTTGCCTCAACCAGATTAGAAAAAGCAAAGAACATAAGGTGTGGATTTTAACAAAAGTAGTCAAACATTTGGAGAAGGGAAAAAGGAGAAATCCACAAAAAAATTCTAGAATTGTTCAGACATAGTTCTACACCACAACATTATTTTTACTTATGTGATGCATCTAATGAAGTACACATAGTTGCCCAAAACGACGCAGGAAATATACAGAGGAGACTTTTAAAACCAGCAGTGAATGGACATTACAGAAGGATCAAATGTCCTTAAGAAGACCTTAAAAAACATCCAAAACTCCAGTTATACAGAGAAAATAAGATGGTAATAAACTATAAAAAGCAGGTTTTGTAACATTTTCTTTTAAGTAGGGTTAGATAAATTCAAGTATAATAAGAAACTTTGACCTTAGTGTCTGTCGCCCTGACTGAAACACATGCAAAGCAAGGAAATGCATGTACCAGTTGACAGCAGGCTGAGCATGAACCTGCAGTGTGCCCAGGAAGCCAAGAAGGCAAATGACATCCTGGCCTGTATCAGGAACAGTGTGGCCAGCAGGAGCAGGGAGGTCCTTGGGCCCCTGGACTCTGCATTGGTTAGGCGACACCTTGAGTACTCTGTGCAATTCTGGGCCCCTCAGTTTAGGAAGGACATTGAGATACTTGAACGTGTTCAGAGAAGGGCAATGAGGCTGGTGAGAGGCCTTGAGCACAAGCCCTATGAGGAGAGGCTGAGGGAGCTGGGGTTGTTTAGCCTGGAGAAGAGGAGGCTCAGGGGAGACCTCATTGCTCCCTACAACTACCTGAAAGGTGGTTGTAGCCAGGAGGGGTTGGTCTCTTCTCTCTAGCAACCAGCACCAGAACAAGAGGACACAGTCTCAAGCTGCACCAGGGGAAGTTTAGGCTTGAGGTGAGGAGAAAGTTCTTCATGGAGAGAGTGATTCGCCATTGGAATGTGCTGCCCAGGGAGATGGTGGAGCCACCGCCCCTGGAGGTGTTCAAGAGGGGATTGGACGTGGCACTTGGTGCCATGGTCTAGTCATGGGGTCTGTGGTGACAGGTTGGACTCAATGATCTTTGAGGTCTCTTCGAACCTTAGTGATACTGTGACTGTGACTTCTTAGTGAGAGCTACATGATATCCTTGTTATTAGAGCTGTGGGGACGCCATCAGCCCTGGCTGTCTCTATCCAGTTCTCTGGGACTTGCCTTACTCTGTCCACAGCCCAGCACCTCATGTCAGCCTCTTCAGGCTATTGGCCCCCGCTCCAGTGACACCACAGCAGAACCAGTCTCCATCTCCCCACAGCTCTGCCCTGTCCAGCCATGGGTCCTGCTGAGTTGAGCCCACCTGCTGGCCCAAGTTCCAGCCTGGCTTCAGACAGTCTCTGTCCCCAAGGAGATGTCCAGTACCCAGGACTGGGGTAGTAGGATGAACCCTGGCTACAAGGACCTGCCCTAACAGACCCTATGGACAGCATCTAGCCTCTATGGGGCCCTGGCAATTATGTTTCAGATTCTTTCCCAGTCAAATCCCCTAGTTCCTTTGATATATTTTTACAGGGAATGGGACAACCATTATAAGTAAAATTTTTAATCTTACTCCATGTTTTCCTTTTAATATACCCAGAAGGGATGTTTAATTAATTGGCTATAGAGCTACTGTCTCAGGAGATGATAATCCAGGAATGCAAAGCAAGTGCTATGCCTAAAAGATCTATAAAAAATAATCAATATACTTTTATGTCTGCAATTTATAACATTCCCATTGTTGAGTTGGTTCAGCTACTGAAATTTCTCTTTATGAGACCTGCAAAACTGTACATAGCCAACAGAAACTGTCAACAGAGCTTCACAAAAGCCACATGCCCTTTTCCAGGTTGTTTAAACTGTCCCACTCACTGCCTTGGAAAGTAGCAAATCCACTTACAGGTTTTTATTTCCTCCCCTTTTTTTTACTTCAGCCAGCAAAATCAGGTTCATGCAACTAAGGGGTGAACCAGATTAAATAATCTGAAGGATATGTTGTGGTGGGATAGACAAAGCAAGAGAGCAAGTGGGAAAGAGAAAAAGTGAGACCGAAGCTGAAAGACATACAGAGAGAGTAAGAGAGAGAGTAAGAGACCGTAGACAGAAGGAAAAAGAAGCAAGCAAGATACAAAGATGAGAAAGAAAAAGAGTGGAGAGAGAAATAAGCAGAGATACACAGAAAGAAAGAGAATGTAAAAAGGGTAAAAGGAGAAAGAGTCGAAGTGAAGAAATAGAGTCAAAAAAGTGGTAAATATACAATAAAGAGGCTACAGAATTAGTGTTGAAATCCAGGAAAGGATGCTGAAGAAAAAAAATAATACACCAAAACACCTAGAAATCATAATAAAGACAATGTTAGTAGAAAATATTAAGGAAAAATATTTAGGCCACTACTTAAATTTATTTCTCCATGTTCATCAGCCCACCCATCCACTTTATGGGCTTCAGAGAGGTTGTCCTGAAAAGAAATCCTGTCTCACCCTTTGAGCATAGCATTTATTATTGTTCCTTGCTCTGTCCTAAACCAGGTAGTGCAGGTTCTCTGAACACGATGAATTAAAGAGGCTTAGGGTTAGTTTCCATATTTTACCTCTAAACCTGCTGACTGCAATGAGAGTTTTGTACATTTTCAGCAAAGGTGTTTCTGAGAAGCTTGCTAATATCACAGTATCACAGTATCGACAAGGTTGGAAGAGACCTCAAAGATCATCGAGTCCAACCTGTCACCACAGACCTCATGACTAGACCATGGCACCAAGTGCCACGTCCAATCCCCTCTTGAACACCTCCAGGGACACTGACTCCACCACCTCCCTGGGCAGCACATTCCAATGATGAATGACACTCCCAGTGAAGAACTTTCTCCTCACCTCGAGCCTAAACTTCCCCTGGTGCAGCTTGAGACTGTGTCCCCTTGTTCTGGTGCTGGTTGCTAGAGAGAAGAGACGAACCCCTTCCTGGCTACAACCACCTTTCAGGTAGTTGTAGGGAGCAATGAGATCTCCCCTGAGCCTCCTCTTCTCCAGGCTAAACAACCCCAGCTCCCTCAGCCTCTCCTCATAGGGCTTGTGCTCAAGGCCTCTCACCATCTTCGTTGCCCTTCTCTGGACACGTTCAAGTGTCTCGATGTCCTTCCTAAACTGAGGGGCCCAGAATTGGACAGAGTACTCAAGGTGTGGCCTAACCAATGCAGAGTCCAGGGGCACAATGACCTCCCTGCTCCTGCTGGCCACACTATTCCTAATGCAGGCCAGGATGCCATTGACCTTCTTGGTCACCTGGGCAGACTGCTGGCTCATGTTTAGGCAGCTATCAGTCAGCACCCCCAGGTCCCTCTCTGTTTGGCAGCTCTCCAGCCACTCTGACCCCAGCCTGTAGCTCTGCATGGGGTTGTTGTGGCCAGAGTGCAGCACCCAGCACTTGGACTTGTTGAATGCCATCCCGTTGGACTCTGCCCATCTGTCCAGTCAGTCGAGGTCCCTCTGCAGGGCCCTTCTGCCCTCTAACTGACCAAATCTGCTCCCAACTTGGTGTCATCTGCAAATTTGCTGATGACTGTCTCAATCCCCTCATCCAGATCATCGATGAAGATGTTTAAGAGGATGGGGCCCAGCACTGATCCCTGTGGGATGCCACTGGTGTGTGTTTTACAATTACCATGGACATCTGACAATTTTATGGGCTGACTTTTCAGGGTTTTTTTGCTTTTAACACGTTATAATAAGCACATTAACAAGAAAAACAGTAATAGGTAGCAATAAAAGTTAGAGCTGTTCAACCTACTGGTAGTTATCTTGAGAGACTGCATTAAAAAAAAAAACAATTGCAAGAATTTAATAACTGAAACACCCCATTCAACTCACAGACAAGAAATAGTCTTTTATGGGTATGAGCAACAGTACAAAGAACTATCCACAGAAACTTTACAAATAGAAATCCTTGGAATGAATGCTCACTTTTCTGACTTTTCTGCTGAAATCTCATCACATCACTTTTGGAGTATGCACTCTCACTTCAGAATAAGTTTGCTCTCTTTTTTTTTTTCCCCTCACAAAACCTGGTTTCTGCAAAAATTTTAGCACACAAGAGTGTAAGCCCCACAGCATTCTCTTAACAGGGTGTTCTCTTGTCCATCAGAATCAGTATGTCTCCTGCTGAGAGGACTAGCCATCGAAGCCTGCAGATCAGACTATCCAGCAAACAGCATAGAATTTCTCTCTGTGCCCAAAATACTAAAAGCAGACAACCAGAGAAAACTTTAACTTCAAAAAATCATGCTCAATTTGTGTTGTGTTTTTCCCCCCATAGAATAGAATAGAAATAGAAATAGAAGTAGAATAGAATAGAATAGAATAGAATAGAATAGAATAGAATAGAATAGAATAGAATAGAATAACCAGGTTGGAAGAGACCTTCAAGATCATCGCGTCCAACCCATCATCCAACACCACCTAATCAACTAAACCATGCAACCAAGCACCCTATCAAGTCTCCTCCTGAACACCTCCAATGATGGTGACTCCACCACCTCCCCGGGCAGCACATTCCAATGGGTAATCACTCTCTCTGTGTAGAACTTCTCCCTAACATCCAGTCTGAACCGCCCCTGCCACAGCTTGAGACTGTGTCCTCTTGTTCTGCCACTGGTTGCCTGGGAGAAGAGACCAGGCCCAGCCTGTCTACAACCTCCCTTCAGGTAGTTGTAGAGAGCAATAAGGTCTCCCCTGAGCCTCCTCTTCTCTAGGCTAAACAACCCCAGCTCCCTCTCTTCATAGGGCTTGTGTTCCAAACCCCTCACCAACTTTGTTGCCATATATTCTGTGAGCCTCTGAGTAAGTAGGTTCTTCTGTTTTCTCCTATTTAGATGAACTTTGTAGCAGAACATAAGAATTTTTTTCTACGTGCAGTTCAAAAAACAAATTAACTAAATGGATTAGAAAGCAGCCTAATGAAACCCATGATCCATATTCACTCTTATTTGAGGTCGCAGAGAAGAATCCACCAATTAGCTAAATTAATTTCAATGGATTCTCTACCAGGATTTCTACCATTCTGAAAGCAACCTTACAAAATGTGAATCAGCATGATTTGATTGAACCTTGTTTTAAGTTGTTTGCAGACTAACTGAAGTAACAGGCAAATGCTGTGTCTATTGAAACCTGCAGTAAGCTCCCAAAATGTCACGTGAAAACGCTGTCAGGGGAATTTCAATGACTCATTCACCTATCCTAGAATTGACTTTAAAGCTTTAATTCCAGTATGAGAAATGGATGAGTTCAAGTCGGAGTTAGTTTTTATCCTAGCCAAGGAAAAAGCAGATTGATTTGCTTCTGATTTTAGCCACAAGTTATCTGATTTTCTTACTCCACAATCCTAAACTGCTTATTTGCATTCATTTTCATTTTTTTGACAAACTATCTGAATCCCAATGGAATTTTTGGTGAAATTCACTGCACAAAACACATTTGGTGCATTATATCTCTGGCCACTTAGTATTTATTACTGAATCAGTGTTCTAAGAATACAGGAGGTTACCTTTTTTTTTTGTGGTGCAGAAAAATACATTACCATAAATCCTGTCTGTCTGTCTGTCCCACATCAGGTATACCAGATGCCACAGACTTCATGGGCCACTCATGTTTCTGAAACTGACTTTTAGCTATGTTGTCATCCACTCTTCCATGAGGTGGACAAAAAGCAGACAGCTGCCAACTTTTATGTGCTGTATGGCTTCTCCAACTCACTTTCTATTGCATTATGTGCTAGCTCCCAGTCATGAAGGTGCAGCTGGTAGAAACAGGATTAGAAACGTAGTGAGAGGTGGCATGGCATCCCATCACCATGGAAGCTGCACAAGACACAATCAACACACTTCCCAGATACCTTATCACTTCTAGGCCTCAGAAGCTCAGACACTCAAATCTTGTTTTGGGTATTGCTGCTTCTGGATGTAGATGGTTGTAGATACCGATCTATCATGCCCAAGACAGGGATCTCCAGGTAAATATATATTTTAATGGGAAATTACAATTCTGAGAAATAAATTTCCCCCCATTTTCCTCATATAGCTACATGAATATTAATGTGGTTAGCCATGGCTGCTGTGGGAGCTCTCAAGGGAGAACACATTATTTGTGAAAGCTATATCCTCTACAAAAGCATTGCCTTTTTCAAAACCACACAAGGTCATGTGGTCTATGCCTGATGCTTTTGTTTGGTTGGTTTTCACTTAGTCAAACTTTTCCTTATACATAGTTAAGCCACCTCACTCTCTTTCTACATGGCCTTTGTCCCTTCAGAAGGATGCATAGCACTGTGTATGACCTCCCTCAGATGAATGCCATTTCTGGGAAGGTTATAATTTTATGTTCTGAAAAATATATGGTTCAGATGATTAATTTGTCTGAGTCATGCAAAACAGAAACAATTTTGAGTTTGATGCTAAATAAATAAATAAATAAAATAATAGGAATCAATTCCCTTAATATATTTCCAGCAAAAGATGAACACTGGAACCGCTAAACTGTGCCTTGCAATTTGTCTTGCTGAAGCAGATTTGAAACAGAGTGTCCAAGCTACAAGGATCTGTCAGGATAGAATTGTGCCTTGTGATTTTTGACTATATGTTTCACCTCTCACCTTGAGAAGGTGCTATACATTTTTAAGGGAGCATCTGGAGTATCAGGTCACATTCTATCATGGAGTTACCTAAGGAATGTAAATAATTCTTTTATTTATTGTATTAATATTAATACATTTATCTGTAAGGTAAATCATCAGCTACTGAACCTTGTCTTTGATAATGCTTCCTGTCAATAAACTCTTCAGCTATTGCTACTGTCATCATATCTCCCAAACTCACATATGTCTGTCCCAGTAGTCCAGTCATGACTGCTACTTTGAGTTTCTTTAAACCCATAAATTTGTCAGTTCACCATTTTTCTCTGGATATGATTTAAAAGTATTTTGGAGAGGTTAAAACATTTCCCAAAGGTTAAATATTGGACACAGCTAATGGGTGCCATGTGCACCTTATCTATCTCTGGGCTGTTCCATAAGGTAATTA
Source organism: Colaptes auratus (assembly GCA_015227895.2). NCBI lineage: Eukaryota > Metazoa > Chordata > Aves > Piciformes > Picidae > Colaptes > Colaptes auratus. The sequence continues at coordinate 12,844,012 of CM037636.1, forward strand.
AGATTAGAAGTACCAGATCTCTGCTCCTTCCTACTTGTCTTGAGCTGTTGAACCTCCCAAGACAATATTTATAACAGTTATTGCACTTCCCTGTAGTTCTAGCAAGACATTATTAAGTCCATGTGAGACAGAAGAACCTTAGATCTAAATAATTTCACTAAATATATCTTCATCTGTGAATTTCACACAAGCTGTCCATAACCACTTGAAATTTGTTACATCAAGTATGTAAGAAGACAGATATAATATTATTTGATTTCTTCATGAGTAAAATTGGTACTACAAATGTTCAGTTTTACACACTGGGCATTCATATGAAATTCTATACCTATGAACATACTGACCAGTAAACTTGTTTGCTACAATATTTGTGGCTAACATCAAAGGACCTTGTGAGGAGATTAAATATGCAGAATTACAATTAAATACTTGTGCATCTTTCCTTTTTCACCTTTTACCTAGCCTTAACCTCACTCTGCCTTGATCATCACATTTTTAGCAACTATTGGATTGAATGAGTCATCGGTTACTCTTAGTTAATTCCTAAATATATCTCACATTTCAGCTCAAATTCTGTCATTTAGTCCCTGGTTATTAGAAATTAATGTGTAGGGATTGGATGTGGCATAGGGTCATGGCTATAATATTTTCTGCATGTTGTCTTTAGACTAGTTAGTTTTTCAGCAAGGTTTTAAACCATATTAAATACACTTTACTTTTTTTGCTGTTTTGTTTGGGTTTTTGTATTGGCAGGTTTTCAAAGTTCTAAAATGGCAAATGACTATGTTTTTGGATTGCTTTTTCTTTCATACCCTAGGAAAGCCTGTGTGTACTGTTAAAGCAGTACCTAATCCAAGTGAGCTCCAGATTTCCTATTAGTTGCCAAGAACATGTTTGTAGTACACCAGCACTGTGAACTGAGAGAGATACTTTCTCTCAACAAAAACTACCATCTCAGCATAACCAATCGGATCAATAAGTTAATGGCATGAATCAATGAGAAAGATTTGGGAGAGATCTTAATTAAAGAAACAACTGCTGATACAAATTATGTTTCCAATGTATTGACATAGCAGAGGGCATGAGGTTGAACGGAGATGAGTGGTGATCAATGCCTTTAACATTTGCATTCCTTTTCATCAGAAACCAGCTCTCTTCATCCATACACACAGGCATACGCACACACAGAGACACACATCACTACCACCAGCACCTCAAAAGGGCTTTGGTTTCTTCATCTTTATCGATTCCTATAGTACTCCTCTGGAGGCTATTATGGTCGCCTCACTTTGCAAGGTGAAATGAAGGTCTGCACAGGTCTACAACAGGCAAGATGATGCCCATTCCCTTAGATCTTCCTGGATGCTATCTCAACACCTTAAACTAGTAAGAACTTTTGCTTCACTGCTATCCTGTATGTTGCAATGTACAGATACAAAAAAAGAAGCACAAGCGTAACTTTGGCAACTTAGAGTTGCACAAAAAGCAAAGGCAGCGTTCTCTAACACAAAAGGACAAGCATGTGTGATTGTGCATGTGTGGGTGTATTCAAGAGAGACACAGACAGAGAGAGAGGGAAACAGAAAAAGAGCATTCTCCAGTGACTGAACGGCACAAACATCCAGAGTCAATAGCTCGTTTTCCCAAGTGACCCAATCTGTTTAAAGAGCCATCAATCTGTGATGTCAGCAATGCTCAGCATATACCTAATGGAGATGCAAAAGATCAATATTCAAACCTGCCTTTTTTCATGCTGGGAACTCACACCACTGTGACATCTCCTTCTAGATGCAAAGGACATTTTATTTCAACCACTATTCTCATTTTTGTTAGATCAGATGTTGGTGTGTTTGTTTTGCCCTTTTTTTACCTTTCCCCCCCCTCCCCAAATTTAGGAGAGGAGTAAGCTTTATTCCCTAGGATGCAGAAAAGTAATTCAAACTTTAGCTCAGCTGGTAGTCATGTAATCCATCTTATTTTCCTGTCAGGTTTTGTAATGAAGTCAAAAGCAATCCCAAACTGGTGACATAATAACCTAATGTTGTGTAGTAATGATTATGTTGGATCCAAAAATTTGTTTTTACTACATATATAAATTGAAGAAATGGAGCAATTTCAAATATCATCATACACAGCAGTAACCTAGAGCAACAATAATGAAAATATCTGATAGGAGAACAAAGAACTACATTTTAAACTACTTAAACTATAACCAAGACTCAGTGAAAAGACTGAAAAAAAAAATTAAAAGACTGAAAAATGTCTTTCAATAAAATACCAATTTCCTGCAGTAAAATTGCTGGGTGTTTCGTTAGTCACTTTTAAGAGGCCATAAGAAAAGCAAGGGAGTCTAAAAGATTGAAGTAATTAGCAATATTAATATAAGCACTGTTCTAAAGTAACACCCAACCTAGAGCTAAACTGTAGCATACATCACATTATTAGAGAATGGTTCTATTGACACATTGCAGTAAATGTAAACTTGCTGAATACATAGTAAATTCATTTAAATATTAAGTGAACCAATGTTTCCAAGTGTTAGTTCAAAGACTGATAGAATTGGACCCCCACTCTAATCGGGCTTTCCCATTTCCCTTCTCCCCCAGGAAATAAAAGAAAAACAAAACCAAGTCAAATTAAGTTGTTAAATGGTTTAAGGATTTGATATCTTTTGCTGTTAATTTAAAGGACGGAGCTGCAGCTCATTTCTTTTCATCTTTAGAGCAAAGCACAGGGTGACCCCAAGGGTCACTGAGGATTATCCCTATGTCTTTCCATTCCATCTTACGTTATTAGTTTACACTGCAAATGAGAAACCGATGTCAGAAATATGCCAAACATTATTTATAAATACAGAAGAAGCCAGGATGAAGTCTGAGAGGTCTGTGGCTTCGCATGTAAAAGTCTCCACAGCAATTCCTAATTGAGATGCATCCACTATGAGGTGGAAACTGTCATCTGCAGAGCAGAAATAGGTATTCGTTAGTATGTTGGTAGTTTATACGAAATACAATGCTGAAATATCAAACACTAAAGGATGAAACAGATTGATGACAATATAAGTTGAAGAATCAAATTACTGGAGCAAAGTCTTAAGGTAAAGAGAAGTGCTGAAGTAATCGCTATTCTTAGGTTAACTCAAATTTAATATGAAATTTTACATTTCCAATACACTTTTATTTGATTTACCACAATACAGCTTCTCAGCAGCTTTCATAATTAAGAGTTTTGCTTGTGATGAAGTATTGTAAATGATGTGTACAAAATTATGGGAACCTGCTCTATTAATGAAAAGCCATACTGGCCATACAAGTACGTTTAGTTAGTTAGCATACAGGAAGAAGGCCATAAAATACAACGGTGTATCTCTGCATTATCACAGAGGAGGATAAACTGCTCATTATATTCATCATTGGTAGAACAGCCCCAAAACAGCTAAGGCAGAATTTAACATTCAAAACTCTTTCAATAGAAATCAGCTGTTAACAAAGTGAGAGAGCAAAATAATTAGCAAGTAATGATATTGAGGGAGAAGAAATTGCTGTGGCATCGCAAAATCCACTGTACCTTTATCAGTGTTATTTAAAAACTAACTCCTTAGTATCAGAGACTTTGTATGAAAGATGTGCATTCAATTTTATTTTTTTTTAATGCTCATCACAAGTTACTGGAAAGATGTATTTGATAAGTATGATTATGTGATATTGCATTATACTATATTACACTAATAAATCACAAAAGATGAAGCCCAGGCATTTGAATAAAGATGCTGCTTTTGTAGCACATCTTTCTTTTTAACCTAGTCTGTAATGAAGTTAGAAGTTAATGAAGTGCTGTGACATAGAGAGGACACATTCACACATGCACACACTCACACAGAAGGTGATCATTAATGCAAATGCAGTGAGAGATGTCATATACCCTGCTTGTTTTAATGCAAAGAAATGTGATGCTTTGGCCATTACCACTAAAAAATAATAATAAAAAAATTTGTTTATACAAGAAGATTTGTTTATACAAAAATTATAAGGAAGACAACATCTTTGGCCAATCAGGTGATTAGTTCTTTTGTTCAAATTTCATTCCAGTGTGTTTCTCTCATCATTCTCATCTCCAGCCTAGATAATTTGCACACCGAGTGTAAATGGGCCCTCTAGAATAACTGTCAAGGACTTTCTAAGGAACCATTATGCTTTATATGCCATCTTGTAGAGCCGTTAGTGCATCATGAGTACAGACACATAGTGTGGCCAGTACAGACACACAGTGTGGCCAGCAGGTGCAGAAAAGTGTGTCCTGTCCACAGGATCACAGGATGTTAGGGGTTGAAAAGGACCTCCGGAGATCTTTGAGTCCAACTCCCCTGCCAGAGCAGGACCATAGAATTCAGCACAGGTCACAGGAACACATCCAGACAGGTCTTGAAAGTCTCCAGAGAAGGAGACTCCACAACCCCTCTGGGGAGCCTGTTCTAGTGCTCTGTGACTGTGCCTGCATGCCTTCATCACAGTGACCCTCACAGTGAAGAAGTTCCTCCTCGTGTTGAGGTGGAACCTCCCATGCTGTAGTTTATATCCCTTGCCCCTTCTCCTATCACAGGGTGCAACTGAACAGAGCCTGTCCCCTCCCTCTTGACACCCACCCCTCAGATATTTATAAACATTTATTACATCCCCTCTCAGTCTTCTCCAGACTAAACAGCCCCAGAGCTCTCAGCCTTTCCTCATAAGGCAGTGCTCCAGTCCCTTCATCATCTGTGTAACCCTCCACTGCACTCTCAAGTAGATCTCTGTCCCTCTTGTACAGGGGAGCCCATGTGAGGTCACATGTCAAATACTGTGTTCAGTTTGGGGCCACTTACTACAGGAAGGACATTGAGGTGCTGGAATGTGTCCAGAGAGGGGCAGCACAGATGGTGAGGGGTCTGGAAAACAGGTCTTACAAGGAGCAACTGAGGGAACTGGGGTTGTCTTCTGGAGAAGAGGAGGCTGAGGGGAGACCTCACTTCACTCTACAACTACCTGAAAGGAGTTTGCCATGAGATGGGTGTTGGTCTCCTCCCAAGTAGCTGTCAATAGGATGAGAGGAAATGGCCTCAAGTTGCACCTCAATGGTTATTCTGGGGAAAAAAAAATACTTCATAGGTGTTCTATCATTGGAACAGGCTGCTCAGGGAAGCAGTTGTGTCACCATCCCTAGAAGTGTTCAAAAATATGTAGGCATAGCACTTTGGAGCATGGTTTAGTATTGGGTTGACAGCTGGACTCAACAATCCTAGAGGTCTCTTCCAACCTTAATGATTCTACATTGTCCAAGTTTGTACATTTTTATGTTCCATTCACTTTTTGTTTGTTTCAGTGATTTATTCTCTCAATTTCTTCAAATGCTGTCTCTATATTCCTGCTTTGTAAACTGAGGAGGATTAAATATTCCATATTCAGAATATGCTCCAGGGGTGACAATGAGCAATTTGGAATGAGGACAGAGGGAGCAAGAACTTCTCCACTTGGTTATGCTCCCAAAGCCAATGGCCCATGGCACTGCTTCACTGCAAGTGTTCCTCAGTGCTTAACTGCATGTTGCTTCCTCCAGCAGGGTCACAACCATTCCCTTGGACTGATCATTTTATAGAATAAACTAGACTAGACTAGACTAGACTAGACTAGACTAGACTAGAATAGAATAGAAGTAACCAGGTTGGAAAAGACCTTTGAGATCTTTGAGCCCAACCTATCATGCAACACTACCTAATCAACTAAACCATGGCACCAAGCACCCCATCCAGTCTTCCTAAACACCTCCAGTGATGGTGACTCAAACGCCTCCCTGGGCAGCACATTCCAATGGCCAATCACTCTTTCTGTGAAGAACTTCCTAACATCCAGCCTAAAACTCCCCTGGCACAGCTTGAGACTGTATTGTCCTGTTTTATTTGACAACATTACTAAAGAGAAGACAAAGAAAATATAAGGCAATGAAATTTAAAAAAAATTAAAATCTGGTTTGTTTTTTTTTTAATGAAAAGGTCAGGGAATAGAAGAAAAAAGATGAAAGTGTGTCTGAGATTATAAAATTTTGTGAAATCTACTAGAAACTTCAAATGTTAATTTCATTTAGGGGAGTCTGACAATGAGAGAAGCTAAATTGTATTCAAGTCCTAAGATTTTAGCCTGAGATACTACAGATTTCTTTGACAGAAAGGCAAAAGTGGTGGTGGGCAGGAGGACAGTGTGTTGCCAGTGTTGCATAGAATGGCTTGAGTTGGAAGGGCCCTTAAAGATCATCTGGTTCTCCATTGTTATGGTCTGTGACACCTCCAACTAGACCAGGTTCCTCAAAACCTCTTCCAGCCTGGTCTTAAACACTTCCAAAGTCATCCACAACTTTGCTGGGCAACCCATTCCAGTGTCTCACCACCCTCAGTTGCTGTACGTGGAGTTCAGCATATGAATTTAAGGTGTCTCTTCCTGAAGGTCCTAGCGTGTGTATTAAACACAAAGGTCTAGTATCTTGTGCAAGGAAAAATGTGATTAAGACATCTGGCATGTAGTCTACATCCAGACAAAAGCCTGTTCTAGGGAGAGCAGAATTTTACTCAGTCTGCATGTTATTTCCAAGATAATTCTTGAGAGGAAAGTAGAATTTTAAAGAAAACAGCAGCAATACCACCAGATTAAAACCAAACAAACAGACAAACAAAGACCAACCAACCAAACCAAACCAACAAAAACCCCTAAGCTAACAAAACCCAAACAAACAACAACAAAAAAATAGAATGCTGCTATAAAACATTGCTGCATAGATTAGATATTGCTCCCAGGAATGCTGAAGATCAGAAATGTCTTCAACACACATTCAAATGTCTCCCAGTGACACTTTTCAATGTACACACTTTTTCAGCTTTTGGCCCACAGTGAGATGAAATCCCATTTATTTCAATAGAAGTTATACAAGACAATTATAAATTATGCTTTTAAGATTCTAGGAGGTTTTAATTGCCTTATATGATCAAAAGAGTAAACCTCCAAATAAAAGACCAAGAGCCAGGGTAACACAAAATTTCATTTCTCCTGCTTATGTCTTTTTAGACATTAGAGTCAGCCTTTACTTAAAGAGCTGAAATGGAGCAGGCTCTACCATATCCCTCATGACTTAAGTCACCTCATGAGGAGCAGGCATTAGCAATAGACAAGACCACACTTGTAACAGCAAAGAAAAAGATGAGCAGTTAATCAGTGGTACACAGTGGTACACAGTATTGTACACATTGCCATCCTACAAGTGAGGCTGAGGACAGCTCCCAGACTAGGTGATTTTTCACATAACATCCTATTACTTGCTACTTGTATTGGCTTATGTGGCATGTTTATTTCTACTCATTGGGTGAAAAGATCGCACTTTACTCTGGCAAACTGCACTAAAAGTCCATCAAAGCTCTGATGGGTTCACTGAGAGTAAGTTAGAGATGATGTTTCTAAAGGACCTAGCCTTTGTAGCTGTAATACATGCTGCTAACTCTCTGGAGCTCAGATTTCTTTGCAAAGCAAACTATAAATCTTTCTCAGAGACAGAGAAAGAACTATTTGAAAAGCAAGTAGAATATCTGAGTCTTGGTGTTTGGATGGTCTCCTAGCCAAAACAACCCCAACAGATGTGGAGGAGTTGTTATTAGTGAATGAATTTACTCTCTTTGTGAACACCATCTTCCTTGGCTCTCAAGATGCTTAATAAGAATAGACAAATGAAATGCCTACAAATAGATTTTAAAACAAGCAGCCTGCTATGGTAGGAAGTATGTTTCATTCATCTTTTCATAATATAAAGATGCATGGAATTAAAGCAGCTAATTTAAGGTCACATTCAAAATTGATGGTATTACAACATATCTATGATAACAAGGAAAATAATGAGAGGTCTCATGCTAAGCTTACAGGAGGTACTTGCTTTTTCCTCATACATTGTGTTACACAGAGTCCTGTAACTATCTGTGTCACCTGTATCTCCTCTGTGTGTCAGAGGCTTTTTAAATGGCAGGAATATTTATAGGAATGCTTTTTAAAAGCCCCAAAATTAAATTGCTACTTTTTCTGCCTACTAATGTTTTAAATAAAATATAGTTACTTAAAATTAAAACATCACAAGATGACATTTCTAAATTATCAAGATGCCCTCTAATCTATCTAATGGCTTTTGGAAATATTTTAATCAGTTTAATTCTTGGAATCTATCCTAAATCTGCAATTATTCATTGGAGACAATAAAGCAGTTAGCTACCCATTTACTAGGTAGCCTGAAAGTGAAAAAAAGAGAAAGACTGAAAACAGCAAGTTTGAACCCCTGTGTCATGACTTCTCAACACACAGAAATTTCAGTGTGTGCCTGTTGCCTATTCAATACAGAAAAGAGAGACATACAGATTGTTGTTCACACCAGCATTCACTTCCCCTGTACATAACATATACAGTGCAGTCCCCAAAGTTTCTGAACTTAGTTAAAATATTAAAAAGTAAGTTTTCCTGTATGAGTCTCTCTTCAAGATGTGAGCTGTGTGCATTGATGGATGCAGTAAATTCAGATTAGCTACCACTATGCTATTAAACAGAGTGAAAGCACAGGTTCAGGCATTCCCCAGATTCATTTTGCCTTGGTCAGACATGGATCCTTTCCAGGCAGTGCTCAGATTATTCTTCACAGGACTGAATAATTCTGAAAATTTTACCAAGAGGCAGTATGGATGATGCTACTTCACTTATTGACAATGTGAGATTTCAAGTGTGCAGACTGTTCTGTGCCACATGCCCTTGAGGATCAGAATGCAGGCACCCCACCATTTTATTCACAAATGGAGACACAGCCCTGTGGGATAGAGCTAGATACAGAAATCAAAACAAAATATCATCCACTTCTGAGATGGGTAGCCTGTCTCTTTCTTTGGCACATTGGCAAGGCACTTTTCCAGAATTCCTTTGCTGTGAGCAAGGAAGTGGCTGTTTAAGATGCTGCCTAGTAGTACTCAGTAAGTAGGCTTTGTGTGCTTGCCTATTTGTCTCTGCAATAGTCATTCTGTAAACTACTGTTCTTGTCTAACACAGACTGAAGAAAAGGACAATTCTTGCATTTATTTTTAATGAGAAGGCTCTGACAAGACCTTATTGTGGCCTTCCAGTATCTGAAGGGGATCTACAAGAAAGCTGGGGAGGAACTTTTTAGAGGGTCAGGTAGTGATAGGACTAAGGGGAATGGAACAAAACTAGAAATGGGTACATTCAGATTGGAGGTTAGGAAGAAGTTCTTCCCCACGAGGGTGGTGAGACACTGGAACAGGTTGCCCAGGGAGGTCATGGAAGCCTCATCCCTGGAGGTTTTTAAGACTGGGTCTGGATGTGGCTCTGAGCAACCTGATGTAGTGTGAGGTGTCCCTACCCACAGCAGGGGAGTTGGAACTAGATGATCCTTGAGGTTCCTTCAAACCCTAACAATTCTATGATTCTATAAGAGATGGATCTTTTTTCTAGGTCTTGATGTACTCATCAGAGGATGCCCTATTTTTATTTTGTATTTGCTCCAGAAAATGATCCATGTGACATAATCTTATTTGTCAATAAAATGCAGTAGATAAAACTGTCTCTGCCTATTGCTTGTTTAGTTGTTTAAGATATAGAATTATCTGTTCACTGGAACAGTGAACTAAGACCACGTTCTATCATCTAAATACTCTAATATAATAGAGTAGAAACAACAGATTTAAAGGCATCTTCTGCATAAAAACACCCACAAAAAAAAAAAAAGGCATACAAAACAGTAATAAAAGAATGCAGATACTAGAGCAGTAAGTAATTGGTTTTGAATTTTGAACCAGAAGAGTAGTGAAGAGGTGATTGGGAGCAGTCAGCATGGCTTTGCCAAGGGCAAATCCTGCCTGACAAACCTGGTAGCCTTCTATGAACAAGTGACAGCATTAATAGATGAGGGGCGAGCAACTGATGTCGTTTACCTGGACCTGAGCAAAGCCTTTGACACTGTCCCACACCACATCCTGGTCTCCAAGCTGGTGACACATGGGTTTGATGGATGGACCACTAGATGGATAAAGAACTGGCTTGATGGCCACACCCAAAGAGCGGCTGTCAACGGGTCCATGTCCCAGTGGAGGCCAGGGACAAGCGGAGTCCCTCAGGGATCAGTCCTGGGACCTGTCTTGTTCAACATCTTTGTGGGTGCCATGGACAGTGGCATTGAGTGCACCCTCAGCAAGTTTGCTGATGACACCAAGCTGTGTGGTGCAGCAGACACACTGGAGGGAAGGGATGCCATCCAGAGGGACCTTGACAGGCTGGAGAGGTGGGCACAAGCCAACCTCATGAGCTTCAACAAGACCAAGTGCAGGGTCCTGCATCTGGGTCGAGGCAATCCCAGGCACAAATCCAGGTTGGGCAGTGACTGGCTGGGGAGCAGCCCAGAGGAGAGAGACTTGGGGGTGCTGGTGGACGAGAAGCTCAACATGAGCTCTCAATGTGCACTTGCAGCCCGGAAAGCCAATCAGATCCTGGGCTGCATCAGGAGAAGTGTGGCCAGCAGGTCGAGGGAGGTGATTCTCCCCCTCTACTCAGCTCTGGTGAGACCCCACCTGGAGTACTGCGTCCAGTTCTGGAGCCCCTATTACAAGAGGGATCTGGAGGTGCTGGAAGGTGTCCAGAGAAGGGCCACAAGGATGAGCAGAGGGCTGGAGCACCTTTCCTATGAGGACAGACTGAAGGAGTTGGGGCTGTTCAGTCTGGAGAAGAGAAGGCTCCGAGGTGACCTCATTGTGGCCTTCCAGTATCTGAAGGGGGCCTACAAGGAAGGCTGGGGAGGGACTTTTCAGGCTATCAGGGAGTGATAGGACTAGGGGGAATGGAATGAACCTGGAGGTGGGGAGATTCAGGCTAGATGTGAGGAGGAAGTTCTTCACCGTGAGGGTGGTGAAGCCCTGGAATGGGTTGTCGAGGGAGGTGGTTGAGGCCCCGTCCCTGGAAGTGTTTAAGACCAGGCTGGATGAGGCTCTGGCCAGCCTGATCTAGTGTAGAGTGTCCCTGCCCATGGCAGGGGGGTTGGAACTAGATGGTCCTTGTGGTCCCTTCCAACCCTAACTGAAACTATGAAACTATGAAATTAATTCATTTTTTTTCCCTCTGGAACTCTTAAATATTTTAATGTCTTAAACATAACATAAATGTACACTTCTGCAATTAACTGTATATATGCACATATTTGTGTGTACACATTGTCCTCAGCAGTTGAAACGTTTTAGAGATACCATAGCATATCATATTGCCAGAAGTCTATCTGCATTTTATAACACACGTCTTTGGAGCATGACTTAAATCTTTTATTTACAGAATTTTTTTTCTATGTATACTTAAAAAAAAAAAAGTCATAAATATTATTAAAACTGTCATCTCAGGGTCATTGGATTTTGCTTGGTTTTTTGAAGTAGGTAAAATAAAACAGTTCTAGTGAAAGAAGAAGTAATCAGCTGCAGATAGTCTATCAGCACATCAGCCTGTAAGGGCACACAAAATGCAGGTAATTCTGAAACTACTCAAACTACACAGCTTTCTGCTTGCCTTGAATGTGACAAAGGTGCATAAAAGGATTTTAAGCTACTGTGCTTCAAATAATAATTCTCGAGTAACATGCCACACTCTAAAACTATAACAAGCATTTAACTAAGACAGATGTGCGTTCCTGCCTCCTGTTTACTGGGGAATAACATGGATAACAGTCTGGGCATGCAGCAAGTATGTCTGGAGACTGTGAAAGTAACTTTAGAACATTGTTATTTCTCACTCCTCATTTCATGTTTGTTTTCCCCCACAGTATAAAGGAAAAAAATCCAAACACACATGATGCACGAAACACTGTTTTACAGTGTAAACACATTGGTCTAAGTAGAAAGGTTGCTCTTAAATAACTTATATTTAGCCATCATGTTATGTACAAGTTATATTTAGCCATTACCTATTCCTTAGGTCTTTTTTCCAAAAATGGGCATCTTTAGGGTCTGATTTAACTTGGAACAGTCTGGGGATACTTTGTATGACAAAGTTTATTAAACTCAATGCTCTAGAATGTTAGAATTCTTTGAAATGCAGAGAACAAATATTGTGCCGCCTCTATTTCTGCATAGAAAATTATCCATAATGATGATCTGAATGACGAAACAAAGCATATGGAATGAATATGTCCTTTGAAAGATTATTTCCTATTAAATCAAAGGTATTCCATGCAATATTACTTATTCAGACTGTTTCCATGTAATGGAAATTACATTTCCATGTAATATTACTTATTCAGAGTATTACATAAAACAATTACAATGCAGTCTATATTTTATCTGTTTGTCATTTGAAGTGTATCCAGTATCAGAAGAAAGTACAGCTGGTTTTATGATTTATCAGCCACAGTGTTTCAGTCACTTGCCTATAAGATGATGGTATGACTTCAGATTTGCACAAACTGTCTATAATGTTATGATGCTGTGAATAGATTTATATTTTGGGAAAGGATATCACAGGATGTTAGGGGTTGGAAGGGACCTCTGGAGATCATTGACGCCAACCCCATATATTCCTCTTTGCATCTGAAATAGAGACAAAGCTAATATTTCTTTTATTAGACACAAATTTAAATCATTGACCAACATTTTCAAATGGATAAACTCAAATTTAAGCTCCTAAACCCAAATATGCAGTCATATATACAAATGACTGGCTTTTCAGAACTACTATTTGCCCTGTGGCGGTTTGGCCTCGGCTGGCGGTCAGATGCCCACCAAAGCCACTCTATCACTCCCCTTGGGCAGGGAAGAGGGAAAATATAACTGAAAGCACACGAGTTAAGAATGAAACAATTTAATAGGATGCAAAGCAAAAGCACAGGCTGTGCACAGAAGCAAGAGTAACAAAGATGTTATTCTCTACCTCGCATTAGCAGAAGATGTTTGGTCACTTCCCAGAAAGCAGGGCTTCGATACGCATAGTGGTTGCTCAGGAGGACTGACTCCAGCAGCGAATGTCCCCACACTACCTCCTTTCACTTAGCTTTTACAGCTGAGCTGACATCATCTGGCATGGAATACCCCTTTGGTAGATTCAGATTGGATGTTAGGAAGAAGTTCTTCACCGCAAGGGTGGCGAGACACTGGAACAGGTTGCTCAGGGAGGTGGTGGAAGCTTCATCCCTGGAGGTTTTGAAGGCCAGGCTGGATGTGGCTGTGAGCAACTTGATGTAGTGTGAGGTGTCCCTGCCCACAGCAGGGCAGTTGGAACTAGATGATCCTTGAGGTCCCTTCAAACCTTAACAGTTCTATGATTCTATGATCTTGAATGTCTCCAGAGAAGGAGCCTCAATCTATTCCACTATTTTGCCACTCTCGTTGTAAAGAACTTCCTCCTTATGTCTAATCTAAACCAATCCTGGTCCAGTTTAAAACCACCGCCCCTCTTCCTGTCACTACAAGCACTTCTAAACAGTCCTCCTCTTCTGTAGGTCCCTGTCAGATATTGCAATGTAGCTATAAGATCTCCCTGGAGCCTTTTCTTCCCAGGCTTAAAAGCCCCAATTCTTTCAGCCTGTCTTTGTAGGAGAGGTGCTCTGGCCCTCTGCTCACCTTTGTGGTCCTCCTCTGGACTTGCCCTAGCATTTCTATCTCTCTCTTGTGCTGGGGGGTCTGATAGCTGGACACAGGGCTTCAAGTACCAACTTCTATCCCTGTGTGCGCTCTGAAATCATTTGTTCTTCTAGTATATCACTGCTCATAGATTGCTCCCTTCACGCATATACACAGTTTTATTTAAATCAATGTTAATATTGAAACCTATATTGCTATCACTACATACAAACACATATAAGCATGTTATGCAAAATGTGAATTGTCAGTAAATAACATTATATTCTGCAAAAGGTACTCTTTTCTGTCTTTCAACTGGAAAATCTTAAGGTATCAAGAATGAATAAAAGGGTACAAAAACTAGAGCCCAGAAATGACTTGCATAATAAAGATAAAGATCCCCAAGAGATACTCTAGTGAAAGTGTGTGCAGGTCTGGGAAAAATATGCACTTGTATGTATACAGATGAATGTGTTCCAGTTGCTGTCCTCAGTTTCTTAAATGTTTACTTCCTGGCTAAAAAATTTCCAAGCTCATTTTCCTGTAGTGATGAGTTCAGTCATCTTTAAATATGAGAAAGAAATTGGGGCAGGAGTAAGAATCTTGTAGTAGTGACAGATGATACTTGGAAACAACAGCAACAACCACAAAAGAGGATTTGATTGTGAAGAATTGAGGAATGATTAAGTGAAAATTAGTGCAGATGTTTATACTTCATGGTCCCTTTCGTTTAATATTTTTTCATTAAGACCGTGCTTATCGATGATTCTCTATTCTGAGACAGACTTTGCATGTGTAGTAAATTGTTTGAACATTGGGAATGCAATGAATACTTGCAGCAAACAGCATTTGTAAAACTCTAGCAAGCCATCTGTTATTTTCTAATGGCAAATGGAGAATAAGTACCTGACAAGAGAATAATCAAGAGAAAGATGCGAATGCCCTTAGCTGAGAAGGGTTTCTTATTTCAAGTGTTCATATGCCAAATTGCAGTCTAAATGTTGGATTTAAACAAGAATATTTACCTATGTGTTCTCAGAGTCATGTGAGCACTTTGCAGTTCTCTTGCAACAGAAGACTAGCTGAATCTGCTTTTCATCAAAAAGGACTTAAAGTTAGCTTTTTAACCTGAAAGTGACATTTTCTGCTTGGCTCTACATCTTGAAGTACGAATGGAGACCAAAACTATCAGAAAAACTTGGGTCAGAAAATACTTTTTTATTAAAAGGTAAGAGGTTTTGTAGTAAAAGGCAAATATTTTTGATTTTTAAAAAATAGTGTATTTGGGATTGATTTTTTTTTTCTCTTCCCCACTGATCATTAGCAATATATTATTTGTTTTCAGTTGCTGGAAACTGGGATTCAGTCTTTGCCAAACATTAGACTGATGATAGACTGACAAGACTGTGAAGTCTCTACCCACAGAGATATATAGAATTCAACTGGACACAGACCTGAGACATCTGATCCGTGTTGGTGTTGGCACTTAGACAACTTCCAGAGGTTCATTGCAACCTAAATTATTCTGTGATTCTGTAACTGCTCTTTCTGTCTTCAATACCAAAATTTCAGTTTTATCTAATTATAGAGCAATTTGCAAAATTTATGTCTTTTCTGAGTATGCTGTAGATTACTGTTCCAGATATTCCTTTGATGTCTTTGCTCCCTACCAACAGAAAGGAAATAATATCTCTGGTCATTCTTTGAAGGTTTTTCGTCTTCTAAAAGAAACTGTTTTATGTCTCTGGACAAGCTTCTCTGAGGGGAGCAGACACTGAATGAGCAGCCTAAAGCAGCAATCAACTGAATCTACAGCCTAACGGCAGCAATCAGTTCCCACAAGGACATATCTTCTGTAGCACGAAGGACATATGGATATGTGAACATAATGAAGAAGAGGACTCAGCATTTAGCATGGACTCCTGAGTAATATTTTCACTGAAACCCAGTAGGATCATTGCAATATGATAGTGATTTACCCCAGTCATAGGGTGTGATGAAGCAATAAACTGGAAGAGCCAGGAGATCAATGCCTGGCTCCAAGTCTGGTGTCCCAGTCAGAACTTTGGGTTCTTCAATCATGGACTGATTTACAGGACACCAGGTCTGTTGGCAACAGGCAGTATACATCTGTCTCAGAGGGAGAAAAGGATCCTAGCTCAGGAGTCAGCAGGGCCAATTGAAAGAGCTTTGAACTAGACTTGAAGGGGGAAGGGCACAAATCTGGGATAGCTAGAAATAAAACCCAGGATAGTCCAGGAGCACCTAAAAAGAGAAATTGGGACTTATCACTACAAAAAATGGCACCTTTAGACCAGCTGAAGTACACCTGCACTAATGTACACAACATGGGAAACAAACTGAATGATCCAGAAGCCATTGCCTAGAAGAAAAATTACAATGCAGTAGCCATCACAGAAGTGTGGTGGGATGTCTCACACCACTGGAGAGCCGTAACTGGTGAGCATAAACTCTTCAGAAGGTATGTGCAAGAAAGGAGAGGCAGTGGTGTGGCCCTGTATGTCAGGCAGTGTTTTGTTTGTATTGAGGTTGATAATGGCATGAAAGATAGGGTAAGACTCAGGGGGAAGGCTAACAAAGTGGAAATCCTGGTGGGAATCTGTTATAGACCACCCAAGCAGGACGAAGAGACTGATAAGATATTCTTTAGGCATCTGGCAGAAGTCTCACAACCTCTAGCACTTGCTCTTGTGAGGGACTTCAGCTTCCCTGATCTCTGCTGGAAATACAACACAACAGAGAGAGAGAGCAGTCCCAGAGGTTCCTAGAGTGTGCAGAGCATAACCTCCTGACACAGCCGGTCATGCAGACAACTAGAGAAGGTGCCATGCTGGACCTGCTTTTTGAGAGCAGAGAAGGACTTGTGGGTGATATAACGGTTGGGGGCTGTCTCGGACACGGAAATCATAAAATGATAGAGTTCTCAGAAGTATAGACAGGAATCAGCAGAACTGCCACCTGGGACTTCCAGCAGACAGACTTTGGCCTGTTTCAGAGAATGGTGGACAGAGTCCTTTGGAAGGTATTCCTGAGGGGCCAAGGCGTCCAGGAGGGCTGAACACTGTTCAAGAGGGAACTCTTAAAGTCACAGGAAGAGGCCATCCCCCTGTGTTTAAAGATGAATCACCAAGGAAGAAGGGTGGTCTGGCTTAGTAGAGATTTTGTTGCTGCTTAGGGAGAAGAGTCTATGATTGTTGGAAGAAGGGGCAGGCCACTCAGAAGGACTATAAGATTGTCATGTGACTATACAGGTTAAAAATTAGAAGACCCAAAGCTCGGCTTCATCTGCTAAAGAAAACAGGAGAGTGGCAGAATCACCTCTCTCAACCTTCTGGCCATGCTTCTTTCGATGCAGCCCAGGGTGTGATTGGCCTTCTGGGCTGCAAGGACCTACTGTTGGCTCAGGTACAGCTTATATTGGATATTAGAAAAAAAGTCTTTATGGAAATAGTGGTGAGGCATTGGAATAGGCTGCCCAGGGAGGTGGTGGATTCACCATCGCTGGAGGTGTTCAAGAAACGTGTGGACATGGCACTTGGGAATGTGGTTTAATGGCCATGATGGTGTTAGGTCAACGGCAGGACTCAATGATTTTAGAGGTTTTTTCCAACTAAAGGAAATTCCATGATTCTATGGCACAATGCATTTCAAATGCCTACACCAGTAGATATATTCCAGATTACTCTTCTTCCATTTTCTGCATCCCTGAGACAAGACAGCTAAAACATCAGCTGGCCCAGAGTTGGATGAGTTGTTGTAGAAACACCATGCCATATTCAGGACTTTAACACACCAGTTCATTACCACAACTTAGCCAAGCTAATGTGTGTCATCTGACCTTGAGAACTCTATTCCCACAATGCCAGAAATGTGAGAAGGAACAAATTCATATAGTTTTCTTTCACTGATTATTTAGCTAATAGGTTTCATCTCATACTTGCCACTGGCTGAGTAGGTATGATGACAATTACTGGTGTGCACATATATAAAATTATTAAACTTGTGAATATGTCTGAATTCTTAAGGCAGAGAATAACCAGTGACTCTAGGACTCAGGCAGGAGCAAGAAGCAACCTTTGGTTGAGCATTCTGTAAAAACTGAGATTAGCAGCTTTGTTCCTACTTTAATTTTGTAACTTTAAATTGTGGATAGTATGGTGGTACTTCTCCTGCCACTGAAGAATTTCAACAGAAGATGCATTCCTCCATTTTCCAAACTATCTGGAAGCAGGGTATACCCATAACTACCATTTTGCAATTTAAGTAGAACATCATTTTCTGTTGAGGTTTGAAGGTGTTTAGCCACCTTCATGCCTTTCTCCCTATGTTTCTGTTCCAGTGGAGAGAATTTCCATACATTCATGTTTGAAAATAAAAAAATAAATGGAATCTTTCCTAGTACTAGAGAAGTATTTTCACATAAACTCTAGCCCACTCAATTACTTTTCAGTCAATGAGTAAGTAAACCACTGGATCTATCAGTGGGCTACTAGGTATTGATTTTCTTCCTAACTTAACTCATGATAAATGAAGGCTGGCCTTGATTTAGGGACTATTTTCTTGCTGTACTTCTCTAGTCATGATCCGCTCTTCAGCACTTGAAATAGAGCTCTAAAATCAGTGTGTGTATAGTAACTAAATATTAAAAAAAGTATATATATATATATAAATGTATTTTAAAAGTACATGTTTAAATTTAATGGAAGCATACAAAAAGGAACATTAAGGCAATCCAAAATTTGTAACCCTGTAAGAGACTGTGGATTCTTATATCCTTCGTGTGCTCAAAATCACAGATGAGGCTCTGGCCAGCCTGATCTAGTGTGGGGTGTCCCTGCCCACGGCAGGGGGGTTGGAACTAGCTGATCCTTGTGGTCCCTTCCAACCCTGACTGATACTATGATACTACGATACTGCTTTGCTGATGGGAAACTCCCATCAACATTAGATCAAGCCTTATAATGGCACCATATTCAAAGTACTTAATTTGAGAGTCCTCTAGAGTCCCAAACCAGAGGTCACCCCTGCCATTTCAAAGGAGAATGCTCCAGGGACATCAAGAGAGAATCCATCCTCAGCAACAGATTTTTAATGCATTCTGCTGGTATGTGTTTAACGCGTAGCCGTAGCCTACGGAATTTTAAAATGAAACAAAACCATGCCCTGCACTTTCAGAAACAGAAAGTTATTCATGGGATTTGCCCTGTATTTTTTTCTGGCCTTCAGACATTGGCTGCTGGGAAACATATACCGTTCTTTTCAGCTACATAACTACCCTGCTGGTGATTAATTACTGAGATACTTCTGAATAAATAGGATGTAAAGAAATACCTAACAAAAGCCTAATGCATCTCCATTGATGGAACCCTGTGCTGTGCCTGAGATGACTATCCTTTTCAATTTTTTTTTTTTTTGAAAGACAAGCAGATTATTCAAAATTATGGCAATCAGATACTGGCAGAGGAGAAAAATAGCGATATGCTGAACAGAAGCCACTTAAATGCTGCAAGCCTTGATAATATAATATTTCCACAACTGCTTCTGTTTAAAACTAATAAAAATAAACATAAAACATTCCCTTCTCCCCCTATCAAATTCATTACTTTGAGCGACAAAATGACAAAATGATTAGCTGTTAATAAGGCCCTGGTTTAAAAGATTGACTGACATTGCATTACTCATTTAATTTCCGCTTCTCCTGGTTTTTTTTTTCTTCTCTTCCTCCAAGCACAGAGGGAATTAATATTATCACATCAAAGGCCTCCCTTTAAATGGGAGAGAAAAATTATTTAAAAGGACAGAGGCTGTGATTATTCAAACTAGGTTATTTGCACCTTGTATATATAACTATATCATGGTACAACTTCATTTTGTTCAAATTGCTGTCAGTCACTAATGGAAGAAATTTGCTTCCATTTTATCAGCGCTATTGTGTTCAGTCAGATTTGTGGGTGTGGGACGGGGGGCTCAGGGTGGGCATTAAACGTGGAATCTGATAAGAAGGATATGAGGAATAGGGAGTAAGGAAGGCACCGAGCGAAGAGAGACTGATTGTGAATCCAACATTCACAATGCAAATGCTTTTTCTCTCGCTCTTCCTTCATGGTTTCCTTCCCATTCTGTGCATGTTGTTTTTATTTAAAGACACAGATATGACCACACACTAAAGTGCAAGTGTGAGCCTCTGTGGAATATGAGATTTAGCAATACGACTCCACTCTGGTATTTTATTTCCTTTCACTTTGATTCCTGACAGACAAATTATTCTAGGGATGATTTAACACCTAAAGATGTATGTCATATTCCATAAAATAGTTGTATCGGTGAGAAAAATTATGTGTGGCACAACCCTTGGCCTAGCAACAGCCAATGATCTATCAGCATTTAAGTCCTGGCAGATTGAATTATTCCCCTCTCTAACTGTAACTGTGTTAGGTCTTGCATGACAAACAGTCCACTTGTCAAATATTTATCCTTCCTTCTGGAAAAAAAAAAAAGAAAGTAAGAAAGAAAAAAAGAAAAGAAAAAAAAAGGGTGGGGGGGGGGGGGGGGGTGGGGGGTGGAGGGGTGGTGTTGGGGTTGAGGGGAGGAAGGGAAGATTGACCAGGAGAAGGAGGGGGAATATAAGTTGTAAAAGACCAACCACAGCATGAAATATGAAACATAAATCACCAGGGTCAGGGTGAGCAGGGGAACTTGGTTGCTAAGGCTCCAGATGGATTAAATAATGCACATCCTGAGGGAGGGTAGGAAGGCGAGTGTTAAAATAATAACAGAACAGAATGCTCCTATGTCGAAAGGTTTGAAGACAAGCCCTGTTAATTCAGAAAACAGCAGAGTTAAATTAGTCCAGGTCCCTGTGAAAAGCAGCAATACATATTGTGCAGGAGAGATAAATTTTCACTCACACTCTGCAATACACTGGCCACTGACAGGTGACTGCTGTGAGTAGTTCATTAAAATGTCCAATTCATGGGAGACTCTCAAAATTTATAATGCTTGCTATAGACAACAGGGTCAAGTTCAATGAGAAAGGAAGAGAGCAAAGTAACTGAAGGAATTATTCACTAATTACCTTTTAAACACATTTGCAATTTTTTCCTTTCAACAAGTATTAACTTACTTTTAATGCCTCCAGGTTTATGGCTTTAAATCAGAGAGGGAGATCAGAGTTCATCACACATCCTTGTTTTTAATGTCCCCTGGATGGAAATTTTTTTAACATGTAAGACCATGTGCTACAATCCTTAGAGTAAATCATTTTAGAAGATATAAGATCAGATCTTTAGCAGAGAAGGTAACAGCGGTAGCAATTTATTTAAGTTTAATTTACCTGTAAGCCAGGAGTATACCTTGAAGTTCAGTAATTATGAGTGGGGTGGATGGTACTGCATGTTATTAAAACTACTGGACATCTTGGACAAAAGCTTATTGCATGCAAATAACCTTATCACATCACCTGGGAAAAAATCTCTTTATCTAATTGAATACATGAAGTTAAATTGTTTTGCAAAACGTAAGCCATACTGATTAAGCTATTCCAGAAATACACTAAAATTTGAAAGAATATTTGCTTAGGTCAAGCTAAAGAGTCTTTTAGATAGGAAAGTGTATATTCCACAGGATTTGGCAGAAGGATTGCAACAACAGCAGGAAAATAACAAAAAAAAACTCACAACTCTGCAAATTTATCTACAGACTGGTGAAAAATAGACTTCTCCATGATAAATTGGGCGTGCTAAGCCATGCCATGGGTGAGTAGGACTTTTCCTGAAATTGTAGCTTTAGGTTACTGCAAGGAGTATCTACTGCAAGGTTTAGTCACACTCTTAGTCCTGACATAGGTAACAATTATTGCTGTCAGTTTCTCCATTACATTAGCCTTATGTCCTGAGAAAACCCCAAAGCCCAAAAGCTTTCTATAGAATATTTTGAACTGTCACTGTAACAAGAACACCTTTTTGGACACTTCTGACTATGTATAAGCATGATGAAACTGGTCAACAACTAGACTGTCTGCTGAATGAGAGGTAATGATAGATTGTTAAAATATGAGGAGTGAGAAATTAGGATGACAAACAGGACAATGAACAGGGAAATGTGATGAATTGTAAATTATTAAGAATAATATAGATGAATATGTGAGTTAAAGGAAGGTTGGGGAAGGATCCCAAAGAAAAACTGGAAAAGATTCACAAAAAATCTTGGAAAGGCAAAGACAAAATATAGCCAGAACTTTATAAAGGCTAAACTTAGCTAAAGACAAAGAGGTTATTGGGAGTTGTTGCCATCATCAAATAGAAGATTTCCAGGAATTTCCAGGGAAAGGTGAATTCCATGAATCGAACATACCGTTGTTTCTAAACATCACCTAAGCTTTCTTAATTAATATAACATTATGTTCTGCAATTTACTTTAGGGATCGCAAAGGATCTTTTATTGTGTAAGTTGGAAGATGTGTGTCAAAAGTGGAGGAAATGAAATTGAAGGAAGGAAGAGACAGAATAATCTCATGTTAGGACTATGTAAGAAAACTGGAGTGGATTTCAGGCTGCAGGCATGACAAATACATTTAGATGTCTACATGTGAACTAGATGTTCAGCTCCCCTTGTACTTGACTAATTATTATATATTCAATACAGTTAATGGAGACTGAAACACTACTCAGCTGAGCATTTATGGGTATCACCTTCAGAGTTGTTAGCCATTGGAATGCCCAGAAAGGTTGTGGAGTCACCATCCCAGGAGGTGTTCAAGAGGGGACTGGACGTGGCACTTGGTGCCATGGTTTAGTCATGAGGTCTGTGGTGACAGGTTGGACTTGATGATCTTTGAGGTCTCTTCCAACCTTGATGATTCTGTGATTCTGAGTTGGAATCTCTCCAGGCACGGAGACTCCACAGCCTCTCTGGGCAGCCTGCTCCAGGGCTCAGCACCCTCCCACCATACAGGTTTCTCCTCTTGTTCAGGCATTAGTGCCATGGTTTGGCTGTCAGGAGGGGACTGGACATGGCATTTGGTGCCACGGTTTAGTCATGAGGTCTGTGGTGACAGGTTGGACTTGATGATCTTTGAGGTCTTTTCCAACCTTGTTGATTCTATGATTCTATGATTCAGGATAAGCTGTTTAATTCTTAAAGACAGTATTGACTCTAAGGCTGACTGGCAGCATTAAAATCCTAGTTTCACAGAATATTTGTGACTACAATGAAGAATTCCTCTATGTGCATAGGCAAGAAATAGTAAATAGTTTTCATGAGACCACTATATACAAGTTCTTCAGAGCCTCTTGGTTGGATGATTAGACCCAAGGACTTGACTGCATAAAAGCTCTGAGAACTCACAACTGCAAGTGTGGGGAAAAAAAAACAACTTGCATCATTTCAGTTTGCAAAATGCTCTCTAATTATAATGTCTTTAAAAAAAAAAAAGTTGGGCAATAGGCCTATCAAATTCAGAATCCATATCTGGAAGTACATTTGACATGAATCTCATTCCATCTTAATTCCCTTTAAGGGGGATAAATTCCCTCCTGTTTTTTAAGTTGCCTGATAAGAGAAAGATTGGCACTACAGATGGGACATGAAGGATGTTCATCATTGTAACTTCAGAAGAGCTTTGAATAAATAGGTGTGTCCTGGAAACTATACATTGAATACTGAGAGGAAACCTGATTATTGGTAATCTAGTTATTTGTAATAAAACATTATCCATTTTGTGAAGAAAAGGCCATGTGGAATACAAAAGAAAATGATCTGATGGTATTATTAACATCCTTATAATAATGGCTACACTGACAGAGAAAGTTAAGATTACCTGAGAAATTTTACTTCTGGCATGTCCTAGTTTTTGAATGCTTTGCAGTCTTCATAGCTTTTA
This sequence comes from Colaptes auratus, assembly GCA_015227895.2. Taxonomy (NCBI): domain Eukaryota; kingdom Metazoa; phylum Chordata; class Aves; order Piciformes; family Picidae; genus Colaptes; species Colaptes auratus. The sequence continues at coordinate 12,867,564 of CM037636.1, forward strand.
GAAACATATTTTTGTGGGCAATTATAGAAAGTGCAGAGCCTTTTGATTTATTGTAAATGAATATTCTTTGTCTGCTAGAATCATATACATCATTAGTTCAAGCAGAAGAGCAGAATTTAGACTAAATGTGTGTAGAGTGTCACGTTGCTATGGCTTTCTAAGGCATATCTGACCAAGTTTAAAAGCTCATGAATACACCAGGGGAGAAGAAAAAGATGGATGTGATACAAACAGTGAGCTTTTTGGATACGTTTGTGAATTTGTCCATAAGTATTCAGAGCACTGTTTTTAGAAAACAAAACAGAACAAAAAGGCTTTTATTAAAACATTATTAAAACATGTTATTGTTATTAAAACATTAAACATGCTTAAAACTAGTTTCTGCAGGGTTTTTTTGCTCTTGTAAGGTTGGTCTGATAGAACATTCAAACAGTTACCTAAATTGTATCAATAGTCTCATTAACTTCAAATGAAACGAAGTTAAATTTCTCATTACTGCTTTGGAGCAACAAGACCTTTTGATAGTTGTTTAAAAGTAAAATACAAGGTCCCAGTTCTTTTCATATGTAGACTGATAGGCAGCAAAACCACAAAGAAACAATTTTTAAGTATCAGTAGTTGACTTTCTCCCTTAATTTACTACATGTCAGTGAAAGTTTCTTATGGGCTTTTCCATAATTACTCCACTTGGGCACGGCATGGTACCTTATGAGGATCATGCTACTCTTACCAAGCTGAACAGCATTCATCCTCAGAGAGGGTAACCTTGCTTCAGAAAGTGCTTAATCGTGTGGCATGTCCTAACTTTGGAATCACTGTGATGTCAGAAACAGTCTCAGGAAAGGGAATATGGCCCCACACTGTGCTATCACATATTCTGTGCCTCCCCAACAAGGTCAGGGATAATAAATACCATCCCCAACACAACCACTGTTCCACTCTTCCGTCTGTAACCCATGAACTGGTGAAAGACAGCCTTTCATGTAGTCAATGAAAATATTTCTGTCTAGATAATGGGGGGATGGGAGGACTGGAGGGTGTGGTGAGACAATTTTCATTCATCTTTCATAGCTACTTCATGTCAGCAAGACCACTTTGTGTGAATAGAATTAGGAGGGTTTTTACCTGAGGAGTGATAACATTTACCTAGGTGTGCAAAAGTAAAAAATGTCTTTTTCAGATACTTGATTTCAGATCATTTTACAGCTCAATGGAATTGGATCATTTCGAGACATTTCATTTCAAGGAGAACAAAAACTTGGCATTACAAAAATCTTCACCAAGTAAAAATTATCTCAAGCACATGGTTGGAAACAGTGAAAGAATTACTTCAAATTTTTTTTCCTGCTTCATGCAAATATTAAGTATTTAGACTAAATGTGTAAATACAATTCCATGTTTATAATATTCAAATGATGCAACAAAGTGTTCTTCAGCGAAACGAAAGAGAAAAACCTAGAAAACGCTCATATTATCTCATTTAACACCAAGATAAAAAAATAAATCTCCATTTTCTTTAAAAAGCTGTGACATTGACATATTTCCATCAAATATTTCAGTTTTTACAAATCTATATATTTCGATCAAAACCTGCTCAAACAGTATGCCAACTCTAGCAATTATTTTCTTCTCCTAAGGGAAAATAAAAGCCTCTTTTCACATTCATGTGTTCTTCACAGATTCTGTAACCTTTATGAAACAAGGGAAACTGGGATTGACTCAGAAAGCAAGTAGAATGTGAGAAGTAATTCCAGAGAAATTGAGAGATCACCTGCTAATGTCACACTGTTCTCAAGTGAGTAAAAGTACAAACAGCTTTCAGAACTCTTTGCCCAAAGTGTCAAAATTATATTAGTAATAGTGACAACAACAACAACATAGTATCAAAAGTACAGAAATAATAATATCAAGGGCCACAATCAAGCAGGATATGGCTTTGATTACTGCCTACAGAAAGAGAGGAATGATTTTTTTGCTTTTGTTGTGTCATCACTAATATATGAATAATGGGTATAGAGCTAAAAGCATCTTTTCAGAAATTAAGATTCTTCTGAGTTTTGTACAGATTTCACCATGTGATGTGGTTTTTCCTTACAGTGCCTCTGGTGCTGAGCAGTCTCAAAAATGCTCAAAGATTAATACATATATATATTGACTTCTGGCTAAATACCATTCATTTGCTATCATGCCAATTTTAAGACATACTCATTTTTTCCAGGAGGAAACAAAACCCTTTTGGCTCACATACGTATTTACTGTGTACTTCTGGAAACATTTCTATCTGTACTGGAAGCCAAAAAAAAACCTTCTGACAGTTGCCAAGATGAGAAAAAGACTCCAATAAATGTTATGATGGTGTTTACATCAATAGAATTATTCTTCTAAATTATAGTACTTTCAGGTAGGTAATTAATTAAAAACACTTTTAAAACAATTTAAAACCCTGAGCTTTCTGTTGGTTTTGTTGTTGTTATAGTACCTGTGGAAGTTAATATCAAAATGTTAATGGGGAGCAGACAAACCATTTCTATCATGTTCTTCAGTGCCTTTGGTCACTCTAGAAATCAAGGAAGGAAGACACAAAGAATGCGTACTGTGCCAGTTCTTTAGATTATACAATTTTTGTGTCATTATTCCCTCTGGACGAAGGAACTGAGTGCACCCTCAGTAAGTTTGCAGATGATGCTAAACTGGGTGTTGATCTGCTGGGGCTTGGAAGGTTCTGCAAAGACCTCTGGACAATCTGGATTGATGGGCTGAGGTCAGCTGTGTGAGGTTTACCTAAGCCAAGCATTGGGTCCTGTACATGGGTGACAGCTGCGCCTTGCAATGATACAGGCTTGGGGCAGAGTGGCTGGAAAGTCACCTGACAGAAAAGGATCTTGCTGGCTCACAGCCAGTTGAACATGAGCCAGCCATGTGAGAAGGTGGCCAAGAAGGCCAAGGATCAGCTGTGCTGGAACAGGGTAGGACTGAGCAGCTTTGACCATGTCACTAGGGCTCTACACCATCAATGCTGGCAGGGGAGGTTTAGACTGCATACTAGATAAAAGAATTCTTTACTCAGTGGTCAGGCACTGCTGGAGTTGCCATCCCTAGGGGTGTTCAACAGACATGTGGACGTGACACTTTGGGGCATGGTTTAATGGCCATGGTAGTCTTAGGCTGATGGTTGGATTTGATGATCTTAAAGGTCTTTTCCAAAGAAAACTATTCTATGATTTTACAAATACTCTTCTGAAATGACACAGAAAAGCTTTGAGTATGTTTGAGGCTCATTTAAGACATGGTGTCCCTCTAACTTTTCCCCATCCAGCAGTGGCTAGGATGGCTGTGGAACTTTACAGTGTGACAAACAACAAAGTTGCACAGGAAAAGGAGTTGTCTAATGTAAATATAATAAATGAGTATGATTCACGGAGATAATGATCTGAAGCCTACTTGGCACTTCTCTTAGAAGAGTAATTTCTAACATCCTTTGATTGAGCAGTGCCCCACTTCTCACCTATCTCATGATTCCATGGCCTATAGTTGTTAGGTTGGCTCAGAGGTTTGCTTTTGTTTTGTTTTCTATTTTTATGTTTTGTTTTGTTATGCCTTTGGATTGGATTGGTTTTGGGTTGGTTCGGTTTTCATTTTGGGTCTTTTCTATCTCGAGGATCTGCTTGATCCCTGTGTTCTGTTAAAGAAAGCAGAAAGGAGGTGAGAGATTAGTCTTATTAGCCTTGTCTGCCTCAAGCTGCTATTCCTCAAAGAAAACTGTTTTCTTGAGAGTTTCAGGTTTCACCCTCAAAGAGAAAATACAATTTCTTGATTTTTTTTTTCCATCCTTGCATTCTCTGCAAAAAAGGAGGACTTTTGGCAGTAATGCTAAGATTGTGAAAGACCTCATTTCTTTTCTGTTCCATACATGCATATCACAGAAAGAAATGAGAAACAATTGTTCAGTGTGTTTCACAGCACAAGTTCAGATTCTATCACGTCTTTTGAAGTCTGTAGCTTGCTGATGAAGCATAGTCCACTGTAGAGGAATGAAATTCAGTTGGACAGTCTTAGCTTTTAGCGGAAGAGTAGCACATTCTGCCAAATTCAGAATTCTCTTGGCATCATTTTTGTATAATTAACACAAATTTCTGTCAATTCTTGTTTGTTTGATCTTTATTGAGCAATAATGGATTGCCTTAAAAGTGCACTAACGAGAAATTCACTAGAGCACAACTTGCAGTAACTTTGGTCCAGATCTTGAAATCATAAATTTCAAAAAGAAATGTTGCTATCTACATAAGGAAATACTTCTGCAAGGCATGTTCTTCTCAGATAATTTCACAAGTCTCATTTTTTTTGGTTTTAATACTAACAGTATCACAGTATCGCCAAGGTTGGAAGAGACCTCAAAGATCATCGAGTCCAACCTGTCACCATAGACCCGATGACTAGACCATGGTACCAAGTGCCACGTCCAATCCCCTCTTGAACACCTCCAGGGATGGTGACTCCACCACCTCTCCAGGCAGCCCATTCCAATGGTGAATGTCTCTCTCGGTGAAGAACTTTCTCCTCACCTCAAGCCTAAACTTCCCCTGGCGCAGCTTGAGACTGTGTCCCCTTGTTCTGGTGCTAGTTGCTAGAGAGAAGAGGCCAACCCCTTCCTGGCTACAACCACCTTTCAGGTAGTTGTAGAGAGCAATGAGGTCGGCCCTGAGCCTCCTCTTCTCCAGGCTAAACAATCCCAGCTCCCTCAGCCTCTCCTCATAGGGCTTGTGCTCAAGGCCTCTCACCAGCCTTCTTGCCCTTCTCTGGACACATCCACCAGGCGGGTCACCTGATCATAGAAGGAGATCAGGTTGGAGAGGCAGGACCTGCCCTTCCTAAATCCATGCTGGCTGGACCTGAGCCCTTGGCCATCCTGCAGGTGCGCAGTTATTGCCGCCAGGATAGTCTGCTCCATCATTTTCCCTGGCACTGAGGTCAGGCTGACTGGCCTATAGTTTCCAGGTTCCTCCATCCGACCCTTCTTGTGGATGGGGACCACATTGGCCAGTTTCCAGTCATCTGGGACCTCACCGGTGAGCCAGGACTGGAGGAAAATGATGGAGAGCAGCTTGGCCAGCTCATCTGCCAGCTCTCTCAGCACCCTAGGGTGGATCCCATCCGGCCCCATGGACTTGTGAGTGTCCAAGTGGCTCAGCAGGTCCTGAACTAATTCCTCATGGATTTCCAGGGCATTACACTGCTCCCTGACCCCATCACCCAGCTCAGGAGGCCACTCATCCTGAATTCCTCCTGCCTTGCTGTTAAATATTGAGGGAAAGAAGGTGTTCAGGACCTCAGCCTTTTCCTCGTCTTCAGTCACCGTGTTCCCCTCCAGGTCCAATCGGGAGTGCAGGTTCTTTTTGCCCTTCTTTTTGGCATTAACATATTTGTAAAAATGCTTTTTATTGTCCTTGACAGAGGTGGCCAGCCTCAGTTCCAACTGGGCCTTTGCCTCTCTAATTTTTTTCCTACATAATCTAACAACTTCCTTAAACATTCCTCGAGAAGCCTTCCCCTCCTTCCAAAGGTGATACAGCCTCTTTTTTTTCCTTAGTTCCTCCAGGAGCTGCTTGCTCATCCAGGCCGGTCGTCTTCCCTGCCGGCTCATCTTTTGGCAGATGGGAACCGCCAGTTCCTGTGCCTTCAAGAGCTCCTGTTTGAAATACGTCCAACCATCCTGGACCCCTCGGTTCTTGAGGGCTGATACCCAGGGAACTTTGCAAATAATTTTCTTAGACATGTTTTTCTTAGCAAAACATAAATTCTACACAAGAAAACTAAATTGCAGATCATCTTTAAGATATCCCATTTAGAGGTTGTAGCAAGGTGGGGGCTGGTCTCTTCTCCCAGGCAACTAGCACCAGAACATGAGGACACAGTCTCAGGCTGTGCCAGGGGCGATTTAGGTTGGGTGTTAGGAAGTTCTTCATAGAAAGAGTGATTGGCCATTAGAATGGGCTGCCCATGGAGGTCGTGGAGTCACCATCACTGGAGGTGTTTAGGAAGAGACTGGATGGGGTGCTTGGTGCCATGGTTTAGTTGATTAGACAGTGTTGGATGATAGGTTGCACTTGATGATCTCAAAGTTCTCTTCAAACCTGATTAATTCCATTCCATTCCATTCCATTCCATTCCATTCCATTCCATTCCATTCCATTCCATTCCATTCCATTCCATTCCATTCCTTTAATATCTTTGTTTTAAACAACTAAAATCAGTTGTTTTTCTAGCCTATGAAATGAACAGCTGCCTCATGCATGGCTTTTGCTTCTGCAAACATGAATGTATGCACGAATTGAATATAAGTAACAGGAATTTTTATGCCAGCAGATAATCAATAAAAGGAATGGTATTTGTATAAAAATCTTAGACTCACAGGAGTACATCCTCAGTCAACTCTGCTTTTTCTTTCACCCAGCAACATACAATATTTTTAAATGTTCTGCTTTGTAAAGCTATAGCTGAAATAACATTTCAAAGCTGTACCTGGCAAAAGTCCATTTTGATAACAAGTACGTTTTGATTAAAACTTAAATTACATTTTGGGAGGGTTTCTTTCTAAAAGGTTGGTAATCTCTCCACCTTATAAAAAAATGAGGTGTATTTTGTCAGTATCTTCATCTGAATAGCAGCTGAAAGGGTGTTTGAAACACCACTGCCATGTCTGAAAGGCTCTGTATCAGGACCTTTTTTGTCAGACTGCATGTTTGTCAACATTGATATATCAAAGGGACCAGGTCAATAATGCTCAGTATGAAGTGAACAGGACAGGGTCAGAGAGAAGCCCTGAGCCTTGTACCAAAGTCAGATAGGAAAAATGTCAAGTACATTTAAAAGACATCAGCTGTGTTTCTGTCTTCACTGAATGCAGGTTTTTTTTTGATGTGGATGGTGCTTTTCTTTTTTTAGATTAAGAAAAGAAGGTTACTTTCAGCAGGATTAAAATAGTATCATAGTATCAGTCAGGGTTGGAAGGGACCACAAGGATCATCTAGTTCCAACCCCCCTGCCATGGACAGGGAAACCCCACACTAGATCAGGCTGGCCAGAGCCTCATCCATCCTGGTCTTAAACACCTCCAGGGACAAGGCCTCAACCACCTCCCTGGACAACCCATTCTGAGCAGAACCATAACATTTCAAAGTTTGAGAATGTTCTTCAGTTCTTAAAACCGCACAAGAGGACAGGGAAATGGAGTGAGGTGGGAAGAAACAGGAGTGCAGGTCAAAAATCTCTCTTCCTTCTGGCACAATGTAATCCCAACCTGGATAATCAAGTCTAGATGTTGTATCCATCCCTCATTTAGGCATTAGCAAAGCTAACTTTCTTTGACTCTCTGTTTCTGTATATATATCTTTTCAAAATTTGTCCTCATTTCAGGATGTGATTACACAAACCAGTCAAATATGGTGCCTTTGATCAGTTATCATCTGCTTTTACAGATGGAGGCAATGTGATTTGCCCAAGGCTGGAGAGCAAATCAGAAGCAGCATCAGAGACAAAATCTGGATCTAGATTTTAAACAGAACTGTTACCAGTAGACCAGCTGAGCAATAGACATTGCATATTTATGCCATTTTAGCCAAATACTGCAAACAGTATTTGATTTTCCAGCTCAAGAAATGTAATTACAACAATATGTTATTGATTTGAATGGCGCATTGTGTTGTTGATACTAAACACTTTACTGGAGAAAGAATAATATCACTGGGTAGATGGACAGCTGCCATAAACTAAAAGGATGTGATGACATTTCTGCAAGGAAAATATCCCAGTGGATCAGAACTAATGTTCTGCACCTTAAGCAGAAAGTCAGATGTTAGGACACTGAACTCAAAAGCCCCCATCTAGTTCAGTATCACCCTGCCACATGTCAGAGCAAGCTGGGCTAACACCAAAACAAAACAAACATTTAAACCTAATCTCTACTGGAAGTTTTAAAAGTCATTCCAAGCAGTTATTCAGCTACAGTAAAAGGACAGAACTTCACCACCACAAAATTAAGAGGCATTTTACACAGTGAGATCAAGATGGTTGTATTTGGCTCAGCTGAAAAAGGAGTTCTCAGAGCGCTGTTATCTACTTTATCTAAGTGAAAAACAAAGAGAATGAAATCCAGAAAAATAATTTCTTTGCAAAACAGATATCTCTATGTGCTGAAGGCTGACACAGTTCTATCACCATTAAGAGAGCAGTCCTTAGAGTAGCATTGCTTAGTCAGGAAAAGAAATATCTGACAATGTATGGCATGCATCTGTTTATATTTAGTGTCCCTTAGCAGAAAGTTGACAAGGTCTTGCCAGGAGATTTATAACCTTGTGTCTACCACCCCCACAATTTCCACCTTCCCACCCCCCCCCCCCCCCCCTACCCCCCCGCTTCTCTTTCTACACAAGGAACATTACTTCTGTTTGAGACATGTTTGGATTTGTTTGGTTGTTGGTTGGGGGTTTTTTGTTTTTATTTCCCCTTCCCCCTAGATTTTTCTGTTAAAGGCAACATTGCTTCAGAGTCCACCTATCACTTCTAATCCAGTTGTTTCCAGTATTCATTATATCACTTCCTAGCACAAAAAAAATATCAACTTCCTTGACTCTATCTGTGAGTCCTACTGCTCATCATGAAAAAATTCAGAGCTGTTGAATGGTGATAGGTTAGAATGAATTAAAAAAATATATGCCAACAACAACAACAAAATAATAAAAAAGGGGGAAAAAAGAAGTGGAGAAGAAGGTTTTTGAAGAATGTGGGAAAGATAAATAGGACTGATACTTTGTTTCATTGTCAGTAGCACTCTGGGGTTATTTGAAGCACTTATTTATGCACTGTAAGCAGAACAATACTGTAGAAGAAATGATTAAATACCAGCTCTCCGAGCAATAGACATCTCATTGTGGCAGGCCTAGACTCACCACTGGGTGGTTTTGATAAAGGCAATATGAGTTGATAACTGATACAGTTTGCCAGGGAGTCATCTGGGGCTGCTGACAGCTACTATGCTTTAATAAAATCATTAGAATGTAAATGTTTTTATTGCAAAATAAAGAGCCTCCAGCAAAGTTGACACTATCGCTGCTCCCTCCACTGAATGAAAGCACCGATTAGCATTCAAATGATATAATGATAGTCTCGTTATCTTTATTAAAATTTTTCAAATCGAGTCTTCATTTTGCATGATTGAGTTTTAAACAAATGCAATATTCAGTAGGCTGGTGAGCCAGTCTGGGCGCTCTTGAAATAATTAAAGTGCGCCTTTTATTTTTTTTAAACATGTGTTTCATAAGCAATGAATTGGATTTGCTATTTTAATATGACAATATCTAGTTAGCTTTGCATAAAATAGGGATGTTATAGCATAATTATTGAAAGGGTACAACTTTTAAACATATGTTTCATAAAGCTGAATTCAATTGTCTGAAATGTGACAACGCCAGTCAGCTACTGAAATAATATCAAAGGACGACTTGATTGTTTAGGTTAATTTCATGGACAATCTTTGCTTATCATAATTGATGCTAAATGGTGTGCTTTGTGGTATTTATTTTCAAAGGAAAAGTCTCAATTCTTTCCCATATTATTCACAGATTTCCCAACTGCAAGAAAATGTTTGGATCCTGAATTTCTGCAGTGTACAATTTAACATAAACTTACAGAGGTTTTGAACTATCCGAGAGCCTGAAGAAAACTGCAGAATAAATTAACTCATCTAAGTTCATTAGATTGTGTTCTACGTAAGATCAATCAATCATTAATAAATATTTATAACTCCCTTAGAACCTGATCTTCTTTTCAATACTTCTTACTGTCTTGTTAACCTAGGTTAACCTTTCTCCTAGATTAACCAACCCTATAAAATATACTGTACTACAGATACCAATAAATACACAGCATTGTAAGCAAGCGTGCTTTGGTTGGGTCTTGGTTATAAAGAATCAAGAGAATCAATGATGGCATAAACCTTCCTCAAAAAATGTGTTCCTTAAATACCTGTAGTGCTGATTCCAGCCTGATACAGCTTTCAGAGTTGAATTGTAAAAATAAAATCAATTAAAAACAAAATAAAATCTACATAGCTGACAAACTCTTGTACCCTTTTTTGAGGAAGGTTTTTACTAGCCTGTTACCACAATTGCTTTTTGAGGATGTTCTAAACATTTTTGAAGATTCTAAAGACATTTTGCTAATTACATTTCACTGAAGAAGTGCCAGGGATTATCATCAAAAGGAGGAATATAAATACCCCTCTGGTAGTAATGCTAACATGTGAGAAAACAGGAAGGGCACGGCGGGGGAGGGAGGTATCCTTTCTGCTCTTGTGCATTAGGAAGTACTGGCACAAAAAGTTGCATTTTCATATTACTGGAAAAATATATGTGGTGAGTTGGGGTCGGGCTGTTTAATTTGCTTAATTGGTTTTTTGGTTGATATATGAGTGTGTGTAAGAGAAAGAGACTTAACTGCAACATTAGAATTTAATATGTATGTCAATATGATCTCATTACACTAACTAAACAGGACCAAAATATCTTCAGCAGTTGCATCTAGAAGAGGACTAGATACAGTTGTGGTACCTGATGTTGACAAAAACATATCCCTCTGTCTACCAAAAAGATGTGGTTTCCCTTCCAAAGGATATAGGACACTGTTCAGGCTAGAGCATTCCTTACCCTGTACACCAGATTTCAGAAAAATTCATAGAGCATCCTGCATCATCCAAAGAGATGATGCACTACATTGTGCCTGGAGATTAATCCCTCCTAGAGAGGAAGAGCACTTTCCATGTCTATTGTCAGTGCAGCCAATCTGCTCCAAATGAGTGATATTGGAACCGGCTTTGGAACTAAGCTTCAACAAACGCCTCGTAGGCATTATTTAGAGTATTACTAGACTATTGAGCTGGAAGAAGAAAAGCTTTCTAGCTTATAGATACCTGCATTCCCATTCTTGTAATGACAACTTGTAAAAAGTAAGAGCAAGACAGTAGCAGATCTGTGTAAAAGCCATTTCAACACAGATTCTGTTGAATGACCGCTGCCACTCACAAAATTTGCTGTTTGCAGGTCCTCTTGTGGTGTAAACACAACGTATCCACACAACCACTTTTTTTTCTAATCATGCAATAGTTATTAGAATTCTTTAAATTTTTTCTAAGATAAACTGGATTTTTTTTTTTTTTCAGAAAGAAATATTCTCTTTACAGATGAATACAAGGGCAAACCTGATACATGGATTGGTTCTTTGGAATCAAAAGCTTAATCTGGCTTTAACAGGCAGCTTTGTGAAATAGATCTAATTTAGAGGAAGAAAATGTACTCAAAATAAGGAAGTCTTCCACCCTCATCATGCATGTTTGTGCAAATATATATGTCCATTCTCTATGGTGTGTGTACATATAGGGATAAAGTGACAGAACAAAGAAGAAAGGGGAAAACAGGAAAGCTACCTGAGTAAGAAAGTCTTTGGGAACAGTGACTTCCAGAAGGCATACTTGTTTATGCTTGCTCATTGGCACTGCACTTTTAAGTGGATACCAGAATGCTTTCAGAGTGAGCTTGTTTGGTTTCAAAGATAAAGTGGCAGAACAATGGCTTCTTTTTGATGGTAGGAGCAGCAGAAAATGAAAGTGATAAAAATTTGCCACAGGAAAAAAATAAAAGAAGGGAAAAGAATAATAAAAAGAGACAGAGACAAAAAAAAAGTCAGAGACAGGACTTCCAGAACAAAGAATAAGAATAGCAAGATGGAGAATAAGATTACTGTACAATCAGAACAATCAAACAAACAACAAACAAACAACAAACCACCATGAAATTGTGAGAAGAATATACAAATATGGAAATATGGGGAAATGGTGAAGAAGATAGTAGAAGAAAATTAAGACTCATTTTGAGCATTCAAAAGGCATCAGTCCTGTGCTACATTTCCCAGTATTATCAGTAGATCTATTACAGAACTTGCATCATGAATATTCAGTCTTTCTTTAATAGATGGTATCAAACTCATGGAGCACAACACACAAACTGTGTATGTTTTTCAGATGCTAACACATGCTGGACAAAGTTCAACAGCTGCTTTCACAAGTGTGTGTTGAAAATGTGAGCAAACTGCTGGCATAGTAATTCAAGTGTCTTGAAAAGGACTGCAGTATAGTTTTAACTGCCATCTTCTGCCTCCTCCCCATAGTCTTTCTTCTGGTTCACAGAAGGTTGTCAGACACACACAAATCTCTGGACTTTAACTAACAGAATAAAATATCTAATATAAATTACTTTTGACTGCTGAAAGGCTTTATTTACAGCTGCTCAGAGCTGCATCTGGAGAGTTTAGGTAGAGACTACGATTGCCAGATGGCGACCAGACTTACCCAATTAAAAATTTCTCTCATCCCATGCCTGGGTTTGCACTGCTACTACTCATATCATGGTTGCTTGACTTTAGCCAGTACCTCTATGGTCTAAAATAGTAAGTACTAAAATAGTAGCAATTTTGTCAGGTGAGCCAACACAGAGCTCTGTAGGATTGGCTCAGTTGGAAGATGCGCTTTGCTACGGTTTTTCTGGCTGTTGAAATTAATGATGTAGCTCTTGATCAGTTCCACTTGTTGACAGTGAAGGTCTAATCCTGGATTGCTTTTCAAGGCACTGGCATTTTCAAAAGAGTAATGAGGGTTGGTGTAAGTGGACAGAAAAGTGGAAAATGTAGGCAGAATAGGGGGGGGAAAGGAGAAGCTTCTCAGGTACATATTAATGTTTGCAAAGAACTATCAAGAGTGAGGCTCATGACATCAGGAAATCAAAGCATATTCAAGTCCACAAGCATTATTTGCTGAAATCTCTGCTACATATCAAATGATGAAAAAATAAAGTTTACAATTTTAACTATGTTAAAGTACATCACCTAGACTGGTCTGTGTTTAGACTGCTACTCATAGTTGGAAAAAAACAAATAGCAACCCCAAGCTTTTCCAGTGCACAATTTAGGAGATGCAAAGATACACAGACAAAGAAAAAGCACAGATTCTTGTGGGATTTCTGGAGAACATTTGCTGTCCAACCTGAAGAAGGAACTGGTCTCATCCAAAAAAAGTTTATTTGTAGTTATGATACTCTGGTTATGCTTCTGCAGGTGATTAGGAAGACTGAATCTTGTATGACAGCATTAAGGTAGAAAGAGATCAGATATGAGGTCTAACTCTTTTTCTGTTTATGTTGTTTTGAAGTGCAGCTTTTTGTGGTAGCCCAAATGTACTTCTCATGATAATATTTTGGTCTGCATGTTATGCATTATCAGTTGCCCAAATTGTTTTCTTCCTCTTCTTTCTCCTTGCTCCAAATTTCCCTGGCTGTAGGAATTAAAATTTACTCCTATGTCCTGCAAATTGATATTTAAATTTCATGGATGGTAATATAAAAGAGGGGCTCTTTCTCTTTTATTCCTTCCATCATATGACCTTAGTCTCTATCCCCTAAATAGATGATTATCCAGATCTTCTGACTCTCCTCCTGTAATCCCTTCTCCTTAATTTCACTAAGACTCCTTAAGTGAGGTGGAATGATCTCACTTTGTCAAATATCCAATGTACATATAGCAAGACAATGCATTGATGAAAACCTGATTGTGATAAGCTAAGGGTTCTGAATGTAGAGGTTTATTTATCCCATATGAATTCTAAATGAAAACTTGTTTTTCTTTTAGGTTGGAGATATTTGAAACTTCTCATGGAAGGCCCCAAAAAGATACAGCAAAAATTAGCGAGTGTCTTATTCTAAGTAGGTCAAGAGTCTGATTTGTTCATCATGAGGTAAAGAGATATCACATACTCCAGTAAACTGATCAATGCCTCCAAATCCATATTGTGAATTTATCTTCTTTCTTGGAATTAAAAGGTCCTATCTGTTTCACTTGGAGTTTTATAGGTATGTTTTTACAGCACAGAGTTATCTGCCTGCTTGTTGGTAAAGAGGAGGATAAGTCCCTGTCTGAAAGTGCTTGTATTTTTCCTTTTTTGGGCAACCATCAAAAATGACCACAATCTCAAAACACCAGGAAGAACATAAATTGGTAGAAAAACATAGCATAATAGACCTTCTCATATTGTGCTCAAGGGGACTCCAGGGACCAGCCAATCCATACAAGAAGAATAGTGTGAGCTAGATGGGACCCAGTATGATTAATCACCAGAGCAATGCAGATTTAGCGCATTAGGTGAAAAGATAAATGTGTAAAACGCTGTGTCAGAACCCATGGAGTGGCCCACACGGTAATTCAGGGTCAGTAATTGAACTTCACTCTAATTATCCTGGGGAGATAATATTAACTTATAGTTGAGTGTGAAAGAGAGAGTCCATAATTCATCACTCGATGGGGCTGCTCATTGCATTGTGTTATTGAAATATGATGGCTCCATTTTTATCCTGTCATAATGACAACTGATGTGCTTATTTTCTTTCTCTGTGCCTCCAGGGGATGATGAAATAGTAAGCAAACATTCTTTCTGGTGAAAGAACAGCACTTTATCACACTGGCTTCAGCTCTAAAAAAGCATTCACAAACTCAGAAACAATTTCTAGGACCAAGACCGGGCATATCCCCTTGCATTCCGATTGTAGACAGGTAACCTAAATGAAAGCCACAGCTTTTTCTCTTTATAAGATGCAATTTTCCCTTTGCCAGTTATCAATTCTTTCAGTTTCTTAGTATTTTTGAGAACTTTCCTTTCTATTCCTTATTTTTCTGGGTTACAAACTTACAGATGAAGTTAGTTATAGCAGAGAGGTCACTGCACAGCAATGATGGGTTGAGAAACTGGAGCATGTCTATTTTCCATTTCATATCTGCACAGCTTTCATTCAGTTCCTTTCAAAAATATCAGTGTTTTCATCATCCACAATTTTAAAATCAGCCTCTGTTTGACTATATTCAGCATTTTAAAAATAATCAAATTATGTGTCTGTCAGGAACCAAACCTGTTTCATACTCATGACTACAAATTTATGTGATTACATCAGATCCTGACTTAATGGTCTGATAAGGCATTAAGAAGACATAGACTGCACTGGACAAAGAGAAAGATAATACATATAGGAACTGTAATAAAAATGTCAGAATTAGTTAAAAAGGAGGTGAAATTCTAGAAAGGAAAATTCTTGTAACTAAATATGGACTGACAGGCACAGTGAACACTGTGAACACTGCTCAGGTGACTTCCAGTGCACCGATGATGTTAACAACAGATGACATTTGTGGAATTATAGACTTAGACTTTCACTACTCTAACATTATGTGTAATTGATGGTAAATGGGAGATGCTTGACATAAACAAGATTCAGATGGAATTTATAAGGCAAATTGCTGTTTAAAACATAGGCTCCCAATGAGACATCCTATGTCTTTGGCCCACACTATAGTGGTAAAAGCAACTACTGTTTCTTACAAATTTTTAATGCAGGTTATAGAATGCTTTGAGTTGGAAGGGACTTTTAAAGGTCATCCAGTCCGAATTACTGCAGGGACATTTTCAACTAAACCATGTTGCTCATATTTTTGACCAACTTGACCCTGAATGTTTCCAGGGATGGAGTTTCTACCACCTCTTTGGGCAACATATTCCAGTGCTTCACCACTCTTCTATTTACTTATTTTTTAACTTCTACCTAATCTAAATCTCCTCTCTTTTGGTTTTAAACCATTACCCCTTGCCTGTTGTAACCAAGCCCTGATAACTCAATTGTCCCTGTCTATCTTGCAAGCCTCCTTTAACTATTGAAAGGCTGTGGCAGTTTTAGGCTATGCCTTTAAAATATTTTCACAGACCTTGAGCAGAAGAGTAGCAAAATGTATATAAATCATTATTGGGTGTAAAAAGGAAAATAAAGATAATTCTAAACAATCCCATTGGAAGAGATCATAGAATCAGTCAGGGTTGGAAGGGACCACAAGGATCATCTAGTTCCAACCCCCTGCCATGGGCAGGGACACCTCACACTAGATCAGGCTGGCCAGAGCCTCATCCAGCCTGGTCTTAAATACCTCCAGGACTAGGGCCTCAACCACCTCCCTAAGGGACTAAAACTAGTTGTACCAAAACAATCTCCCTTCTTTCTCTCTTCTTCACTCTGGGAGGGATACTAACTCACTTCTGCTTGACCTTGGCTGCATGGTTTTGGTATTAACTTCTCTGCTTCTGTCTCTTTTCCCTTTTGTACAAAGGGGTAAGGGGGAATCAGGGAAGGAAAATCTAGTACCTTCCCCTGTTTTTTGACTGTTTTTTTTTGTTCTGTTTATTACTTGTAAATACCTGTAAATATTGTAAATACTGTATATTTTGTACATATTCATTGCATTCCATTGTAGATTGTAGTTTTGCTTGTAAATACAGCTTTCATTTGCTTCCAACTGAGCTGGTCTGGCAAACTTAATGTTGGGGGGGTGGAAATTTCAACCTACCACAAAGGTCACAATTAAATTTCCCTGGAACCTTCTCTTATTCAGGCTGAAAAACCACAATTGAGTATTTCTTCACAGAAGGGGTGTTCCAGCCCTTTGATCACTCTGTGGTCCTCCTCTGGACCCATTCAAATGGGTCCATGCATTTGTTACACTGCAGGCCCCAGAGCTGAACACAGCATTGCAAGTGGGGACCCATTAGAGCAGAGTAGAGGGGCAGAACCACCTCCTTTGGACTGCTGGCCATTGATACCACCCAGGATATAAAATCATAGAATCATAGAATCAATAAGGTTGGAAAAGACCTCAAAGATCATCAAGTCCATCCTGTCACCCAATATAATTTGCCTTCAGTGGACATTATCGGATTATGTCCAGCTTTCATCTATATACTCTTCATAGGAAGGAACTGAAACTCTTCATACTGCTTTTCCCAGATCATGGCTGGGAAAAGTTATAAAGCCAAAAAACTAATCTGAAGAATTCTTAAAAGTAAAGCTCTGACTGAGTATTTCTGGAAAGACAAGATGGCATGAGCAACTAGTTGCCACTGACTATCATAATAATGAATATTGTGATACTGTGATAGGGAAAAAACAATACTATTTCCTCCAGATCAGATTCTATTCTTAAATGCTCACATTTTTCCTTCTAACATTCAAAGCTAAATATGTTACACAGAACAATCCAAATGTGACTTTTTAGTACTTCTGCTGGTTTAAACAAAAAAATTTTCTACATAAATGATGCCTTTTTAATTTATCATCTATTCTTTTTTTATTTTGCAAAAAAGCTTTCTGATGCTGTTTTCTGGTGTGTACATGTTATACATGCACAAAGAATTCTGTATTTTATGGGTGTGCAAAATTCAAACTTGCACGGTGAGGATGTAAAAAACTACAAGTAAAACAGTATCTGAGGTCTTATACCTCATCCTTTCCCACTGTTTGACTATCTGATTGTTTGACTATCAGATTCTTTAAAGAAAGAGCTCTAAGAGTAAATTTCCTCAAGGCTTTCCTAAGGATTTATGCTAAGTTCCATATTCAGATATAATGGAACCTTCCTGAAGCATGAAATAATTTCATGTAGCCTTATGTCAAATAAAAATGCTTAGACTATGGAGTTAATTAAGCCACTGATCTGTAGCAGCATCCGTGTTCATCATCTTAGCTCCAGCTGTCTTTCAGAATGAGTAGGCTTCCATGTATATCATTCATCTCTGGTATTTCAGAAGTCCTATACTCAACATAGAACAGTGAAAACAAAAGGTATAGCAGTATTTTCCACCAGTCTCACAGCCTAATCTGTTTTATCTTCTGTTTTATCTTCCCCTCCTTTTTTTTTTTAATGGCTACATTTTCATTTACTGACTCTATTATACAAGTCAGAATGTCAAGAAATCCATTTTCTTATTAAAAAAAACAAACCCAAACTTATCATAATGTCTGAAGGATTGATTTATGGACAGGTCTGTTGTCACCTTGACTGCCTCAACCCTTTCATTTGCTGCAAGAGTTCTAAGTCAGGTCATGGTATTTACACTAGGTCAGAATAATAATGTCACCAGGATCACTGTTCCTGACAATAGCCTATTTGTCTCATTTAAATAATGAAAAACTGTTGCTGAAAATGGCAAATTCGAAGTGGAACACACAAGGGACAGTAGAACACAAGAGAGCAGGATATGAAGAACCAGTATTAGCACAAATCCCGACCTACATGTTCCAATATGCTAGCCAACTATTTTTTGTTCTGTTATTCTTTACAAAAGACTCTCCAGCAGTACTCAGTGATCCTCCACTAAATGTTGTGCAGCACATCTGGAAAGCTTGTGATGCAGTCCTGTGCATAAAGAAGGTGCTGCATGACTGGCAACACCTATGGTGCAACCTTTCTTCACATGGCCATCTTTTCATTTTCCCCACAGAATGCTTATGTGTGTCTCAAGTCTTAAGATGCCACATAACAAGGTGATCTGGAAACAGTGATGAGAAGAATGCTGAGCACTGCTCGGAGTTAGTCAGTTATACATGGTCCTGAGCTGTGTGACTCTAGAAACTTTATAGCTCAAACACTCTGCTTGACATAGGCATCTAAATCTTTCCTTGAGTGCAGATAATTGTATCTGTATTTTCTTTCATAGGTGGATGTGAAACTGGTGTTTGAGAGGACTTAAATTTCCACTCCTCAGAATAGAGTTTTTAGCCTGCTGTGGTTAGGGAATGAAAAGTTCCAAAGCAGAGTTGGGATAAAAAGTGTCTTTTCAGAAAGAGTAAAAACTACCAAATTCTCTAGAAATTACCATTTAAGTTGGGCCACAATGCATCAGGAACACAGCAAGTATGACACCAGAAATAATATGCCAGATTATGCCTATAAAAGAAAGCAGCGTAATATTTTCCAGTGAAGTCCTGAAATCAATTAATATCCTGCAGAGTAGCAAACATACAACTTTTGGAGGCAGCAAGTCTTATAAAAGTAATACAGTATTTCAGTATTGCAGTAAGATTACAGTTGTTATTGCAGGTATAATACAATACAATATACAATACAATACACCAGATTGAAAGAGACCTTCAAGATCATCGTGTCCAACCCATCAACCAATCCAACCCACCTAAACAACTAAACCATGGCACCAAGCACCCCATCAAGTCTCCTCCTGAACACCTCCAATGAAGGTGACTCCACCACCTCCCTGGGCAGCACATTCCAATGGGCAATCACTCACTCTGTATAGAACTTCTTCCTAACATCCAGCCTAAACCTCCCCTGGCGCAGCCTGAGACTGTGTCTTCTTGTTCTGGTACTGGCTGCCTGAGAGAAGAGACCAACCTCTGTATGGCACTGTCAAGGGAGTTACTCTTCCATTCAGTGTGTTTGCATATAAGCAGACTGTGATGTGGCATGTAAGTAAAATGGATAATCTGAGATTTTGGATAGAAGGTCATACTACCACATGACACCTAAGGTAAGATGACTAACATCAACTTCAAAGTAACAGATTTCTCTGCAGACTTTCTCCAGAGATGTTTTCCTTCCCAGGGCAAAAAGGGACCTCTTCAACCCACACAGCTAAAGATATTCATCAAGCAAATTGCACATTTACTATCTAGATGGCAAGCTTTATCCTCACCCCGACCTCACGCTCTGATTGAATTTGCACTACAGAGACCAAAAGTTTTCTAAGTTTTGCCCATGTGTTTTTCTGAAAATATTTTTTAATCATTTTTTTTTTTTTTTGTTTATACATTCTAGTGGGATGGGTTTTGTCTTCCAGAGCTCTGTGATGAAATTTTAAAACCTCAGATTAAGTTGTGGAATAGATGTCTGTGCATGGACATTTCCAAGAGTAAGGTATGGACAGGTGCATGATTCATGGGGAAGCTTCCATCCACCTTGTATCTGTGTAGCTCAAAAAGACACATGGAGAAGGGGAGGCTCAGGGGAGGCTCAGGGGAGACCTTCTTGCTCTCTACAACTACCTGAAGGGAGGTTGTAGCCAGGTGGGGGTTGGTCTCTTCTCCCAGGCAGCCAGCACCAGAACAAGAGGACACAGTCTCAAGCTGAACCAGGGGAGGTTTAGGCTGAATGTTAGGAAGAAGTTCTTCATAGAAAGAGTTACTGGCCATTGGAATGGGCTGCCTGTGGAGGTGGCAGAGTTGCCATCACTGCAGGTGTTTAGGAAGAGACTTGATGGGGTGCTTGGTGCCATGGTTTAGTTGATTAGATGGTGTTGGATGATAGGTTGGACACGATGATCTTGCAGGTCTCTTCCAACCTGGTTTATTCTATTCTATTCTATTCTATTCTATTCTATTCTATTCTATTCTATTCTATTCTATTCTATTCTATTCTATTCTATTCTATTCCGTTCCATTCCATTCCATTCCATTCCATTCCATTCCATACTGGACAAGGTACTTACTACCATGGTTTAGTTGATTAGATGGTATTGGGTGATAAGTCGGACTTGATGATCTCAAAGGTCTTTTCCAACCTGGTTAATTCTGTATTCTATGTTCTGTATGTATACCTATGCTGTAATCCATTTTTAATGACTAAATTCCTCACCAGCAGGTAACTCATTTGGGGTTGAACTGCACATTTACTTTGGATAATTGATTTTACTGGTAGATCTGATTAGAGATGTGGAGACATGGAAACACTGACAGGAGGCCTAAATTGTCTAGTGTGATTTTCTGTTATTATTGCAAATCTTTTGCCGTATAAGGAACAGAGTGAGCATGGAATTCTCTTTACGTTGGAGCATCACAATAAAGAGTCTTTGAAGGCACTCCAGGAATGCATCATACCCATTTACCTTGCCAAAGACAGCTTCAGCTACTTCTATGTAATTCCTAAGAAATCTATCCACAATTTTTGAAAGTAGGGGACTTAAAATGGAATCTGCTCAGGAAGAAGCTTCACTACTGGCAAGTACACCATGAGGATTCTGTCAGATCTTTGGCTAGCTGCATTCCTATTAATGTATCCCAAATGGGTATGTGTCTTCTTTTGCACCAACATAATGTCACTGATTCATTTTCAGCATGTGACCACTAAAACACCTATATATTTTTAGGTGAAACATCCCACACCACCATCATGTATTTGAATAACTGGACTTCAGATTAAAGTAAAATTTCCTGAAGTAATCAGTGTTGTATCCTGTTGTGTCATTTTTCCCCCCCTCTAATTTATCAGGGATATTTCAAATTCTAATTCTGTTCTTCACAATACTTCATCCCTCCAGGCAGTATGCTTGGGCATCTCTGAGGTGCTTTGGGATGGGGCAATGACTTGCAAGCAGCATTGAGGCAGCTCTCTGGGCTCAGCACCACTGGACAGGCTTCCATGTCTGCAGATGGTTTCCAGCCCAAGTGGGGAGCATCCTGACATTCCCCTGC
This sequence comes from Colaptes auratus, assembly GCA_015227895.2. Lineage (NCBI taxonomy): Eukaryota > Metazoa > Chordata > Aves > Piciformes > Picidae > Colaptes > Colaptes auratus. The sequence continues at coordinate 12,888,956 of CM037636.1, forward strand.
CCACAGCCTGCTGGTTGGGAAGGCAACCTCAGGGGTCCCAGGTGCTCTGCTTGATGTCAGCCTCTGCAGAACAGGCCAGGGGAATGTGGGGGATTGGGTAAGGAATAAATGTAGTTGCTTCTGAGCTCTTTCCCTTTCCCTGCTTTCCCAGCTGACTGAAGCATTTGGACAGGGAGTACCGGCCTGGGGCTGTTTGCTTCCTCCTGTTGGGGTTGTGGCTCTTGATGGGGGCAAGGCCTGCTGCTGGGTGGAAGGAGGGCTTGCAGGGGGCACCAGGTGGGTCAGCAAGTGACACCAGCCTAAATCACTGAGCTTCTTATTGGCATAGGTGCCAGTGGTCTAGCCATGAGGTCTGTGGTGACAGGTTGGACTCGATAATCTTTGAGGTCTCTTCCAACCTTGGTGATACTGTGATACTGTATTAGCTGTAAGTATAAAACGTGCACATGCAGAACCTCCCTTTAAACAATGAAACACAAATACTGTCTGAGTATACTTTCCAAATGATTCCCACCTGTGTCATCGCAATTTTCCTTAAGTTCCATTTCTCCTGAGCTTAGCTTATGAGCATAACAGAAAATGCAGTGGGGAAAATCCTCAGAAAGGTCAAAAAACACATGAAAATTCCTGACCTACAAGTCTGTCATCCTTTCATTAAAATACATATATAGGTTAGAGTGTTTGCTTGTTTGGTTTTCCTTTAAGTCCCTGTAAACTGCTATTTACCTCATTGTCTTTCTGATTATTACAGATACTTTGACTCATTGTTTTTGCCACAAGAAATAGATGTGGGTATCTGATGAGTACCTCCTGCCCTGTTTTCTTTCTCTCTCTCTCTCTTTCTTTTTTTTTTTTTTAAGAAATTAAACACTGTTCCATTTTCCACTCTCAAAAATATCTGCTTAGATTTTCTGATTTCATTTGAAGATTATCAGACCCATATGTGTTGAAAAATGTGTCCTCTTTTACATTGTCATCCATGTCTCCATGATGGCTGAAATTAGTTCTAACCTTCTGTGTCATTTCCTCAACTCTTTCATTCTTTTTGAAAGTAAATTCTGTGCTTTGAATGACTTTACCATCTCTTCACAGAAAGACTGATACACCTGAAGTTCTTTGTATTTTTTTCTGTTGTAGGTCCTAATCAGATAGCTCCATTGTTCTTTTCCCTATTCATCTCTACTCAGAGATTTCCAGCAAGCTTCACTACTTTTATTTTCTGCCTTGGCATGCACATACATCCTTGATCTTCAAAGCAATACTCCTTTTCATTACCTGAGCTTCTTGCACAAGCTATTCCTCTTTTATATTAACATTCCAATCATAAGAATTATCCTACCATGTCTTTATTACAACAATTGAGTCATAAACTTCACCATCTAGTAAGAATCTCAGCCCTTCGTTCTTGCCCATATTTTTTACATTGACATGACTACAGCAGAGTGTTCTGCTGACTGCCATACTACTTACAATGTCCTTATATTAGCATAATATGAAGAATCCGGTTTCCTTTCCCCAATTATGGGGTTTTGTTCACATTACTGTTTCTTATTGTCATCTGGGTATTGGCATTCTTCAGCTACACCTTAGAATCATAGAATTAGTTGTGGCCTTCCAATATCTGAAGGGGGCCTACAAAAAGGCTAGGGAGGGACTTCTCAGGCTCTCAGGTAGTGATAGGACTAGGGGGAATGGAATGAAGCTGGAGGTGGGGAGATTCAGCCTGGATGTGAGGAGGAGGTTCTTCACCATGAGAATGGTGAAGCCCTGGAATGGGTTTTCCAGGGAGGTGGTTGGGGCCCCGTCCCTGGAGGTGTTTAAGAGCAGGCTGGATGAGGCTCTGGCCAGCCTGATCTAGTGTAGGGTGTCCCTGGCCATGGCAGGGGGGTTGGAACTAGATGATCCTTGTGGTCCCTTCCAACCCTGACTGATACTATGATACTATGATAATTGTTAGGGTTGGAAGGGACCTCAACGATCATCTAGTTCCAACCCCCCTGCCATAGCAGGGGTTATCTCACACTAAATCAGGTTGCTTTATCTGCTATCTTCTAGATCTGTTATCATTTAAAGCCCTCTACATGACACAATTTCAAAGCTAGGTTTGGTAGACACCAAGGTTTTATGCAAAATAAATTCAGTCGAATTGATCCACTTCCCCAGAAATCATAACTGGATGTTTGGAAGAGGTTATATATTTATTTATCTCTGAGGTGAAAGGTCATGGGGTAGGTGAGGGGAAGTTCTTGAAGCAATCACCGTGAGTTACATTACTCAACACATGCACAGTAACCGGGTGATCAGGACCAATCAGCACAGGTTCTTCAAGTGCCAGTCCTGCCCGCTTAATGAACCTGATGTTCTTCTACAATGATGTGACTGACTCAGTGGATGAGGAAAAGGCTGTGGATGTTGTTTATCTGGACATTAGTAAAGTTGTTGACACTGTTTGCCGCAGCATCTTTGTGGAGAAACTGGCTGCTTATGGCTCAGATGCATGGACAATTCTCTGGGTTAAGAACTGGCTGGAATGCCAGGCCCAAAGAGTGGTGGTGAACAGAGTTAAAACCAGTTTGCAGCCAGTCACTAGTGATGTTCCCAGAGCTCAGCACTGGGCCAGTTCTCCTTAATAACTTTATCAACGATCTGGACAAGGGAATGGAGTGCACCCTCAGTAAGTTTGCAGATGGCACTAAATTGGGTGGGAGATCTGTAAAAGGGTAGGAAAGCTCTGCAAAGAGGTCTGGAAAGGATGGATTCATGGGCTGAGGTCTATTGTATGAAGTTTACCAAAGTCAAGTGCTAGGTCCCGCACTTGGGTCACAGCAACCCAATGCAATGCATCAGTCTTGGGGCAGAGTGGCTGGAAAGCTGCCTGGCAGAAAAGGACCTGCAGGTTTCATTGACAGCCATCAGAACATAAGCCAGATATGGTGGTCAAGAAGGTCACCATCATCCTGGCTAGTATCATGAATAGTGTGACCAGCATATGGAGGGAAGTGATACTCCCCCTGTACTTGGCACTGGTGATGCTGCATCTTGAATAGTGTGGGACCATCAGTTGTGGGCTCTTCATTACAAGCAAGATGTTGAGTTGGTGGAGTGTGTCCCGAGAAGGGCAGCAAAGCTACTGAAGGGTCCAGAGAACAAGTTTTATGAGGAGTGGCTGAGGGAATTTGGATTGTTTATTTTGGAGAAGAGGAGGCTGAGGGGACACCCCATTGCTCTCCACAACTCTTTGAAAGGAGGTTGTAGTGAGGTGAGGGTTGGTCTCTTCTCTCTAATATGAGAGGGTAAGATGATAGGAAATGACCTGAAATTGTTCTATGGGAGGTTTAGATTGGACATTAGTAAAACATACAGCAGAATGCTGTATGTTTCATCTGGCTTATGAAATGAGAGGCTCTTTTGGTAAAGTCATCTACAGACACAGCTCAAAAAAAACCCAAAACCAAGCAAACAAACTTCTGCAGCAAAATCAGAAATGATGTCCAAGATATTGTCTTTTATTGTAGTTGATGTCTGTTCAGACATCTTTGATATGTTTCACATTTCTTTTCCTCTAATAGTAGCTCTACTCTGATGAGATGCACAACCTTCATTTTCCACCCTTTTAAAATTGTTCTTCTCAGCAAACTGGAGGGAAAAAAAAAATGCTGACAATATCCCTCCCATGCACTTAAACTAAGAGTTCAAATTTCACAGTTTTGACGGAAACTTCTGACTAGGTAATTAATGCTAAAGTAAACAGTTATCAAGAATGTCTGTCTGCAATAGGAGTGCTCCCAGCTGAGGTTTTTATTTACTTTACACTCGTATCTACTTAACCTTCTTTAACCTATCCATCTATCAAGAAACTATGCAGCTATGCCTACTGACTCCACTTTCATTTAATAGAAATTTTCAGGCTTGGGTGAAATAAAATTTATGTGACTTCCATCATGTCCTCATAAAATTTATAACTCAGTGAATGATGACACAGGTTTAACTTGTTTAAGAATCTGTTGTCACTTTAGGAGTATTACAGCTTAAGTAAAATATCTGGTCATGCTGCCAGAACTTCTGACACTGCTTACTTGAACCAATTCAATCTTTCTGTACTTAACTCTGCTATGAAAACTTCTTTGCATAAAGAAATTAAAAAGGACCTCCTTGAGTTGCTTTCCATGAAGGGGGAGGTGGGGGGGGGGGGGAAAGGCCATTCTAAAGAGGACAATTTAAGAAAATTCAATGAAGTCTTGAAAGCTTTGGGTATTTTCCTTTAAGCCGTGTGATATTCAGAAAGTTTTGGTTGGCTGGCTGGTTGGTGTGACAGACTGCCCGCTAAGGATTAAACACTATCAAAATGCAAAATAAAGCCAGTTTACTTCATTTTGCATGGAGCTTTTAGAGCTGTGGTCTAGGGAATGTGTTTTATTAGCTTATAACCACCTGTCACTTCAAACCATATAAACCATTTGCTTAGAGAGAGCAATTAAACTGAAAATTCTCAGAGGATCATTTTAAGAAATGAATTATAAACAACAAGGGAAAGGAAGCCGATATAGACAAATATTATTTATATAGCAAAGCAAGACCACCTTATTTACAGTTCTTAATACTGAAAATTTCTCAGATTTTATGGTTGTGATCAGATGCAGATAATGTTTTGATTCTGAAGTTATTTTTACTCACTACTGGCATTCATTTATTGACATGCATTTGTGATTTGAAAGAAGGTGTTATATAGTTGCCTTTCTTTTCCATTTCTGCTGGCCCTTTACTTTGAAACAAGACAGGTCAAACAGGAAAAATATGAATAATTCAAAACAACAAAATCAGAAGACAGTGAAAAGCCTGGAAAGGTCTGTTTCAGACAATTCAGGGGATTACCTCTTCCCTATCATTTGCTAATTTGCAAGTTTTTTTCACCTGGAAAGGGGCTTGTGTCCCCATTTTTGGACAGCAGTTCTAAAAGTGTGGCTTGATTAAAAAAGTACTGGGAAGATCTTTACACTGGCATTTTCCTATTGAGAACAATAGAAAAAGATGAACATTTCTGCTGATACCTGACAGCTGGTTTACACAGTTTATTGGTTTGAGCTTGAAGAAATCATTTTATCCTGAAATGATTTTGATAAGTGTGTTTGATGGTGTGCTTAGGCCTTAACAGCAAAGTTACTATTTCTAAGTAAACTTGTGACAACATCTTAATAATTGGAATTTCATACAAGGTTTGTTGAATAGGCACAATTTACTAATTTTTTGCATAGGAAAAGGCTCAAATCAGTTACCAATAAAACAGAATAACTTCATTAAAATTGACCAAAATAAAGCAAGGCCAGTCTGGCTGCAACTTGGTTGCAACTCAGGGGGAAAAAAGAGAATATGGTTAGTGGAAGAATGGGCAGGGCATTCAGGGGAACTACAAAGTTGTAGTGAACTTGTGCTGGGAGAAAATTAGAAGGGCCAAACCCCAACTGGAAATTAATCTGACTTTAGCTGTTAAAGACAAGAAGAAATGTTTGTACAACTATATTAGCAACCAAAGGAGAATCTCTATCATTTATTGGAGGCAGAATGAGGAAAAGACTGAGGTACTTAACACCTTCTTTGTATCAATCTGTAGTAAGCACCCAACCCTTCTGAATTGGAAGATAGAAATAGGAAGCAGAATGAAACCCCCATAGTCCAACAGGAGAAGGTTAGTGATCCCTTGCTCCAGTTAGACATATACCAGTCTATGGGGTTGGATAGCATACACACAGGGATACTGGGAGGGCTCACCAAGCTGCTTACCAGCATTCCGGACTAAGTGGGGAGGTCGCCTGTTGAATGGAGATTGGCAAAAGTGATGTCTATCTACAACAAGGGTCTAAAGGGGGATCTGGGGAACTACAGATGTGTCAATCTCACCTCAGTGCTGGGAAAGCTCATGGAACAAATCATCTTGAGTGCCATTACTCAGCATGTGCAGGGTAACCAGATGATCAAGCCTGCTTTGCATGGGTTCATGGAAGGCAGGTGGGGGATGTTGTCTACCTAGTTTTTAGTAAAGCATTTCACACGGGCTCTCACAGCATCTTCCTGGAAAATTGTCTGCTTTGTGGCTTGGATGGGTTAACACTTCACTGGGTAAAAACTCTTTGGATGGCTATGCCCAAAAAGTAGTGGTGAATGGAATTAAATCCAGCTGGTGTCTGGTCACTAGTGGTGTTCCCCATGGCTCAGTGTTGAGGTCAGTTCTTCTTAATATCTTCATCAATTATTTGGATTGGGAGTGCACCCTCAGTATGCTTGCAAATGACACTAAGTTGGGCCAGTGTGTTGATCTGCTTGAGGGTAGGAAGACTCTACAAAGGGATGTGGACACACTGGATTGATAAACTGAGTCCAGCTATGTGAGGTTTAACAAAGCCAAGTTCTGGATTCTGCACTTGGGGCACAGCAACCCCATGCAACGCTACAGGCTTGTGGAAGAATGGCTGGACCTTGGGCTGTTGGCCAGTGTCTGGCTGAACATGAGCCAGAAGTGTGCTCCAGTGGCAAAGAAGGCCAACAGCATCCTGGCCTGTATCAGGAATAGTGTCACCAGAAGGAACAGTGAAGTGATTGTCCCCTGTACTAAGCACTAGTGAGGCCACACTTGTCTTTCATTTTGGGACCCTGAATACAGGACATTGTCTTTCTTGAGATCCTGGAGTGAGTCCACAGAAATGGAGATATTGAAGAGTTTGGAGAATGAGTCTTGGGATAAGCAGCTGAGAAACCAGAGGTTTTCAGACTAGAGAAGAGGAGGCTGAGGGGAGACCCTATTGCTCTCTACAGCTGCTTGAAAGGATTTTGGAGTGAGGTAGGTGTCAATCTTCTCTCCCTAGTAACAAGTGATAGGTTGAGAGGATACGGCCTCAAGTTGCACCAGGGGATGTTTAGATTGGATATTGGAAGAAAAATCTTCAGTGAAAGGCTTATCAGACACTGGAATAGGTTCCCCAGGGAGGTGGTTGAATCAGCCTCCTTGGAGATGTTTAAGATATGCAGAGATGTGGTGCTAAGGGATATGATTTAGCATTATGCTTTATAGAGTTAGATATTGACCTTACGAGTCTTTTCCAATCTAAACAATTCTATGATTTTATGATTCTATAGTTCCATGATTCTGATTCTATGAAAACAGTCCTCTCAAGACCATCATGACTGTGAACATTTAAACCAATCAGTTAACGTTCTCCTGATGTTTAGTTCCTGAAGTTTATAAAGAAGAGGTAGGCTTCATCCTTAAATGCTCTCCTGCTCCTCAGATTCAGTCACATTTGGTTTGCTCCCCCCCGCTGTGAAAATGTCTAATAAAAACATCTTCTAGAACATTGTATGCTGCATCATTTCAGCTAATACTTTGGTTTAGTGAATATAACAATGACAGGCCATGCTACAATTTAAATAAATTTCTTCCCTTATTTAAGATTCCCAGATTAGCCTTAGCTGTTAGGCATACATGTTGCAATTGTAAACAGAGGCAGAGCCATTCAGTTGAATACCAATTGGTCTTACTGGGTTGGATTTTGTTTCCTATCAGTTTAGTCCTTCAGGCATGACAAGTTACATCAAGGAGGTTTGTGTAGCGCTTATGTTCCTTAGGTCATTTAGATGTTCTTTCTACTACATTATCTTTTGACATGCACCTAGGGATAGCTTCTTTCCTCCACATTCCTACATTCAAGAGAATAAAGTTCTCATTCAACTTCTCCCTATACTGTCATTAGACAGATACAAGGTTGTGTGTTTTGTAAAGGCCTAACTTCTAACATGTCTCTAAAAATGTTGGAGATGACAGCAAACACATCTGTATGGCCTACGTAGCAAGCACGTCAATATTTTCTTGCTAAATTATGTTGGACTTCTATAATGACAGAATTGTTTGTCTCAATAAAAGCCTTGTCGCTGTTAACCCAGTAAAGTAATGTGTACAAGAAAAGCAATCATTCAAGATTCAAATCCTAGTGATAGGACTAGGGGGACTGGGACAAAATTAGAAATGGGTAGATTCAGATTGGATGTTAGGAAGAAGTTTTTCCATATGAGGGTGGTGAGGCACTGGCACAGGTTGCCCAGGGAGGTAGTGGAAGTCTCATCCCTAGAGGTTTTTAAGGCCAGGCTGGACGTGGCTCTGAGGAAGCTGTCTTAGTGTGAGGTGTCCCTGGCCATGTCAGGGGGGTTGGAACTAGATGATCCTTGAGGTTCCTTCCAATCCTAACAATTCTATGATTCTATGATTTCAAAAATACACATTAAGCAGGTGAGGATGAGGGAAAATGATCAGAGGTGTTATGCAGCAGGACAGAACTCAAAGTCTGGAAGTAAATACCTCAGAAATTGCAATTAAAAAAGGAAGATGAAAAAAATTATCCATGATTCCACCTATGGTTCTGTCAGTCTGATTTATTTATTTTTTTACTGAAATGGTGGATTTTATTGCCTTGCATTTTTATCAAAGACAATACCTAGGCAAAAAGAAGCAGTGTCGTGTCAGCGAAAATCCTGTCTCCTGCTCTCCATGAAGTTCTGACTTCTGTAAACATTTCAGGGCAAAACTCTTTTTGTTCACTGTGCTTCCATGAATAAGAAATTTGGAGAGGGGGTCTACCAAGAAAAACTGCCAAACTATGATTTATGTCGTTTCCTCTTCCCCACATTAGAGTATATAGGTTTAGCAACCTGAAGTAAAAAAAAAACAAACCACAAAATCAAACAGAACAAAACAAAGCAACCCAAACAAATACCCCCCCCAAAACAATGGCAAAACCTACAAAAAACACCCAGACAAAAACTGCAGGAAAAAAAAACAAAAGAATACAAAAAATAAGCAAGCAACCCCCCCCCAAAAAAAAACCAACCCACCCCTAACAAACAAAACAAAGAAGGCATAACTATGAAGGATCACAAATAACTGAAGATAATGCTTATCATTGTGTTAAGCTTTTAACTTATTGCTTTCCAAGCACTATGTAATAAAACCTATGATATAATCCTTGTTCAATCATTTGATATTAGACACCCATTAATCTTGATAATAATAATAATAGCAATATTATTATTAAATTAAAAATTAAGCATTCAGGATTCAATGACAACAAATTAATTGTTTCTGGCTGAGTAAGAAAATACATATTAGATTTAAAATTTCCAGTAGTACCATGTTCCCTTCAAGGCAGAGAATAAATAATAAGAAAAAAAAAGTCAGCTTCACAATATTTTTATAGACTTTACAATTTCAGAAGCCATCAAATGGACAGAATGTTAAAGTCTACAAAGTTTCCAAAGCAGCAAGATAGCAATATCTCACTTGGGTTGCATACTGAATGGTGGACAGCATAAAAAATACAGACAAGTACTCTTCAATCTCTATGTAGTCAGTATTCATAAGCTCCAGGAGTAAGATGACTCAAAAAATAAGGGTCTGAGCTATGACCAATACACCAGAAGCAGTATTTTAGGACAGCCTGTATGGAAGGGTACTGTAATTTGTGTGAACAGCCTGGCAATGAAAATGTAGCTATCATTTCAATAATTTCCATCCTATAATTATAGTATACAACTATAGTATATAGAGTGCATATATATATATATATATATATATACACACATACACACTATATATATACACTCTACTCAGCTCTGGTGAGACCCCACCTGGAGCACTGCCTCCAGTTCTGGAGCCCCTATTACAAGAGGGATATGGAGGTGCTGGAGGTGTCCAGAGAAGGGCCACGAGGATGAGCAGAGGGCTGGAGCACCTCTCCTGTGAGGACAGACTGAGGGAGTTGGGGCTGTTCAGTCTGAAGAAGAGAAGGCTCAAAGGTGACATCATTGTGGCCTTCCAGTATCTGAAGGGGGCCTACAAGAAGGCTGGGGAGGGACTTCTCAGGATCTCAGGTAGTGATAGGACTAGGGGGAATGGAATGAAGCTGGAGGTGGGGAGATTCAGGCTGGATGTGAAGAGGAAGTTCTTCACCATGAAAGTGGTGAAGCCCTGGAATGGGTTATCCAGGGAAGTGGTTGAGGCCCCATCCCTGGAAGTGTTTAAGCCCAGGCTGGATGAGGCTCTGGCCAGCCTGATCTAGTGTAGAGTGTCCCTGGCCATGGCAAGGGGCTTGGACCTAGATGATCCTTGTGGTCCCTTCCAACCCTGACTGATACTATGATACTATACTATATACTATAGAGAGAGTATATAGTATATAACTATATAACTGATGTCAGTGCCATTATAGCATGTACTTTGACATCTCCCTGTAATTTTAGAGACAATATAAGAAAAAAGGTCATAGTTTGATGACTAAAAAAAAAAAAGTATATTTGCATATTCTGGTAGCAAATTAAAGTGGGTTTATTTCAGGATGATTAGATTGCTAGATTGCCCATGTAGAGACAGGTAGTTGTGTCTACGTGCATATGTAAGTGTGCGTGGTTTTGTGTTAACATATTTGCCAAGGAGGAAAACCTTTTTTTTTCTAACATAGTAGGCTTTCTTAATTATCATTTGGAATAGAAGTGAAGGTATATGCCAGAATTTATGAACTGCAATGGATTAAACTGGCAGTCAAATTCTTAGCAGTGTCTCTGTACAGGAAACCCTGTTTCACACTGTGAGCAAACTGGGGGGAAAAAAAAAGAGAATACTGCTAGCTTTGATCAGCTCTGCCATATTTTCCAAAAGCCCATGAACCTGAACAGTGGGTTAAAAGGAATTTGACCTGACACATCCAGGTAGACTGATAAACTGAGCTGAAAACATTTCATCTTGCAGCTGATGCTAGGTGAAGCATATATGACAAATTGTAATGGCTTCAGGGTAATGGATCACCTGTAAGGGCTCAGCATTCACTTACTAACTTGCTCGTGCTCTCTCTCCTGCTTTCTCCCACACATGGCAAGTATATTTCTCTTCATGTATTTTAGGGCTGCAGGGGAAAATCATGGCTTTGGCAAGTCATTCAGCGGTCTCTACAAAGCAAGAGTGCTACATTTTTACATGTATGCCTTTACAGCAGGATAGATCATGGACTCAGTCAAGCCAGTCTATAATAAATGCTCACTTTAGGACAATGCAAGTTTGACTGACTCTGCTGACTTTGCCTTGAAAGAATACAGAATACAGAATTAACCAGGTTGGAAAATAAGAATAAAACTGAAAACGCCTTCACCTCATCCCTCCCACATTCCCAGGTTCAACTAATAATTCTGCTTCTCTGCTGAGTGGATGCAGAATGGGGATTGTGATCACTTCAGAACATTTAATCTCTGTTACTTCTTCCTTCTCATGATGTTCCCTTGCTCCAGTGCAAAGTTTCTCCCATGGGATGCAGTCCTTCACAGACTTTTCCAATGTGGGTCCTTCGCATAGGCTGCAGGTCAAGAACTACTGCAGTGTGGTCTTTTCTATGTGGTATAATCCTTCAGGCATAAACTGTGTGGGTTTCTATCCAAAGGCCACAGCTCCTGTCAAGAGCCTTCTCCCTCATGGGCCTTACACAGGCTGCAGCTTCCTTCAGGGCTTATTGACCTGCTCAAGTGTGGGGGTTCTCTATAGCCTGCAGTGTTCATAAGTGCTCTGGTGTGATTCTTTCCCTATGTGGCAGGGTGACAACCTTTTTGACCATGGTCTTTTCCAAGGGCTTGAGGGGAATCTCTGCTCTGACACCTGGAGGAGCTCCTGCCCTTCCTTTTCTACTGACCTTGCTGTCTGCAGTGCTCTTTTTCTCACATTTTCCTCACTCCTTTCTCTCACAGCTGCTGTGCAGTGTTTTTTACCCTTTCTTAATGTTATTACAGAGGCGCCACTGGCCTTACCATTGGCCAACAATGGATTCATCTTCCAGCCAGACAAAATGGACTCCATCCAACATGGAAACAGCTTCTGGTGTCTTCTCGCAGAATCAATTCCTGCAGCCTACGAGCTATGAAACCCATGCCACATAAAACCAATACAAATATGTATGATATAGAGCTTTTGAATACTTGACAGTAAGGAATGAGGATGTCTGCTGATCTATAGGTGAAAGGCAACCTGGAGATGGAAAGAGTCAGGGAAAGAGTAAGTGTCATCAAGAAAACACAACTGGAAGTTGTTTGTAAAGTAGAAGATGGACAATGCATGTGGTGAAGTGAGACAGAAACAGAAAACAATGAGGCCTAAGCAGCTCAATATGATCTGGGAGATCTAGCAGTGCGAGAACACTGCTGTACAGAGAACCAGCACAGCAAAATATGGTGGGTAGGAGGCACTGGAAGAGTTTATACTAAGGTTTGTACAGACTTGAACAAAAATGTGAACTCCTGGTGTTTTAGACAAGATTGAATAGGAAAACCTGCTCTTTAAGGCAACAGTAGAAAGAAGGAAAGATCATTCAAAACTTTATCTGATCTTAATCAAGAGTGCTGAGATGTTTGACTTTAGAGTTACCCTGTTTGTGCAACATTTTTGTACCCTAATGAATCTGGCTGTGGATATTACGAGCCTTTAGTACTTTTGGCTCACTCATTTCTGGGAAAGTTGTGGGTTCCATGAGAAAGATTAAAGTAGACTAAGATCACAGAATCCATGCTGCAATGCTACAAAACCAGTCTTCATTTTACATGAGATTGCTTATTACTGAATCTTTTAGGATGTATTTTACAACAGGATAAAAATAACAAAAATAAATGTAGATTACAAACTGAGTTTTCCCATATCCTGTTACAAAGTGTGGTGGTTTAAGCCTTAACTGGGAGTTAAGAGCTCATATGGGGGCAAGGTTGAGAATCTCTTCTCCCACTCCCCCCTCCTTCCTCCCAACAGAGAGGGGGAAAAAAAAGGAAGGAGCAAATCCACCAAACAATAATTTGGAGTCGGCTTGGAAGCAGAGAGGTAAACATTTTTTTTCTTTAAACAAAGTAAAACAAAACTATATATATATATATATATATATACACACATATATATCAATAACAGGTAAGATTCACAAGGGCAAGGAACAGGGATGGATGGGAGGGGGACAAAGAGGAAGAATACAAAACCAGTTTCTCTCTGAAGAGGCACGGAGGCAGCAGGGAGAAGAATCAGGTCCGACCTCGTGGCAGAGGAGCAGGAGGGCAGCTGCAGTAGCGGCTGCAGTAGAGGCAGGAGCCAAAAGGAGGGCTAACAGCTGCAATGTCCTGCTTTATATACCCTAGCTGGGCAGGGAGGGGGGAGTGGAAGAGACTCAGCTTCCCAGGGGGAAAAAATGCCCTGCAGGGAGTGCAAAGTACCTGCAAGCCCCCCACCCTGCTTTGTTTTTTTTTGTTTCCAGAGTGGGTGTTAACCCACCACACAAAGCTACAAGAAATCTCTTTCTTAAAGGCACAGCCTAAACCGGTCACACCAGGCCAAATGATCACTCAGATCTAGTAGCTGAAATGACTGAGTATAAGGCAAATGTTTCCAGTGGATTTAAAGCAGGACTTTACTGAAGAGAACACTACAGCTGATGCAATTGTAAAAGCAAACAAAACAAATTTTATAAAAATCAACCCTTTGATAATTCTTACATTTCATGTGGGGTAGAACTATTACACATAGGATGTCTATTTTTTCCTCAAAAACATAAAACTGTACTGAAGGGGAACTATATTAAGCATTTTTCTAGTATTCTGCCTACTGACTGTCTACTTGTCATGTTTCTTGCTCTTTGTTTGAGGAGTTTATGCACTTAAATGTTCCAGCCAGGGTACATAAGTTCTTTGAAATCTGCATGTCACAATGATTTTGAGTCTCTGTGCTCTGGATGAGCAATGAGGTGCTCAGAGTCATTCGCTTAGACTTAGGTCATGTCAATGCTATATTAATACATCCCACAGAGTAACACAGAGAGCTTCATCACAGCTTAGAGGCGGATATCCTGAATATCAGAGCAAGACATGTTCCTGAAGAGACATGTTCCTTTTCTAGGATAGTATAAGCTCTAGATGAGATATTAGAAAAGGTATCGAGATATATCTGCAAGTGGAACTGAACAATAGTGAGGACAATGGCACATCTGGCCTGGAGATATCACTGAGGTTAAGTTGGGCTATTTCTTGTGTCAAAACTGATTCCAGAAACAAGGCAAGGTTGATTAGGAAAGCATAATTGAGAAGCAACAGCTGGGACTGACCCCCACCGGTGCCTGCAGCTCCCCAGACTTAGCGGACCCATGCACAGGAACTTTCACCCTTATGTATGTGGAGGTGGAGTTTGTCACCTCTCCCCACACGTTCTGACCAAATGTGCAGGGACAAGGGGCTGGACCACAGTACAACAAAAGGGGAGATTTCTCCCCAGGAGCTCAAGCAGCTATGAGGTTGAGGGCCCATGTTGTCTCCAGGGGACACCCTTGAAGACTCACTGACCTCTGAGCAGCGCAGCTACAGGGGGGAAAAGCAGGAACCTTTGGTGGATTCTCACTTCGATGCTTACATTTGGGTCAGGATGTATGTAATTCCTGGGGATTAACAAAGTGACACACTGAACACTTTACTTATTTGATTTGAAGCACTACTGGGAAGAAGTTTCCAACACCAGGAGTGAAAAGAACAATTTTTAAGGCAAAAAGTTCCCCCACTTGGGCCTTCTTACCACATTTTTCAGGTAACTAATTTAGACAGATTCTGAAAGGAAAATTTATTTATTACACATAATTTCTAGAAGGAATTACTAAGAGCAAGAAATATGCAGGTATGTTGTAGTGGGTATGGTGAAAACAGGAGCAATCACAGCACTTCTTTGAAAGAGTTTGACACTACATGTCACAGTCGTACCACATGCACTGTTGGCAGTTAGATAACCTCACAAGTGGTGGTTGAAGAGCCCATCTATGTTTAGGCTTTCTCTCACAGTATGCATTTAAATTGAGATTCCTGCAATACATGGTCAATCTCTCACTTTCTCAGAGTACAATTGGACAGACAGTGTTTAATAACATGACTGTCCTGTCAGATACAGCTGATACACTTTCATTTTCTCTCCAAAGATGAAAACCGAAAATCAACAATAATGTCTTCAGTACCAGTATGCAGCTGATTCAATAGTCCCAAAGGCCAGCTAAACAGGTGTTCTTCATTAATGGAGTACATCCATGAAGACCTATAAAAAAGGTGTTGAAGACCTAGCTCTTCTCACGTGTCCACCATATGCATCCTATGAAAAATTTAGGTGGCTAAAGATGCAAATTTTTGTTTGTGCTGTACCACTTTCCATGCCACCTATCTTAGAAAAGGACATCTGATTCAGGCTGATATCTGATTCAGGAAAAGACTATTCTGGAGCAACTCTACCATCTAATCACCATTTTAAAAACCTTGAAATGTATTCAAAAGTATGAGCAGCAGACACAAGTACTTCAGCAATGTGCTTCCTGAAAATTGTAAACTCTTCCCCCCCAGTATTTAATAGAGAGTTTTGTGTGCACAAATGCTCATTAAAAACATCTTTGATTGTGGCAATAAGATTAACTAGAAAGACAAATCCTCAGGACAGAATTATTCTTATTTGACTGCCTAACATAATGAGACTTGCTTCATGTTGTTTTGTGGGTTTTTTTGGGGGGTGGGTTTCCTTTTTGTGGATTTGTTTGTTTGTTTGTTGTTTGGTTTTAAGTATATTTTTCATTTTGTCTGGCCACGAAGGAGGAAACTGCAAAACCCCAGTAGAAGTGTCATATGTTATCACTAGGCAGAAAATGTTGTAAGGTGTGAGTAGGGGTCCATATGAGAAAAGTGTGAGTATGGGTCCATATGAGAAAAGAGAACATCATGCCAAACAGTACATAACCTTGTGCCATAGCTAAAATAATTTTCATTAAATTGTTAAAAAACCCAAACACTTCACCACAACAAAAACATTGCTATATTTATAGGTTATAGGTGGGGAGGAAAAAAAAAAGCTCAGTGAACATAGTGCCAGTCTGACCACAGAGAACTAAAAAACCCGTCAAGCCAGAAGTATTTAAAACTGGTCCCTAGACCATGGGTAGCCTAATTAATATTTTCTGTTGTTGTTTTAGATTGGTTAAATCTAAGTTTTGTCTTAGTTTTGAATGGTATGGGTAAGCAATATTGAAGGAGCTAGGCATAGCATAGGTCAGGCTCTTCCAGCTGAGTTAAATGCTGTCAAGTTCAATAACATGATTCTTATTTTTTACTATACACATATTAATCATCATTACTGAATTACTGCTGTTGAAGAAAAAGTCACCTGTAGGATGATAGAAAGTAGAATTATGAAAAGAGTTTAGTCTCTGAATACTACTGCTATGAGAATGCCTTCTTTATGTGCTTGTGTAATGTTGACCTTCTAGCAGAAGGTTATTTTGAAGACATACGTGTGACAACAAAAAGAGTTTTGGACAAAGTGCACATATGTGCATGTGAACACAAGAGAGAATATAAGTGGTTTTCAAATGCCAAAAAATCTGAAAGTTCTGCAATTCTGGAGAAGAGAAGGCTCTGAGGAGACCGTATTGTGGCCTTCAGTATCTGAGGGGGGCCTACAAGACAGCTGGGGAGGAACTTTTTAGGGGGTCGGGTAATGATAGGACTTGGGGGAATGGAACAAAACAAGAAATGGGTAGATTCAGATTGGATGTTAGGAAGAAGTTCTTAGGGTGGTAAGACACTGGCACAGGTTGTCCAGGGAGGTGGTGGAAGCCTCATCCCTAGAGGTTTTTAAGGGCAGGCTGGATGTAGCTCTGAGCAACCTGATGTAGTGTGAGGTGTCCCTGACCAAGGCAGGGAGGTGTTGGAACTAGATGATCCTTGAGGTCCCTTCCAACCCTAACAAATCTATGATTCTATGTTCAATCTAAAAGAACTCTATGTGCCTGTGTATATATGCACAAGCCTACTGGCAGGTATTAGGCCTTACTCTGAAAAGTCATATAGTTTATTCTCATCCTCCACATTTACCCTATTAAGTGACAGTTTGCATGTGTAAATGCTAAGCTGCAGCACATCTACTGACAATTTCTTTTTAAATTAACTGGCAATTGTTCAGCATATCTGAATGTAAAAAAATTAAACAATCAATTTTCTTCTTCATTAGCTGCAAGCTAGAAATAAATGGCTGCAGCACTGTCCTGGAAAAGAACCATATGTTTAAAAAACACACAAAAAAATCTCCCAGTTGTATTTCCACTCTCTGAAATTTCTACTTTCTGAGTAATTTGGTGTTAAATGCCCCTTTGCAGACTTGCTGATCTGAAATACTGAACTTTCTATACTTCTTTGGGCAGAAGTACAGAAAGTGTTAAGTATAGAGTAATAATACAAGAGCAACAGCCCCAGAGGGAAATACAAGAAAAAACTGTTAGGCATTCTTGAGAGCTTTCCAAAAACATGGTGCAAGTTATATATTGTGGGTTTTTTTTTGTTTTTAATTCTGTTATAATAGCAGTCAACTTTCTTATTTCCTTCTCACATAAAGAGAGGCTTTATAAGATGGATTATTGCCCTTTCAGTTTGTGCTTGCTTTTTAAATGTACAGTGTTTTCAGGTCTACAGAGCAGGCATTTGAAATATGGAAAGCTCTTCTAGTATGATGAAAGCGTTTTCTGTATGATACATTAGAAGTATCCACATAGTGTTAGAAGTATCCACATAGTGTTAAGCTTGGGATTGTCAGTCACTTGAAATTTTATATTGTTTTAGATGACAGCAACACTCATTTTAATGTATAACATTAAAAAAATATACAAATTAAAATGCTTCAAAGTTATTTGGCCATTCAGTAACACAGAGGGAAGTGCAATTAATTTCTTTTATGCCTTCTACGTAAACATGCACTCTAGAGCCATTAACAATGTGGGTGATAGGCTGAAGCTTGCCACAGTCTCTATGCAGCCAGTATCTTCATTTACAAAATGAATTTACCTCCCATGAGTTTGTTCAGTGTGGCTGAGTGCATCCAGACATAAACTGAGTACATTTTAATTAATCCCTCTACATGATAGCAAGCAAATCTCAAAAGATATGAACCAGAGATCCAATTTGAATAGGTGTCTGGTTTCCCATAGTGTTGAAATAATCAGTGTGCAGAAGGTGAGCAGAAGTAAAAGGAAGTTACAAGGAGTAACAAGGAAGTTACATCTTTGACCTTCATTTAAATAACTGAGCTTGGTATGGCCACATAAGCATCTGCGGCTGAGTTACCAGCTAGCATAAATCAAAGTGACTCCATTGATTTCAAAGGTGATACTTTTGTTTACATTATCTGGCAGCTACATTGATATAATCCAAAACTGCAGAGTGAGTAAATCTGACAAAAACCATAGTATCAGAAATCAGAGGCTTAGCATGATACTATGGTCCCTATAAAACCAGTGGCCAAACTCTCATTGAAATTAGTAAGTATAGGCTTTCAACCTCAGTCTTGAGTCACGAGCATGAGAACTGACACAACCAAACATGCAGACTGTTTCTGTAGCATTGCAATTTGGACTTTCAAAAACATCACTCTATCTGCTTACAGACACACAAAGGAAAATTTCAGATGCCCAAGTAGAAATGCATTGAGCATTTTTTCCTTTGTTATAAACAATAAGAAAACTTAAAACCTTGATAAAAAGTAGATTTGTTTTGTTAATAAACAAAAAATCGTATTATTTCTCCCCTGGTTTTTTCCTGTTCTCTGTAATCCTGGTTTTGCAGATGAGCCTTATATTCCCAACAGCAGTTTTTCTTGCTATTTCTTTCAGTCTCTGAACATGAACGATTCACACTCATGTTAACTATCTTGAAACCTTCCCTATAGCCAAATTAAAACTAGGAACAATGGATTTTAAGAAACTAACTTAATTAATTAATTCAATATGAAGTGGATTCATATTCATTTACCTTAATCTGATTCCCCACTAAATTATGCTGAGGTGTCCTGAAATGTGTCTGCCATATTGCCAAATCGCCATTGCGTTACAGTCTATTTAAAAGCTCACTGAAACTGATGCAACTCTGAAGAGTCTGAATTGATCAATCCCAGAGTTGCATAAAGGCACGTATGTCAGCTAAATAGTGTAAAATCACCAGGAGTGAGATGTATCTGCTTACTTCAGACAACCACTGTATAGACTTTCACATCTCAGTTGGTTATCTAGACTCTCTTTGTAGTCAGTAAAGAGAGAGGCACTTAGAGACCATGAGTCATTGGACTTATTTTAGATGCCTGCCACAGGAGAGGAACAGTGCCTCAGAAGCTTTTTCCCCACCCCTGCCATCAGGTACAAAACCAATCCCTGTAAATAGTTAAAAAATAGATGCATGTTTAGTAGGTATGTAAGTGTGAGATGGAAGATGAAGATATCCTTCTGAGTATACATTAGAATGCAGTTTTTCTGTCTTATTTTGAGCTATGCTTTACAGTATTTATTGCAGATATCTTTTTTTTCTAGACTATGCCTAGTTTGACTGAGTTTAACAAAATGAGACTATATGAGTCCAGCTGAATATATTGAATGGTATTGCAAGGTGCATTTATGTAAATGCAGCTGAATAAAAATGCTGTTTTCATTGCTTTATGAGGTACTTATTTACATTTACTTTTCTTCCTTTACATACAAATACTTGTACAAGTGTGCACTTGTATAATTTGTATAACCACCTTAAAACATTGGGAATGAAGAGAAGTGCAAAGCATTTTATAACAAATACTAGATTTAACCTGGTCTTATATCTTACCCCTGCAAAATGAAACAGGTAAAGTAACCTCTCATAAAAGCCAACTGAAAAAAAAAAAAAAATTGTGAGTAACCATTGTTGTCTTTTGCCTTTTTTGATTCACAAAACTGCTGACATCATGATTCTGAGTGAACAAAAACCTTCACAATTTTAAGTTATACCTATAGCTTTTAACCATTAAAGCCAATAAAAGCAATGCAAAATCTGGGAATGTTGTGCTTCATCTTATAGTACCCTAGCAGCTCAGTTAAGACTGTATCAGATAGCTGCTTGCCTACTCTTCTGCACAGGCTTATAATCATCTAAATGGTGAGATCTTAATTAAGCAGTGGTGATATTTTAGGGTTTTAAGGCCAGAAATTAAACAGTCTCCATTCACCCACCCACCCAACCCCCCTTTTTTTTTTCCATTGCAGCTTTTGTTAGCTGATTGAAATACCATTTGGGAAACTTTAGTTGCTGAAGAGCTCATAAGTGAGATGAAGAATGAACTCAGTCAACTGTCAGCAGAAATATGTAACTGAGAAGGCAAAGCCATGTTACTGGGTGCACCATGGCCCTGAGTAATTATAGCCAACACAGATCAAAACTTTAACCTATGTTCTCTGATGAGTTAGTTTTCTCCTCATTCTGAAGCTAAAGCTTACTTTTGTATTTAACGTCAAATGATATGTTTGGTGTCAAATTCTACAACACATAGGCAGGTTATTGGTTGTATGTTAAATAACCCTGAAAGCAGAGGAATATCTCTCGAGAATTTAGACCATCCTAAAGAGGACTATCACCAGAGAGACACTGAAGAGTGCTGGATGGCTCAGATTTGGTCCAAAGTGTGTAATTAACCCTGGAGTTTTGACTGATTTGGAGTGTCTTTTACTGAATACTCTTATTCTCATCTAAACACAAATAGTTTGGGTTTTTTTCATCTTTCAGTGAAGACTTTGCCAACATTAATGCCATTCCTATTTCTCTAACTGAGGTTGTCTACACTTTTGAGTGATACAGACTTTAAATTTATGGCATTATATTTGCTCTTTACTTTCAAAATGCTTTCTTTTCAATTTTCAGTGTCAATAATGGTTAAACCATAGTGTAGGTTCCCTGGAACTGTCAGAAGTGAGGTACAAACTATATTTACTTACTACTTTTTGTTAATTTCTTCAGTTGATGCACAACATAGAAGTGGGTACAGAATGACACAAATTATGGAAGACTTTCTATAGATAATAATGGCAACAAAATAAGCAAATGACAGATTTAGCTGGATGGCTTTACCTGCCTCATTCCAGAAAGATACATGTACAATACTCTGCTATCCACATTTGAAGAAAAGTCAAGAAGCATTCCCTTTGTAAATATTACATTGAGAAGGCAGATTTAGCTTTAATTTTGAATGACAAGTGAAGAATGTTGTTTAATGCAAATCCTTTCCAAAAGAGAACATACAACAAGACACCATTTATTATTCATCATTCACTCTCTGTACTTCATTATATGTATCTGCTATAGGGACTTTATTGCATTGTTTGGTCTAAAACAAATAAGAAATATAAATGCACTTTCAAGGATGAACCCAAACTTTAATAAAGAAATAATATCCATTTGTTTCTGATGGCTTATATTTCTGAAGTCATTCTTCATTCTATAATTGTATGGCCTTTAATTTTACTACGCAGGAATGATTAAAATATTTGACATAGAATTTATAAAAGCACAGCTTGAAACTCTCTATTTAACACCACTAAGCTACTTAAAGAGGAAAAAATGCTTTTCTGTGGATTTTTTGTTTTGAATTCATTCTCAATGTTTGTGCAGCTCCTGGCATGATGTGGTCCTGTTTTAGGACTTGTGCCCTAGAATTTTGCAACAGTACAAATAAATTGCCATTACTTCATTACTTAGTGGAGATAACATTACTTTTACTTGTCAGAACAGTAGTAAAGGTTGGGAAGGAAGAATCTTACTCTCAGCATTGCTTTGTGCCCTCAGAATACATGTCTCAGGTATCAAATCTTGTCAAGCTCACACAGGATAAAGTCTACTTAAAAACAAAACCAAACCAGACAAAGAATAATCTAGAGGAGTTCTTGAAGAGTTAGAATGTGTCTCTATTTGTCCAATAAACAGCAAAAGTTATTTTTTTATGGACAAATAAAGAAGGTACTAGTCATATAAAAAATGTTTGTGGTGTCATACAGCATACTCCTTTTGACAGATATGGAAAGAAAAGAATATATTATGAATACACACAACACAATGAAAGAAGAGATTAGTACAGGAAAAAGTGACTGTGATAAATGAGCCAGTTTTAATTCATCACTATTTAGTTATAGGGCCAGTCTGAAAAAGTGAATTAGCATTTCATGTGATCCCTTGAAATATTTTTGCATCAATAAGTTAATAGAAAATGTAATTCTGAAATAGAGTGGATTTATGTGCACCTAATTTTAGTTTTGTTAGACAGACATTTGAGTATTAGCTTCAATGCATTTGCAGTCGAAGTGGCTGTAGATCTTTGATATAGTAATTTTTACTTTCTTAGGCAAGTATCTTTTTTATTACTAAGTCATAGCTACATCAAAATTTAGGAGGGACTACAGGGTCAGTTCTGAAGAATAACATTGCCTCTACCAAAAACATCTGAAGACTGAAGCAAAAAAATTTTAGTCTATGAAAAGCAGAAATGTGAACCTCCATAGAAAGAATCTTCTTGCTCCATCAAAATCCACTCAGCAATAAAATGGATGGTTGAACAAATATGGGATTTTTAATAATAATAATAGTAGTAATAATAAAAAAAATTACAAATATCAATAATTAATAATTTATAAGTAGTAATAAGAATATGTAATAATTATATATAGTAAATACTTATTATATAAATTATTAAAATGTTATATTATTATATAAATTATAATACAAATTATATAAATATACATTATATATAATAGCTAATAAATAATTAATAATTATAAGTATAATAATTAATTTATTCTTATTATTATTATACTACTACTACTACTACTACTACTCATCCTTTTTATCAAGATATAACAATGTTTTCTTTCCAAGGAATTTTATATCAAATAAAATGCTAGATTATGCAAACTTTCTAAGGTGTTTCTGGTTTTGTGGTTGTGGGGTTTTTATTTAAACCACACAAATACTTATTCCAGAACATTTTCTTACTTGAAACAACAGAAAAATGAAAATAGTAACATTTTTCTTATTTACCTTTTTGCCAACTCAAAGGCTTGTCTCTGAAGCCAAAATTAACCGGTAGACTGAACTGGAGTTTTTTTGGTCATTTTGTATTTCATCAATTTCATCCGTTACGAGTAAACGCGATAGAATTTTGTACGAATGATTTACTCCTCCCATCTTGACAGTTTCCATAAGTAATAGAAAACATTACAGATTTACTAGGAGTTGACAACTGGACCAATAGATCTTTTTCAAAATATGACTGGAATTTCATTAGGAAGAATGTCTGCAAGCACTCACAGATGATGGGCCAAATATTTAGCAATGATGCATAGTGTGACAAAATCACATCTTTACTTTCCTGGAAAAGGGACTAGAGCTTCTCAGAATATTTTGGACCAGTTCACTTGTTCTTTCTTACACAAGTCCTAGCATGAGGCAAATTATCCTTCAAAAATACTCACCTGAGTGCCAAATATATTTTCAATCTTGAATTCTGCTCACCTTTCTGTAGCATAAAAACTAAAATTTAACTCCATACAGTTATAATTTTCCATTCCAATGAATTATTTAACCAGGATGGAAAGAAAAAAAAAACAACACAAACAAAATCAACAAAACAAATGAAAAGAAAGAAGTCATTCAGCAAATTCAAGGTGTGTATTCAGATTTTTGTGATAGCAATTGACCTAGTTGTAAGATTATTTATGCTCTAAAAGCGTATTTAACAGATTATGTATGTGCATTTTCCACTTTTAACATAAAACTTATTCTGTTGATATCGAAGGGTAAGTAATCATTGAGTTCCCATATTTTTCAGACATGGATTTATGTTTCCCATTTAGTTTTCTGTTTATGCTATCTACATCAAAATTCAATTTTCATTAAGATTTTGTTTAAGCTATTCTATGTCCTTAACCACTGGATTGAAAAACCTGCAGAGACCTAACAAAATCTTTCACTGCCATGCAATAACACGTGTATTTAAAGAAGGCTTCAGCAGATTTTGCTCAGTTTTCTTTCAACTAGCAAAAATGCTAATAACAAAAAAAAAGAGAATTTCCTTTTCCTTACAAAAGAAATAAACATCTAAAATTTTATTTAATGATAAAATTGCTGAGTAATAAATCAAATGTGGCCACAAACACATCCTCTACCAGAAATCACTCTGCTTAAGAGGAGGTTTAGACTGCATATTAGGCAATTTTTTTTTTTCACCATTTGAGTTGGCAAGCATTGGAATAGGTTGCCCAAGTGGAATAGAGTAGAGGAGAATAGAATAGAGGAGGATTAACCAGGTTGGAAGAGACCTTTGAGATCATCAAATCCAACCTATCACCCAACACCATTTGATCAACTAAACCATGGCAACAAGTGCCTCATCCAGTCTCTTCCTAAACACCTCCAGTGATGGTGACTCCACCAGCTCCCTGGGCAGCACATTCCAATGGCCAATCTCTCTTCCTGTGAAGAGCTACTTCTGAAACTTTATGTATCTACTGAATTAGAGGCTTTTCCCCTTCCTTTCTATTTCCCAGGAAGGAAAAAGCCATAAAGCTTCTGCAGATCTGCCATCTCAGAACAGATGTCCAGGTAGGGACTGGAAGATGCTAGACCCACTAATTTTGTATACAAGAAAGACCATTAAAGAAAAATGATCCTCCAGTGTCAGCTCCTGAAAGAAGTATTGGACTAGAGGTGAAAAAGTCACAACTGAGAGTGGCATCATCATCTCATTAATGTTGTATTTTTTACATTCCCCAAGAAAGAATCAAGCAATAGTAATAGTTTCATAATTGCTTAAGTAATTACACATTTGTAACATGTCCCTAGATGGAAGTCACAACTTTCACACAATTTGATGTGCACAGTCACATCACACTACTCTTTAAAAAGCCACAAAACTGAAAGGAAAAGAGAAGAGCTTGCTTACTATGCTTATGTGCTTACTAAGTGATGAAGTCATCATACCTGAAGGCATTTAAAAGATGTGTAGGTGGTAGCACTTTGGGACATGGTTTAGTGTGTACTTGGGAGTGTTAGATTAATGGTTGGACTCAATGACCTTAAGGGTCTTTCCCAACCTAAATGATTCTACAGTACATCAGAGTACATGTTAACTAAAGCTGTGTAGTCTTTTAATAATGTAACCCACAAGCCCAATGTCAAAATCTGTTTGGATGCAAAATAAAATGGCTTATGCCATGAAGTTGCTTTTGCTGTACAGGAAGGACACTGTAACAGTGATTGATGATTGACCTTCTGTGTTGGACTGCTTTATATGTGTATGATGTTAGGGCTTCTGAAGGCCAGTGTTTCACTGCTGAAATTCTGGCCTTTCCAATGTCTCATGAGGAAGCAGGGGAGTATATGCAGCAGTCAGCATCAACAAAGATGTTTACACTGTATTAATCCATCCAATATAAAATCACAATATAAAAATCTGTAGTTCAACCACATGCTTTGTTAATTGGCATCCACTTTATTGATTAATCAGCCACAAGCACTAACCCATCAAGATACAGTCCTGGTTTTAGAGGGAGGCAGTGCTTTCAGAGAGCATAGTGAAGAAATCCTCCTTTGGCTTATCTTTCTTTCTCTGTTTTCTTGTCCTTCCTCTGTATTCCTGTAAAATATTAATGTGATAATTTCACCAGCACCATTTCCTAATCAGTAAAGAGTATCTGGAGACAGAGCTGCAGAGTTTGTCTGGTCTAAACAGTTTGTATAGCCTGAACTTCACAGTCACTCTGGGACTTTGCAATGTGGGGTTTGTTGGTTTATTTTGGCTCTGAGTGTATCATCCCTGAGTTCTGCCTCCTTATATTTTATACAGTGGTGGGTTTCTGAACAGGACTCACTGTGACCCCACTGGAATTTTATATCTGTGCACCCAAAGAAAAACTTCTGGCTTAAAAAGGTGAGCTGTGACTGGTAGAGGGATGTAGGCAGAGTTTTAGATTCCTCAGGTCCTACAAACAGAAGCTTTTTTTCTTTTTTTTTTTAATCCTCTTTCCTGAGTAAGAGACCATGTCATGCTGCCTGTTTTGTTTCAGAAGTAGATGAGACACTCTGGCCATTTTGCATGAATGGGGAATATGAGAAGAGGAAAAAGTGGCTGGATTAGATTTGGACTGAGTAAATGTTGATCTTTCCTCACCTGCTCT
Organism: Colaptes auratus; assembly: GCA_015227895.2. NCBI lineage: Eukaryota > Metazoa > Chordata > Aves > Piciformes > Picidae > Colaptes > Colaptes auratus. The sequence goes on from CM037636.1 coordinate 12,915,028, forward strand.
GTACAAGTCTTCACCTCACTGAAACATTTTTATTAAAATTTAATCAAAAGCACAGAAAAGACTGTTGACTGTAGAAAAGACTAACCCTGCTCTAAGCTTCTGTGCTAGGCCAGTGTGTAGATTTTAACAGTGTTACCCTGAGATTGAGTTTAATGTTGTCTTATAGCCTAGGTGTCCTATGAATTGTCACAAAAGCCAAAAGGATAAAAAACTTCTCTGGCTACATAAGTGTGGCAGAGTGAAGAGCCCAAGTCTTTACAACATGATAAACATTAACCTGTGTTCAGAAGGTTGACTTGCTGGAACGTGTCCAGAGAAGGGCAACAAAGATGGTGAGGGGTTTGGAGCACAAGCCCTATGAGGAGAGGCTGAGGGAGCTGGGGTTGCTTAGCCTGGACAGCAGGAGACTGAGGGGTGACCTTATTGCTCTCTACAACTACCTGAAGGAAGGTTGTAGCCAGGCAGAGGTTGGTCTCTTCTCCCAGGCAACCAGCACCAGAACAAGAGGACACAGTCTCAAGCTGCGCCAGGGGAGATTTAGCATGGATATTAGGAAGAAATTCTTCATAGAAAGAGTGATTTGCCATTGGAATGGGCTGCCCAGGGAGGGGGTGGAGTCACCATCACTGGAAGCGTTTAGGAAGAGACTCGATGGGGTCTCTTGAGAGACTTGATGGGGGCTTGGTGCCATGGTTTAGTTGATTAGACAGTGTTGGATGATAGGTTGGACTAGATAATCTCAAGGGTCTCTTCCAACCTGGTCTGGTCTATTCTATTCTATTCTATTCTATTCTATTCTATTCTATTCTATTCTATTCTATTCTATTCTATTCTATTCTATTCATCTGTTGTTCCCAATGCCAGACTTCTGTGAGACCATAATTTGATTATGGCAGGAGGGAGAACTTGTGTAGAGACCCCATTTTAAGAGTCTGTCAAATATATGTTTGGGGGACTGTAAGCTTGCCTCTCATCCATGAGATCTTTGATCACAAATAGATGGCCTGCCTCTTTTTTGGAAGTCATACACGATCAAAGAGATCCTTTATTTGGAGATGCAAATGCTGCTGTCAAGCCCATAAAATACATACAAATGACAATTTTTTACAGACCTGCATTGTACTTCAAAAGAGTGCTTTTTATTTAAAAGGTCGTGACCATTTTGATATCAGATACTGTTATTTGTGAGCGGAAGGTTCAGCAACCTTTTCCTCCTCTGATTTAAACATTATATGGATACGCGCACTAAAGCAAAGCTGAATCCCTCAAAATGAGGAAATGAATTTTTGAACAGATGTTAAAAGGCTAATAAGTTCACAACTCTTTAGCATCCAGTCAGAATGTCAGGTTTTTATGCTTCAATAAAAATTTAACAGATTTCAGAAAGTACGTGATCTCTTGAAAAGAAAAATCATAAGAAACTTGGATCAGAATGTCAATTATTTGGAAAACTTTACAGTCCACTGAAGAGTGCTTTTGGCAGGGAAGTAGGAAATGAGTTGGAAAGCATTAATAAACTTTCAGGATACTTGAAAACACCAGCTTATGGTACTTGATCTTTAAGTGAACTCTAGATTACTTCCATTTTTTTTGAAACCATAAGTAGTGCTTAGAAGGCAGAATAATTTAACTGAAAAATACCCAAAACAATGATTAAAAAAAAAGAAGAAAAAAAGCCAAAACCCCAAAAAACAGAAGAAAGAATCAAAAACAGAAGAAAGTTTAGACTGGACAAAAGATAGAAAAGAAAGAAAAAAGTGGTACTTGGAAATTACTAATTTTTGGCATTGAGCTTGATTAACACTTGAAATGTTTCACAGAAAGAAAGATAAAATTTCACTAGTATTCCATTTTAATTTTACTGACATGATAACTGAAGTCCATTTCACAATGAATTGTAATAAAATGTCATTAGTCTGGCACAGCAACGCCAGGAAGGTATTTCAACTAGTTGATAACAAGAAAAAGAAGGTATATAAACTCTGGGGATCAAAGAATTTATTCCAGAGCAGCAGTTTGTTCCAGTGGTTTGACAGGCACTGATTTGTTCAGGTATTAAGTCAGATCTACTTTGCTTCCCCATAAAAAATGTAAGTGGTTCAAATTCAGTACAATGCTGGGTAAAGCCAGGAAAACTCAGTGAAAATACCAACCTCTGAAAAGTACCACTTTTTTAAAAGGTGGCAAACTTTGCAGATCAGACAGAGACTTTTAAAAATTGGCCATTTCCAGAGTTCTTGCTTCTTTTTATAAAAGGCCTGAAAGCTGGTTTTACATATATATATATATATATAAAAATCATAGTATCATAGAATTGTTAGGGTTGGAAGGGACCTCAAGGATCATCTAGTTCCAACCCCACTGCCTTGGCCAGGGACACCTCACACTACATCAGGCTGCTCAGAGCTACATCCAACCTGCCCTTAAAAACCTCCAGGGATGAGGCTTCTACCACCTCCCTGGGCAACCTGTTCCAATATCTCACCACCCTCATGGGGAAGAACTTCTTCCTGACATCCAATCTGAATCTACCCATTTCCAGTTTATTTTTTCCATTCCCCCAAGTCCTATCATTACCTGACACCCTAAAAAGTCTATCCCCAGCTTTCTTGTAGGCCCCCCTCAGATACTGGAAGGCCACAATAAAGTCTCCTTGGAGCCTTCTCCTCTCCAGACTGAGCAGCCCCAACTCCCTCAGTCTGTTCTTATAGGAGAGGACCTCCAGCCCTCTGATCATCCTTGTGGCGCTTCTCTGGAAATGTTCCAGCACCTCCAGATCCTTCCTGTAATAGGGGCTCCAAAAGTGGACACAATAATCCAGGTAGGGTCTCACCAGAGTGGAGTAGAGGGGGAGAATCACCTCCCTCGACTTGCTGGCTATGCTATACATATGTATATATATACACACACACAATACCTGCTGTTTGTTATTTTTGTTTTAGTTTGGTTTTGGTTGTTTGTCTTTTTGTAAAGAACCCAAACAAACTCCCCAAAGTTTTGCTCCTTTCATTTAACACAAGTTTGTCAATACTTGACTGATTTTCCTAAGAGCTTTTTTTGAGGATTGGAAAGCATGTTTTGTGTGAACTGCAACAGCATAATTGAAACGTGTCTATGAGGTTAGTTAAGCTTAATAATGCTACATTTTCCCCCTGAATGCTAATTAGGTGTTGTGCTAGATGTTTATTAACAAGAAATAAAAGCAAAACAGTTTCAGAGTACATCTACAAATCTCGTATCTTTTAACTTTTCGTCCTGTGATCTTTTTATCAATGCTTCAGTCACATCTAATTTTAGAAGAGTGGAAAGGCTTACATTCAGCATTAAAAACAAAACAAAATTTATTTTCTTGAGAAAAATCTTTCTGGGTGACTACATATGTCAACAATATACAAGAATGAGATCAGGGCAGGAGTTTGCATTCCTTTACCAAAGTGTCCTTAACATAATGTAAATAAGACCACTCTGACTGTATCAAAGCATCAGCCAAAGCAGATTTGAATAGATAAACTCTGTGCAGTACAAGTACTTAAGGTATAAATCATTAAAAGACTAAAATAAACCACTTTTGTGTGTATGCTGATGCAATAGATAGTAGCCTGCCTAGTTAATTAGATGCACATGACGATTTTCTGCGCAGAGAAGTTGCTTTGGGTGAGCTCAGAAACAACATTTCTAAAGGATTTGGAAAAGCTTTCAGAAAATACTGTATCAAAGATCCTCTACTTTAAATGAGATGTGAATCCAGTCTGCTGGATATGCTGAACTACTAATCTGCAATTTTTTTTTTGCAACATGGGAAGATAAAGCAAAAGTAAAGTAAAGTAAAAGACTCTAGGAGATGAATAAAAATGAAGAGATGAACACCAATGACCACCTAGAGTCAATTGCTTCTTGCTGTGAGGCTAAGGGGAGTCAGAGAAAATACTTTTTTTTCCCCACTACAACTCAAATTCATTCTGATAAGAGGGTTGCAGTCGCCAGGGAGATATTTTGGTTTGCATGTTTCTTTTAAATTGCAAGTTGCTTACCGAGGCTTATTTTAAACTGATATAGGGAAAAGAGGGAGAGTTTTACCCCAAACCCAATTGTTTAAATGTCATATATCTGAAAATGCAACTGTAGAGCACACAATTTGTCCCACGTGACTATTTATACTGTTATGTTCAACCACTATCACAATATTCTCAAGGGCTAACAGTGGTCTGGGATTATAAACATGACTGCCTCATTTTTACCAGAGCAGGGCTCTGCATGTTTAGCATGACTGAAGTCAATAAAGGAGCAGATTCCTAATGGATAAATTGACAGTGACACACATCATTAGATAAAATAGTGCAAAATTCTTTGGGACAGATAGGCTGGCAGGCAGGCAGACAGACAGTAGGGAGGGAGAGAGAGACTGATTTAAAAGCCACTGCTACTGCAAAAAATACCAGTGGTTTAATTCGGACAATAATTATGCCTAACATCTCTGCTTGCCATCTTAATAGCATCAGTGCAATTTTTTTTCTGTGCTGCTTTGTGAAAACCTGACTTTTCAAGGCCATGCATTCCTCAGGCATCACTTAGCAGAAGGCCAAAAATGTATGAATTTTTTTAAAAGCCTCAATTTTTTTTCTTCAGAATGGTAACTGAGCCCAGAGGTGACCCTTAGACACAATTGCAGTTATTCAGGTCTAAAAAGCCAGCAAATTCACATGTAACTGTATCTTCCAGCTTCAACAGTAGGGCAGACTGTCAGCTCCCTCATCTGTCAGCACTTGTTCAGGCTACTAAATGAAGACTGGTGCATGCTAGCAATATCTGCTTGCTACAGGATATGCACTCCAGAAAGTCACGAAAAGGAGCTTCAAGTAAGGGCCAAAATCAATCAGCCATTCTCTTCTGTCAGTGATAAGAAAAGCAACATAAAAGAGAGAGGTGCTTGTCCCAGAGGTGGTATCAGTAGCAAACTGTCACCAAACAAAAATAGTTAAAGTCCTAATGACTGTACTAATTCAATACAAATAAGCCAGGTTCTACTTAGCTTACCATTTCCTCTTGCTAAGCCTCAGGCAGGAAAAACAGATGTCTTACTGTTCACAGGACAAATTATTTGCAACCTGCTTTGAGTGAAAAAATAAATGTCTAAATGGTGGGACACTCAGAGCCATCTTATTGCCTTGGATGTGGAGTCCTTGAAAAACACACTGTATCTCATTAAGTCATCAGAAACCTGTCATTTTCTTCTCCATTTTGTGGAAGACTCAGTCACAGCTACAATCCTTCCCACACTTAGTGTATATTTAATTTTTCAGAGGTTTACCTTGAGGCAATGGAGAGCAGTGCCATCATCCAGGAAGACTGGAGGAGGATAGCAAAGCAGAAAGGGTGCAACACAGAGGAGCTGGGCTCAGTATGCCGTCTCTTCCAGCAGCGAAACTGGCTGCTCATTGAAAGCAGTCTTTTCTATTGTCCAGCACTGTAAGCTGAATCCCTCCACGGGGAATCAAAAAGTAACAAGAAAAACCTACTACTCTGGCCTGATATGATTTTATAACAGACTTTTAGGACTCAAAAAAAGACCACAGAAGGCCCAAAATGGTAGAAAAGGAGGTTACAAGTCTTTGAATCAGGAGTGGATTTGTGGTGAGTGATTGACTAAGGCTCCACTGATGCTGACCCATCAAACTTGTGTGATTCCAATCATGTCATGTGATGCTCTACATCTCTTCACATCTAGGCTGAAGCTGTACCTGGCTCTGTAAATTAGCTGTACTTTTCCAGTACCATACACAATGCCTGTTTCAACTTAATTAGATATGTGAGAAGGAAGGATGCTTTGGTAGTTCTTTCCAAGCCTTTATGAATACAGTGTTACCTTCTAATCTTTTAGAAATATCTTATATACATTAAATATATTAAAAAGTAGTCTACTGTTTTGTGAGTTTTATTTACATATTTACATTCTAAATACTACATTAGCCCACGCTGTGGTGACTCGATTCTTTACAGAATAGTGCATTTGGAAGATGTCACTACATCTCTGTATGAGGCAACAAGATAATGAAAAGGCATGGAGCCAGATTAGTGCAGCCCACTTTCAGTGTTGGTATACCCAAAGAGTGGCTGTCAATGGGTCCATGTCCCAGTGGAGGCCAGTGACAAGCGGAGTCCCTCAGGGATCAGTCCTGGGACCAGGCTTGTTCAACATCTTTGAGGGTGCCACGGACAGTGGCATTGAGTACACCCTCAGCAAGTTTGCTGATGTCACCAAGCTGTGTGGTGCAGCAGACATGCTGGAGGGAAGGGATGCCATCAAGAGGGACCTTGACAGGCTGGAGAGGTGGGCACAAACCAACTTCATGAGCTTCAACAAGACCATCTGCAAGGTCCTGCATCTGGGTGGAGGCAATCCCAGGCACAAATCCAGGCTGGGCAGTGACTGGCTGGAGAGCAGCCCTGGGGAGAGAGACTTGGGGGTGCTGGTGGACAAGAAGCTCAACAGGAGCTCTCAATGTGCACTTGCAGCCCAGAAAGCCAATCAGATCCTGGGCTGCATCAGGAGAAGTGTGGCCAGCAGGTCAAGGGAGGTGAATCTCCCCCTCTACTCAGCTCTGGTGAGACCAGAGGGCCACGAGGATGATCAGAGGGCTGGAGCACCTCTCCTATGAGGCCAGACTGAAGCAGTTGGGGCTATTCAGTCTAGAGAAGAGAAGGCTCAGAAGTGACCTCATTGTGGCCTTCCAGTATCTGAAGGGGGCCTACAAGAAGGCTGGGGTGGGACTTGTCAGGCTATCAGGTAGTGATAGGACTAGGGGGAATGGAATGAGGCTGGAGGTAGGGAGATTCAGGCTGGACATGAGGAGGAAGTTCTTCACCATGACAGTGGTGAAGCCCTGGAATGGGTTATCCAGGGAGGTGGTTGAGGCCCCGTCCCTGGAGGTGTTTAAGCCCAGGCTGGATAAGGCTCTGGCCAGCCTGATGTAGTGTGGGGTGCCCCTGCCCATGGCAGGGGGGTTGGAAACTAGATGATCCTTGTGGTCCCTTCCAACCCTGACTGATACTATGATACTACTATGATATCTGGGATGCCTCTCTGGCAGGTTGCCCAAGGAGCAGCACTATGATGCTGTGAACTTGGAGCTGTGGCAATAGGCCACACCACCCTTTGAGCACACTCAGAGCTCTTCTTGCAAGACTTGCACACTAGCAGAAGATTAAAAATGAAACCTCTGTCTTTCTGCATACAAATAGGCATAACCATCTTTTAAAAAGTGTAGAAAATTTACCATCCAGAAATTGACACAATTTTAAATATTTGATTGTTCTCCCCCATTTTTGGCACAATTGCAGCTTTCTGTGATAATTTTGAAATCAGTGGAGTGTTCTCATTTTAAAATGTCTATCTCAAAGATCTGATCTACATCACTAATCTGTATCTGGAAATCTGCTTTGATAAAATATATATGGGGGGAAAGGTTCTGCAACTGACATTAAAACAAAAGATAAAAAAAAACCCTTCAAATTCCCCTTAACACTTTTTCTTATGCTGTCTTTGGAACATTTGAAAAAAACAAACCACAAACCAATAACAAACACCACCAAAAATATTCAAGTGATCCTTTCAGTAGTGAGTGCTCTATTGAACTTCCATTCCTCTTTCATTTTATCCCTGTCAGCTTCTTGCACTGATGTCAGTAATTTACCTTAGATTTGACTTGCTTCTCACCCTGCCTTTCTGAACCCTTACACAAAAGATGTTCAGAAAGAAACTGTGGTATAGTGATTTCATTCAACCTAGATGTTTGATTTCTGCAGCTCCTTTGGATCCAGCCTCCAAAACTTTCAGTCTTCAGACAGCTCAGAGAAGGATGCTTTTACTTCATAGCCTGCTGCCACTGCCATCCTGAATATAGATGCTTCCTGTTGTGTTTCCCCTTTCAACCTACAGCACTCAGATGGTTCATAAACTACAGATCTTTTTGTCTCCCCCAGGCATTCCTTCACAGGGAACTTTGTGGTTGACTTGTTGCCCTGCTCTGAGATGCTGGCCACCTGAGTACAGTAAGTAGCCCTGAAGAGGAGATGAAAGTTACTATGTAAGTGCATTTCTTAGAACCTGGATCCCCTGGTGACAGAAATAAGCATCATCATGAGCAAAATGTGCCACAGATATTATGCCTCCACATTCTTCTGTGAAATCATTCTTTATTCAAGATAAACAGTAATTTATCTGGTGCACTCCAGGTATAGTCTTGAGAAACTGCACAGAAAACAAGACCTGAGACAGAGTTTTCAAGGACCTTTTTCCCCCTCACTTTCTTTCTGCCAGACAGAAAGAAGCAGATGGTCAGCCATTTATCACTCTGTCAAACCAGCAGATGTCTTCAAGTTCTTAACTGCTCTCTGGTGAAGTCATAGATGATAAAAGCATCCTTTCAAGGTGGTAAATTCTTGAAGGTATTAGGGATTTACCCATCACTTCACAGAGCATGTAATTCCTCTTTTAGGGGTTTGTGAACAAGCGAAGTGAAAAGCCAGATATTGTGACCAATTAGATTTATTTGCATAGTACAGCCAGAAAACCACCTTTAATATTTTTTTTAAAAGACTTTAAGAAAAACATACCCATGGATCTACTGCAAAACAGTTAAGTTACTCCAGTTCTAACAGTTCCTACCTTATTTCAAGTCTGAATAGAATAGATAGAATAGAATATAGAATAGAATAGAATAGAATAGAATAGAATAGAATAGACCAGGTTGGAAGAGACCTTCGAGATCATCATGTCCAACCTATCATCCAACACCACCTATTCAACTAAACCATGCAACCAAGCACCCTGTCAAGTCTCCTCCTGAACACCTCTAATGATGGTGACTCCATCACCTCCTTGGGCAGCCCATTCCGATGGGCAATCACTCTCTCTGTGTAGAACTTCCTCCTAACCTCCAGCCTAAACCGCCCCTGGTGCAGCTTGAGACTGTGTCCTCTTGTTCTGGTGCTGGTTGCCTGGGAGAAGAGACCAACCTCTGCCTGTCTACAACCTCCCTTAAAGTAGATGTAGAGAGCCGTAAGCTCACCCCTGAGTCTCCTCCTCGCCAGGCTAAGCAGCCCCAGCTCCCTCAGTCTCTCCTCATAGGGCTTGTGTTCTAAGAGATTCTCTCTTATTTACTACCAGGAAATAGATCTTACTCTTTCTATGCTGAAATGAAGATCAGTCTACTCCTGTGTTTTCATCTCTCATGTGGATGAGTCCATTGTTAGATCAGTGCATGTCTTTCATAAGCTAAACAGACTACTGGAGTTTTTCAGCAGAAGAGCATTTTACAGTCTTTAAAATATTGTCATGACATCAGTCATCTCTCTCTGAAGATGTTCCAGTTTATTGATATCTTTTTTCTGTTGTGGGTGCAAGCAGTAGGCACTTGCCTATGATTATTTCAAATTCACTTTGTGGATTAAAGAATTGTGCTTGCTTTAATCACTGTCATGTAAATTATCAGCCTATTATTCTCCACCATGACACCCAATTCACCTAATTTATTTTTAAGATGTTACTCCAGGAAGAGTTCTTGCCATCCACTGAGTTTTTATTTCACCACACCAGAAAATATACTACAGATGGTTATGGTCAGATTGCCAGCAACCCAGAGCACTCTAAGTGAGCAAGGTATCTTTTTCATTATTATCAAACCCTCATTTTTTGTATTTGCAGTCATTGCAGCCATAACACCTGCTTTTCTATGTACTTCATGTAACTCCTAAATGGTGTGGGACAAATCCTGTAGTACTCCTCCAAAGACACAGTGATGAATGCTATCCAAGTTTCTTAACAAAAATGCTCTGCATTACCAGGTAAGTTCAAAAAAGACACACAGATAACACAGACTGCATAATCTTTCTGAATTAGAAGATAAATACTACCTAGATGTTATGAACAGCTCTAAGACAATAGTAGTGTGTCTCTACAAGTAACTCACAGACAGGAAAATTAATCAAAACCATTAATAGCAAACTGGTTCATAAGATAAGTGTCATGTTAATGCATAAAAGGTTATTGACAAACATATGCCTAGGGATGTAGTGGGGGGCTATGAATACCAGGGTAGGATATTAGGAAAATAAAATAAAATAAAATAAGGTTAATTTTTTAAATACAGATTTGCCCTTTTTTGCCCCCTCAATTAACTTTCTACTAATGAAATGGATCTAATTGATATTCATTGGCCTGTCATATTTCTTTGTTTTCATAACTAATTCATCATTTGGGAATTTGCCACATTTTTATACCTGTTTTCACTCATCCTCTAAGCCAGCTTTTTGTTTGCCTTGAATTTTGACCAGGCTGATTTTTTGCTGATAGCATTTTAGATATCTAGTTAAAAGCTATTAAACACTTTGCAATCCTAATTTAGACTTTTCAAATTGAGTTCTGTCTCCCAGTTGATTTGCCTCATAACTGATTTAATCTTTGTTAAACTAACTGACACCCTTTTAAGCATGAAATGTACATCTCATTGGTATGTCTTCTGTTTGCATACAGTAGTGAAATCAAGTTGTAATCATTTGCACCTAAGAAACCACTAATTTTTAGTTCTGTGATCAGATCCTCTTCATTTGTCAAGATGAAGTATAAGAGAGAATTCCTCTGAGTAGGATGAAACACTCTTTGAGTTAAGAAATTGTCATCCATAAGTTTTAGAAATCCCTAGGACATTTCAGTGTTGGCAGCCTGAGAAACCTCAGAATGTGTCAAATAGACTGAACTCCTCCCCAGCCCCCCTTCCCTTTCTCTGATAAAACAGTTTTTCTTCCAATACATTATAGGCAGGTGCTTGAGGGCAATCCATGGCATGGAGGAGAATGAATGTAAGAGGAAAAAGAAGAAAGCAGACAGGTAGATTAATTAAATACTGAACCAGAAAAGGGGATGCTAGAGATGGTGATCAGCTCTGGTCCTTTATTTTTCCCCTTGACGATCTTCACTCTTTGCTTCCTGCTCAACGCACATGGAAATAGAGCACCCCAATTTTGACAGGTATAGCATGCACATTTTTTGGTGTGGGTTTTTTTTTTAACCCCCACCCCAATGTGGAAGGAACAAGAGACAGTGTAATAACACAGAAGTTATTCCAAATCATCAAAGCATCTGTCTCTAAAAAACACATAAATAATAAATTTGTTTGGAATGTATAGATGTGATACTTTATTATATTGTCACATTGATTCATGAGTCAAAATTATTTGCCTGAAGATGCTATCATCTAAATTGCAGCTGGATGTTTTCCCTTTCAAAAAGTGAAATTATCAGCAATGAGGACAAAATGCAGTTGGGACTGAGACCTCATTCTAAATGTACTATTTTTGCTCACCACAAATTCAGTCTCTTTGTTGTCCATATCATTGTTTTTTCCTTTCTCTCATATATCACTCTACTTTCAAAACTGAATTTCTGAGTATACTAAGAAATCAGAATTTTGGGGTGTTTGGTGATGTGATTTTTTGTTCAGTTATTTATTTCTTTATTTTGTCTGGCTGAAGAATTATTAAAATACAATAGGAAAGAATAGCCCAAACCCCAAACCCAAGAGAATAAGCATATTAAATACCTTAGGAATTTAAGTTGTCTGGGCCTGATAATTGCAGAATGGTAGGGGCTGGAAAGGACCTTTAGAGCATCTTGTCCAACCCCACTGCTAAAGCAGGTTTACCTAGAACAGGTTGCACAGTTTTTTAATATCTCCAGAGAGGGAAACAACTTGTGTGGGCCAACTGTTCCAATGTGCCATTCCCTCATAGTGAAGAAGTTCAAATGAAACCTCCTGCATTCTAGCTTGCACCTCTTGCCCTTGTTCTATCACTGGCTGCCACTGAAATGAGCCCAGCCCCATCCTCATGATCTCCACACTTTAGATATTTATACACATTGGCAAAATCCCCTCTTAGGCTCTCTTTTCCAGGCTAAAGGAACCCAGGTCTCTCAGCCTCCCCTCATGAGATGCTGCAGTACCCTAATCTTCTTCATGGCCCTTTGCTGGAATCTCTCCAGTAGTTCCTTGCTCCTCTTGAGCTGGAGAGCCCAGAACTGGACATATAACTCCAGGTGCAGCCTCCCCAGGGCAAAGTAGAGAGGGAGAAGAACCTCCCCTGACCTGCTGGCCACACTTTTCTTTGAGGAGCTGCTTTCCAGTAGGTCAACCTCTACTCTGTACTGGTGCAGGGAGTTATTCCTCCTCAGGTGCTCACTTCCTCTAAGTTGTGAAATGGAGAAAATGCTAACTTGGGCATCAACCAGGAATAAAATACATCTGTGGCTATTTAAAATGTTTAGGTGAAGCAGCAGTAATTGCATTAATGAGACGTTGTGAAGTATTGAAGTGATAAAGTATTGAAAAGCTGGAAAACTAAAAATAATTGGTATTGAATGGGTAAATGGAAAATATTAACCATCCACAAATCTTCAAATTCTGTTATGGAATATCTGGCATCTTGAAACTACCTGGGAAAAAAATGCAGCTAACACAGAGCTGTCAGGAGAAATTCAGCCAAGATATATTAATCACTTTCTTCAAAGGCAGAACAGACTGCTCAGCCATGTCATATTTGGGCTTCAATGAGGTTCTTACACTGTGTCTCATATTGATCTCCTAAATAGCCTTCAAAAATGTAGCAACAGTATAGCTTCAGCCTTACTAGGTTAGGTAGGTTGTTGGCTGGAAAAGCCAGCTCTGCATTGTTATCAAGAGTTTATAATTGAAGTAAACAGTGGTAGAGTGATATAGTGAACTATCCTGTGTCTACTAACACTGAATATTTTCTCTAGCAATGTTGACAATGGAACAGACATCATCTTCCAATAGCATCAAACTCAGAGGGACTAGGAATATGTTTGACAAACAAGTTTGTAAGTAGGTTAAAAATATATTTCAGTAAGAGGAAACCTGTATGTCACTGAACCCAAAAACTACCAGCTGACCTCTGGGAGATGGCATACATCTGCATTGCACACAGTGACTGAAGTCGTCCATCCTTATCTTTTCTTGGTACATTTTTATGGCTTAGTCTCATGTCACAAGATTGATCACTGAGGACACAGTCTCAAGCTGCACCAGGGGTGCAGGGGTTTAGGCTGGATGTTAGGAAGAAGTTCTTCATAGAAAGAGTGATTGACCATTGGAGTGGGCTGCTCAAGGAGGTGGTGGAGTCAACATCACTGGACATGTTTAGGAAGAGACTTGATGGGGTGCTTAGTGCCATGGTTTAGTTGCCTAGACAGTGTTGGATGATAGGTTGGACTTGATGATCTCAAAGGTCTCTTCCAACCTGGTCTATTCTATTCTAGTGTAGTCTATTCCATTCCACTCTACAGTATACCATGAGGTAGAGGAATATGATTTCTGTTCCCTGTACAGCTAGAGAGACATTGATTCTCTGACAAGAAGTGCTTGGTTGGATAAGGACACAGTCCAGCAAGAGTCTTGTTGAGGAGGCTGTGAGAAAGAAGAATGTCTCAATTTATCATTTTCTACTAATCAGGGTTCCCAAATAATCTGTGTCAAGTAAGAAGGAAATAATTTCTTCATATTTCCCTCTAAGTTTTTTCTACTCCTATTTGTGTCACTGGGACCCATTTTGGTATTTTCTGTTTGTGTCATTGGGACCCATTTTAGTGTTTTCTGTTTGTGTCTACAAGTGGCAGCTGTCACAATTCTGTGTCCATTTTCTGAAGACCACTGAAATAAAACGAAACATACAATCACAAATGCTAAACTACCTTGGTTAAGTTCGCACAATAACCTTCTTCACAATAAACTAACATCCAGCCTAAACCTCCCCTGGCACAGCCCCAGACTGTGTCCTCTTGTTCTGGTACTGGCTGCCTGGGAGAAGAGACCAACCTCTGCCTGGCTACAACCTCCCTTCAGGGAGTTGTAGAGAGCAATAAGGTCACCCCTCAGTCTCCTGATGTCCAGGCTAAGCAACCCCAGCTCCCTCAGCCTCTCCTCATAGGGCTTGTGTTCCAAAACCCTCACCAACTTCATTGCCCTTCTCTGGACACACTCCAGCAAGTCAACATCCTTCCTAAACTGAGGGGCACAGAACTGGACACAGTACTCAAGGTGTGGCCTAACCAGTGCAGTGTACAGGGGGAGAATGACCTCCCTGCTCCTGCTGGCCACACTGTTCCTGATGCAGGCCAGGATGCCATTGGCCCTCTTGGCTGCCTGGGCACACTGCAGGCTCATGTTCAGCCTACCATCAACCAGTACCCCCAGGTCCCTCTCTATAAAAACATTAATCAGAAATAGAAACAGGGATAGGGTTTTTCCTAATGATGAGAATAATCATTTGGGATTTATGAATGAACTGCAAGACTACATGAAAATTATAGCCAGATTTGATAAATTAAAGAGGTTTATAAAAATATCTACATACTTTTTAAGCTATCAGGAAACCTGTGCCCTGTTGACATATTCCAAGAAAAAACAATATTAATTTCCCCTTTCTTTTTATTAAATTTGTAGTTCTTGAACTGTGGATATATATCATTTTACTGTTGATCAAAGGTCATATGAAATTATGTATTAAATTAAATGCATTGTAGTGGCTTTAAATCTGCAATTAGAATGGTATGTTTAAATTGAAAAATAATATCTAAAGCATAAGATTAAATGGAGAAATGATAAACAGGTGAAAACTTGCTAAGGAAAGTTTTAAATCAGTATCAAATTGTATATTCCTTGATTATTGAATATCACTGTAAGTAACTGGTAAGGGTTCAGTAAGTCCTGCCTTAAGTGTATCAATTGGGCATATAGAGAGGGAAAAAATTAAGACATGAGAAAAATCCAAGGAAAGTAGAAATAATAATAATTAAAAAGGCATAATAATTAAGAAATTAAATTAAATCAAGACATTAAATAATTAAGAAATGAGAAAAATCCAAAGCAAGTAGAAAAAATAGTAATTAAAAAGACAAGGTTGTACAACCATTTCTTCAAGTGGAAGCGTGAAAAGGTATTTAAACATATAAGAATAACATGATAATTTTTCATTACTTCCCTATTACAGCTCGATCACTGTGTAGAAAAAAAAAAGCCATTAAAATACTGTGGTTCTGAAAATACCATTTAGGAGAGAGAAAATGCTCCAAGACTTCAATATCAAAGAGAGAGAGACCGGTATCTCTGAGACTTGAGACATAACCTGCACAGGATGCTTACCATGTTATATCTGAAAGATATGTCCTGACCTCCAAGTCCTTTTTTTGAGGAACTCCATGACAATTCTGACAGCTTGAAATGTGTTCCACTCAAATGCAGGAAGTCTCACTAGGAAGGTTTGTTGGAAGCAGACTTGACTACAAATGCAACAAATAATGCTATACTGTCCAACATTTTTTATTTTAGCTGATCCAAAAGAATTGAGCCTCTCCCACTGTTGTGGCTTTTGGAGTACACACTGCAGAGGATGAAATGGTTGTATAAGCTTACAAAGAAAACAGGTAACAGACCTTTATGATACTATCAGTCTCCCACAGTAGCACTTCATGGCAATTTTATTCTGTACCTGCACCATCCAAACCTCTACATCATAACTGATATTAGTAGCCTTATAATTAAAATAGAAAGTAAAAAATGTAAAATAAAGGCACGAGTTTTGTGCTATGGCTGACAACTGAAGTTATTGTGGCAAAGAGGAGCTTCATCATGCTTATGCTACTATTCCTTCTTGCCTCAAATCACTCAGCTTTCAATGTTAACAATTCGTTTAATCTCTGAGAGATCAGTATAACAGCAGTGTGTATTTTCTAAAGAACTCTTTCAAGACCTTTTCAACTTGCTCATCTCTACTCTTACACCTTTCCCTTGCATGTTCAATTTCAAATCTTTTTCTCGACCTTTGGCCTGCAGCTTCTTGCCACAAATGTTGCAGAGGAAACCTAGAGCTCTGGCTCCTGTTAACCATAGACATGATGTAATCCTGCCTACATTACTTCACTTTTTTTTTTTTTTCAGTATATGTATATACATATTCTGCTCTAAATGGTCATCTGGGAAAAGATGTGAGATCATTTTTTAAGACTGGACTAGAATGGAATTTAAGGGTCGTTTTATAAGTGAATGGGCAGCTGCAGCTAACTCTGTGCGAGGAACCAGTCCCCAGACATTCGTCTGAATTTCAAGTCCTGGGGTACAGTTTTAAATATCTAAGTATAGGCATATTTATAATATTTAAAAGGATAAAACAACAAAATAAAATTAAAGCTAAGATAATATAGAAGTGCTCAGTGACTGCAAGCATACATCCATGAAGCCCATGGGCACTACAAATCTGCAGAGGTCAGAATATTTGGATGCCATTAACATAACCATTCATTCCAGAAACTAGTCTTGGCTCTTATAAAATCTAGCAGTGGGGTTAAACTTTCAGAAGTCACTTTAAATTGTGAATTTCAAAGAGAATTTCCAAGGTTTTAAGTTACATTCATTTAATGCTCCAAACAGGTGGTAAGCCATAGCAGTAGCCCAGTTTTTATAGCTGTGGCATTTGTCTCGCTCCTGTTACTCACACAGTTGCAGTACGTGAATGAAGCAATTGGTTTCATCTTATTTGTCAAGTGTCAGAAAGGAAGGTTGAAAAGCCATCATGCAATGCAATTAACATGCTTCAATTTCCTGCAGTGCATGTGATGAGAACATTCATTTGTATAAGCAGTTCAGGCATTTATCTAATGCCTGGATAAGTAATACTATGAGAATCTGAGGATGGTGTTTGTAATATACCACACAGATACTAACTGTTTGCCAAGACATTGACCTCATATCTCTACATTTAGACAATACTCACCCAGAAAACAATAATATAATTTCATTAGACACATAAACACATATTCTAGTTTTTGTGTATCCAGTTGGATTTTATTAGTGCTAGAAATACAGTAGTTTCTTTTTTTTTGCTCTTCAGTATCTTGCAGCTAAACTGAGGAAGTGTGGTCTAGGTGATTTGATAGTGAGGTGGATTGTGAATTGGTTGAAGGAAAGAAGTCAGAGTTGTGGTCAGTGGGACAGAATCTAGTTGGAGGCCTGTATCTAGTGGAGTTCCTATGGGGTTGGTACTGGGATCAGTAGTGTTCAATATATTCATCAACAATCTGGATGAGGAAACAGAGTGCACTGTCATCAAGTTTGCCAATATCACAAAACTAGGAGGAGTGGCAGACACACCAGAGGGCTGTGATGCCATTCAGTGGGGCCTAGACATGCTGGAGATTTGGGCACGGTGAAATTTAATAAAATACAATAAGGGCAGGTGTAGAGTCTTGCATCTGGGGAAGAACAACCTCAAGTACAGGTTAGGGACTGACCTATTGCAGAACAGTGCAGAGGAGAGGGTCCTGGGGTCCTGGTGGACAAAAGGATGGCCATGAGCCAGAAATGTGTTCTTGTGGCCAAGAAAGTCAATGGTATCCTGGGGTGTACTAGAAGGGGTGTCATTACTATGTCAAGAGAGGTACTTCTCCCCTGCTACTCTACTCTGATGAGGCTGCATCTGGAAAATTGTCCAACCCTGGGACCCTCAGTTGAAGAAGGATGGGGAACTGCTTCAAAGAGTCCATCACAGAGCCACAAAAATTATTAAGGGAGAGGAATATCTTCCTCATGAGGAAAGATTGAGGGAGCTGGGTCTCTTTAGCCTGACTTCATTAATGCTTATAAATATACGTCAGGAGGATGGAGCCAGGCTCTACTCTGTGATGTCCAATGATAGCACCAGGGACAATGAGTCAAGCCAGAGCATAGGAGGTTTCACCTAGACATGAGGAAAAACTTTTTCACTGTGAGGATGACAAGACACTGAACAGGCTACCCAAAAAGGTTGTGGTGTCTCCTCTGGAGATATTCAAAATCCACCTGAATGTGTTCCTGTGTGACCTAATCCAGCTCTGACAGGGGGGTTGGACTAGATGGTCTTTCAAGGTCCCTTCCAATCCCAAATATACTGTGATCTCTTTTTCAGACCAAGGGTCAATAAGGAAGACAATGCTCTCTTCAGAGATTTTTTGCCCTATAGCAAGATTTTCTCCCATTTTTGTAGAATCATAAAAACACAGAACACTTTTGGTTGGAAGGGACCTTTAAATGCCATCTAGTTGAACCCCCTGCAATGAGTAGGGACATCTTTAATTAGATCAGGTTAATCAGAGACCTATCAAATCTGACTGTTTATGGCGATGGAGCATCTACCATCTCTATGGGCAACATGTTCCACTGTTTCACTTCCCTCATAGTAAAAAATGTCTTTGCTTGCAGTGGAGCTATGAGGTGCTCAAATAAACTAATTACAAAGACAAACTTGACTTAAACAAAACTTACTTATGAGGAGATAAATTCATATATAATCCCTACACTATAGATTACAATTGTTGTTGAAATTTCCAGATGTTGCTATTAAAAATGTCCAGAGTTGAGTATGGAATTCCCTTTTTTCCAAACCTTCACATGAATTATAAACTCCATACAGGAAGTTCTAGGAGCCCTCAATCAATCTTGTATTTAAATTTCCTCACAGACATATTTTCTTTCTGATAATTCTCAAGAATGTCTTAGTGAGGATATTGCATTTTACAAAAGCTATTTTAATATGATCCTAGGAAGAAGTGATACACTTTATTAAAGCAAATTAAAAGAAGAAAGCAGAAATTTGCAAGTAGTCTTAATTTCACTGCACTTTTAAGTAGGAACCTCAGGAGTAAACAAGTTGTTTCAGAAGGGCTGGCCTAAATTGAAAAGGCTCCATAAGCTAAATTTAGAGGTGCTCAAAGTAACCAGATGTAATTTCAACAAGTCTATCATTAGGCCTGATTTGTTTCTCTTGGTTTCAACTGCTGCTATTAATTTCTCAGCCTGTCAACTTTCATATAAAACAAGTTTTGTCATAAGAAAAATATATTTTCTCCCTCCTTTTTCTCAACATACTTGGGGCTGTGGGCTGTAAGGAGGTTTTTACCTTAAGTCTTGAGACGTTAATTCTATCCACTCAGGGAAATGCCAGCTTCAGAGGGACCTTGACAGGCTGGAGAGGTGGGCACAAACCAACTTCATGAGCTTCAACAAGACCAACTGCAAGGTCCTGCATCTGGGTTGAGGCAATCCCAGGCACAAATCCAGGCAGGGCAGTGACTGGCTGGGGAGCAGCCCTGGGGAGAGAGACTTGGGGGTGCTGGTGGAGGAGAAGCTGAACATGAGCTCTCAGTGTGCACTTGCAGCCCAGAAGGCCAATCAGATCCTGGGCTGCATCAAGAGAAGTGTGGCCAGCAGGTCAAGGGAGGTGAATTTCCCCCTCTACTCAACCCTGGTGAGACACCACCTGGAGTACTGCGTCCAGTTCTGGAGCCCCTATTACAAGAGGGATCTGGAGGTGCTGGAAGGTGTCCAGAGAAGGGCCAGGAGGATGATCAGAGGGCTGAAGCACCTCTCCTATGAGGACAGACTGAAGGAGTTGGGGCTGTTCAGTCTGGAGAAGAGAAGGCTCCGAGGTGACCTCATTGTGGCCTTCCAGTATCTGAAGGGGGCCTACAAGAAGGCTGAGGAAGGACTTTTCAGGCTATCAGGTAGTGATAGGACTAGGGGGAATGGAATGAAGCTGGAGGTGGGGAGATTCAGGCTGGACATGAGGAGGAGGTTCTTCACCATGACAGTGGTGAAGCCCTGGAATGGGTTATCCAGGGAAGTGGTTGAGGTCCCATCCCTGGAGGTGTTTAAGACCAAGCTGGATGAGGCTCTGGCCAGCCTGATCTAGTGTGGGGTATCCTTGGCCATGGCAGGGGGGTTGGAACTAGATGATCCTTGTGGTCCCTTCCAACCCTGACGGATACTATGATGATACTATGATAAGTACACGACAGTTGCAGACTTGGTCTATTATTTTTAGTATAAACACCTTGGTTCTGTATCTCTCAATCAACAGTGGTTTAAAAGAAATTAATTTTTTTAAGAGAAAAAAATAATCTATACAGTAATTCTGTCACTATGTCCTTACTCCTAAGAGTGAAATAAATCTTTTATACTCTTTTTCAGATCTGCTCCACTTCCTCTCATCCCCTTATTTGTAGATATTCTTCACACACCTATGGACATATATATAAATTATTAATGTGCTGTATATTTTATCTCTTGGCAAGGGTCAAGGAGCTGGAATTCTACTTTATCGCTTAGCCCTCATTCCTCATTCTCTCAGTTCTAATTGTAATTTGCCTATATATTGGATGGATAACATACCGAATCACAGAGTCACGGAATCAAGCAGGTTGGAAAAGACCTCAGAGATCATCAAGTAGATCCTATTACCTAATACCTCATGACTAACTAAACCATGGCTTCAAGTGCCATGTACAACATTTTCTGAGATTCCAGACAAGCATAAAAACCTTAAGTGAAAAAAAAATCACAAATCTTAGGGACTAATGCATCTCTGCAATCTTGCATAGAATGGGCTGTGTTTTGAGAGCACAAGTCATACTTACTAAGCAGCTCTTTTGCTGCTGCTCTTGTGAGCTTTTAAGGTTCTTGTGTTGTTTCATGGCATTATCTGTGAAGATATTGCTGTGCTGTGGTTTATTCCCATGTAAGCATCTGCAAACCATTTTCTCATGTTTACTTTAGATCTTACAAAATTGATCTTAACATATCTATAGAGGGAAAAAAAGAGTCATAAGGAAAGGTGAGAAATTCACAATCCACATGCCTAATAAATGAAATACAAGAATACAGTGTAGCATTGTTAAATGTGTTCACCTGTTGTCTGAAAAATGTTACTCATGTGATGGAAAAAAATTACCCAAAGAAATCTGTGTTTACAACATTTAAATAATGAGCATTACACATTCACTTTATCATCTCTTCCATCTGCACCATCAATATGTAATTTCAAGATTTAACTCCTTTGTAATGTGTTTATTCACTAAAGATAAGGACTCCTTAGCAGAGAAATTAAACCCATGTATGTATTTTAATATATTTTCAAGTAACACAAAAAGATTTTCAATCAGCTGCTAAGTGTCACATAAAGCTATATAAGCAGCAGCTGTAAATTGTACAATATCTAACATCTGAACTCTTGAAAAAGAGAAATCTTGAACAGCACAGCCTAGAGATGAATTAATGAAATGAAATTATCCTGTCTTTAAAATGTGATAGTTATTCACCTCAAAGTCTGCATGGCATTTTGGTACAGTTCATTTCTATACAATAATCCATAGGAAAAAATGAATCAGATGAAGAAATTAACTTCTATATTCTTACCCTGCATATGGAATCAATGTTTAGATCTTATATTTCAATTTAAATTATTTTTTAATTGAGTATTTATTTGGCTTCTAGAAAGAGAATGTAAGGGATTAAAATTCAGTGGATCCCATGTGTGTAATTTGTAAGGCTTAAACCAATACATAAAACATTCAAAAAAAGTTTTGTAGATAGCTTGACCTTCACTATATTGATTTATATCATAGCATTCTAAAACTTCTAAAGTATGACCTTTTCTTAGTCAAAGAGAGAAATATTTTTAAACTGTCAGCGTTAGACATTGCATAATAACAACAGACATTGCAAAATTTGCTCATCATTGCATAGAAGTGATATTGCAGAAGTATATTAGGGTAATGTTAGCAAATTAATGTTGTGTGAAGTGTATGATAGGAACATGGAGTCATACAATCAGAGTATGGCTTAGATTGCAAGGGACCTTACAGATGGCCTACTCTAACTCCCTCTGCCATGGGCAGGGACACCTCTCAACTAGACTTGATTGTCCAAGGCCTCATCCAAGCATACATTTCTCACTGTTAGTTCCTAAAACATAGAAAGAGTATAGTTGCTTAGAATACAATACAATACAATACAATAAACCAGGTTGGAAGAGACCTTCAAGATCATCACGTCCAACCTATCAACCAATCCAACCCACCTAAACAACTAGACCATGGCACCAAGCACCCCATCAAGTCTCCTCCTGAACACCTCCAATGATGGTGACTCCACCACCTCCCTGGGCAGTCCATTCCAATGAGCAATCACTCTCTCTGTATAGAACTTCCTCCTAATATCCAGTCTAAACCTCCCCTGGCGCAGCTTGAGACTGTGTGCTCTTGTTCTGGTGCTGGCTGCCTGGGAGAAGAGACCAACCTCCACCTGTCCACAACCTCCCTTCAGGTAGTTGTAGAGAGCAATAAGGTCACCCCTGAGTCTCCTCTCCTCCAGGCTAAGCAACCCCAGCTCCCTCAGCCTCTCTTCAAAAGGGCTTGTGTTCTAAATCCCTCAGTAACATCGTTGCCCTTCTCTGGACACACTCCAGCAAGTCAACATCCTTCCTAAACTGAGGGGCCCAGAACTGGACACTGGACTTGAGGTGTGGCCTAACCAGTGCAGTGTACAGGCGCAGAATAACTTCCCTGCTCCTGCTGGCCACACTGTTCCTGATGCAGACCAGGATGCCATTGGCCCTCTTGGCTGCCTGGGCACACTGCAGGCTCATGTTCAGCCTCCCATCAACCAGCACCTCCAGGTCCCTCTCTGCCTGGCCGCCCTCCAGCCACTCTGATCCCAGCCTGTAGCACTGCATGGGGTTGCTGTGGCCAATGTGCAGAACCCGGCACTTGGATGTGTTAAATCTCATGCCCTTGGATTCTGCCCATCTGTCCAGCCTGTCGAGGTCTGGAAGTAAACAGTAATTTCCTGACTTGTGTCCTGTAGGAGGAAGCATCTTCTACAAGATTCAGGAAAGCGATTAGAGCCATTCTTGAACGTTACTCGATGATCCAAAGGGCAAACCTGTTCTTTTTAGACTTTTCCTTGACTTTCCTGATTACCTCCCCACATGTCTCTGAGTTTACAAACAACACAGGCATTCACAAATAAGATTTTTCTTCTACAAGGATTCCAAGTGGTTGAAATACTACACATGAAAATACATTTTTACAATTTAATCCTAGAGCTTCCATATATCTAAATGTCTTCTCATATAGACACAACCCTCACTTCATGATCTTCTACTACCTCTACTTCATGATCTACAGGCTTTGGTGGCATCTGGCCCCCAGGCAAGAGCCAAACCACCACAAAAATTAATCAGAGCAATAAGAAAATATATAGAAAATATAATTCCAAGGGTATCCATGGACTAGACTACAAGCTCAACCCTTAAGCCTGTTAAGATCAACTACTTCTTTTTTTTTCCTGAGGCTTCTCAGTGCATTATGATCTCTTCTGTTACTGCCTGCTCCTACAGTAGCACTTCTCAAAGACTACATTCAGTAATCGTCCCATAACAAGACTCAAAGAAGTTGTGAGAAATTAGAACAAGCATCTGACAGCAGCTCATTTCTTCCATAGCAAAGGGTTTGTGACACAGCAGGGTGTAATAAAATGCTTTTGATTGTTGTAATGGCTGGGAAAAGCCATCCACAAAGAATGAATATGTACATTTGTGATGAACAATTCACTTTTATTCTTTTGTTACTGATTAGGAGGAACATGTAAATACAGAGGATTTAGAAGTTCCTCTCAGAGAGATTGAATGCAACTGTCCTAAAAGAGCTCGAAAACCTTCCTTGGCCATTACCTGATCTTGTATATGAAATTCATTAGAGAAGAGATAAAAGGGAAATGCATATGAAAGAATAAGAGAGCTGAAGTTAGAATACAAAAATTAAATGGGTGTCTAACTTGAAGAACAGGCTCCTGGATGACAAATGTGTCATTAAGGGTCCTAATGAGCACAGTGCAGATTAAAGTCCAAGTTGTTAACACCAAACCGTATAGTGCAAAAGTCAAGCTTCAAAAACATCAGGAGTAAGCAAGACTAGGTATAATCAAACAGCATAAGACACCAAACTGAAATGAATCTGTAAGGAGGAGCAGGTTCCAGGATGTAAGTTTGGTCAAAGAATCAGCCCATCTCCATATGCATATCTGGAAGGCAAAAAGCAGTTGCTCTACTTCTGTAAACAATCAATTTCACAAATACTTGGGTTAGTTTTATAAATCAGGGAATCCTCTCACCACCCATTCATTACCCTAACCAGTGTCCATTAAAAACCAGTTTCCACAAGACAGAACTGTGCCTACATTTTGAAAGTCAAACCAACATTTCATTCCTAAGATTGGAATAATTTGATTTGTAGTGACAAAGATTTTATGTCACTTTAGATTTATAAGTGAAACCAGCTGAATTAAATGAAATAAATTTGCAAGCAGAGCAACTAGAGGTAATTACTTCAGGGTGGCTTGACATGGCTACAGTAGTTCCCCTGTGTGTTGAGTCTTATCAGATTCACAGGGATGGCCTCCTGTACAAAGACCTTTCAAAGTCAAAGGGGCTCTGGAGTCCACCCAAGCTGCTATCCAACCTAAAAGACAAATCTTACACACACTAAAAATGAGTGTAATGTGAGAAAAGATATCCCCATGTGTCTTAAAAGACAAAGCAAAAGATATTTACCTATGGAAACTGGTAGCAACAAGTGATGAGCACAAATTAGAGGAGCAGATAGAAAACCAGCATTTACAAATCTCAATAAATTATGAAAGCAGCAAAAAAGTTTTTGGACAACTCAGAGAAGGCATTCAAACCCTAGCTGGCTATAAATAAGAGTGAAGTACAGTGATGATCAATATGGTTTCTCTAAGAAGTTTCAAATGGCAGCTTGACAGTGTGTTTATCAAAAAAAGGGATTGATTATCACTACCCCAAAAACCATTTATATTATGCTCCTTTGTCACTATTGCAGCATTGCTTACAGTTAGTTATACATTGACACCAAGGTTTAGTTTAGGTATTTAAAGGGCATATCACACATTAAGGTTAAGCTGCTATCAACCATTTCATAAATTGAATCCCATATACAAAAGTCTATTAATTTAAAGCAACTCAACCTCTCTGAGAGGTAAGCCTTATGACTGAAAACACACAAAGCCTGGAAAATCAGGTTTCTAACACATATCTAGCTGCTTCAGCTGGAAGCATCAAAAATAGGTTTTAAAAGACATGCTGAAAAACCACTGCTGTAGAGATCTTAGCGTGCCTAACTAGTAGGTTTAGACTCATTAAATGTCAAAATAGTGCCTTTTCTTTTCAGAACACAGAAATGTATATTTTTCATGTCACAGATGCCAGAGGTGAAATGCAATTCAATTCCAAGCTGGCATCATATTAAAAAGAACTGTTGCAGAAATTTCAGGAACAACAAACCCACTTCAGGCCTGAGGGAAAGCCTGCAGAGAAGTGTCCTTACTAAAATTTAAAAAGAGAGGCTTTGAACTACAACATGGAAACAAATATGGACATTTTCTGTGAGCTCAAAAGAAAAGGAAAAAAAATACCATAAAAAGAAGAAAAGAAAGAGAATGGATTATCCCAAAACAGGAATGAGGTCCTGACACCTCAGAACTAAAAACCTCACAGGACTAAATATGTTTAGTCTTTTCCCTTCATGTTTAGCTTCACTTTTGCCTAAGAAAATGTTATCCTTTCAGATCACTAAATCTTGGTAGTGGCCTCTGCAGAAGTCAATTTCCATTTCATTCTATACAGTAGCATATTGTGGGGTTGGGAAGAACCACAGACTAAGTGCAGATATTGCCTCTTGAAATTTAAAAAAACAGTGAAAGAGGAATGGAGGAGAAAGAAGGCCAAAAGGAGATGCTGATCAAAAAGAGTAATTTAGGATCTTCTCTCTTAAACTGAAAGTCAAAAGAGCCTAAAAGTAGTGGCTCATTAGGAAAAGAGACCTGAAGTAGGTTTAAAGCTGTAATACTACTCTCTTTTTCTCTCTTTCTTTTTTTTTAATAGAAGTCTTTAAATACTGGGTAGTAGGTAACTACTATAACTTGTTGAGTCTCACCTTGAATATCTCCAGGGATGGGGCCTCAACCACCTCCCTGGGCAACTTGTTCCAGTGTTCCACTACCCTCATGGTAAAGAACTTGTTCCTAACATCCAATCTAAATCTGCTCTTCTCGAGCTTAAAGCCATTTCCCTTTTAAAAGCAGATTCTCCTCATCCTTCCTGTAGTCCCCTTTCAGGTACTGGAAGGCTGCTATTAGGTCTTCCCAGAGCCTTCTCTTCTCCAGGCTGAACAACCCCAGCTCCCTCAGCCTGTCCTTGTAACAGAGGTGCTCCAACCCCTTGATCATTCTAATGGCCCTCCTCAGGTCCATGTCCTTCTTATTTGAGGGCTCCAGATGCAGTACTCCAGATGAGGGATCACCAGAGCAAATTGGCAGAATCACCTCTCTGGGTCCTCTGGCAATGCTGTATTTGGTGCAGCCCAGGATGTGATTCACCTTCTGGGCTGCAAGTGCACACTGCCTGCTCACATCCAGCTTCTCTCATCCATCAGCACCCCCAAGTCCTTTTCCGCAGGGCTGTTTTCTACCAGCTCATTCCACAGACTGTATTGATAGTGAGGATTTTTCTGGGCCAGGTGCACAACCCTGCACTTGCTCTTGTTGAACTTCATGAGGTTCACCTGGCCCAAACACTCCAGCCTGTCCAGGTCCCTCTGGATGACATCCCATCCCTCTAGTGTATCAACACCACCACTCAGCTCTCAGCTTGGTATCATCTGCTAACTTGCTGATGGTGCACTCAAGCCCACTAGGTCATTGATAAAAATACTAAACAGTACAGGTCCCAGTATGGACCCCTGAGGGACACCACTTATCACTGCTCTCCATCTGGAATTCAAGCCATTGAGCACCACCCTCTGGATGTGACCACCCAGCCAATTCTTTACTCGCTGAACAGTCCACCCATCAAATCCCCTATCTCTCCAACTTGGCAAGCAGGATGTTGTGGGGGACCAACAAATTCAATCGACTTCAGTCAAGCACAAGACTTGCTGGGTGATATGAGTTTTGATGTATAAACCAAATTCTAGTATTTCCACCTCATCCTACATGATGTTTTCATGTAAGATGGAAAATGACATGACAAAACCACAGGTGAGTGCAGTATTGTGTCTCCCTGCATATGAGGAAAAAGGTTTTGTTAGCTGAATGTGGTTAAGCTTGGATAAGCAACCATATACACAATTTTACTGCAGCTTGCCTGACACAGTTCTGGCACAGTTGCACAGTCTGTGAAGATGATCTTATCTCCGACCCATTTGGAGCTTACATATGAGGCCACACACTCTGGAGCGAGGAGAGTTTAGTCATGTAAATATTCTGGATCAGAGAAAAGGTGCTGGACAGGTTATTTGCAAGTGTAGGTGAGCTGTATGGTTGAAGCACGAGCATAGCATCAGATCAGTCAGAGTAGGCTAAGCCTACAGATTTTAAACCATACATAATCTGAAGGAGACCACCTCTCCCCAGAAGATCACACAGAGAATACCCTCCTAAAATTGGCACCGTCAGTATCTGAAAGTAGTTTTGGGGAGGTTGGCTGAACAGGCAGTGAAGAAGAATTACTGAGGGCCGAGGTTTATGTCTGTAGCTGGGCTCTTGCAGAATAAAAACAGAATAAATACTGCAATATAAAATGATACCTGAGCCCATCTGGATGTCAACTCCTGCACTAAGTCTGAATGTTACTGAGGAAGAAGAACAGTGTGGGCTCTTTATTTCTATTTGTGTTGGTCAATTCCTACACAAGCAGCCACAGAGCTTCTGAAAGGACTGTTTGGTGATCTGCACTGGGGTCCTGCATCTCTTCCCTCCCAGCTCAGAGCTAACAATGGAGACAGCTTATGGGGTAGCAGAAAGCAAAAGAGGAATGGACAGGGAAGATTTTTTTGCTTTTCAAGATATTACCTGCTCTTGATTGTCCTGATATGTTGACAAGAAATCATTAACTTATTTCATTAAATATGCTCTAAGACTTTAGGACTGCACAAGTCTTGTTCATGTGAAGGAGCAGTTGCGCACATGAATAGTCCTGGTAAATTACCAGTGAGCATGTTCGCATCTGTGCAAGTTCTATTCACATTATCAGGCTCTTTTAAGCTTTATTTGCATGGAGTAGCATGAAGAGTGTCTTTGCAATTCCCCACAGAGAATACACACACTTAATTTCTAGTCTGCAGACACACAAAAGGGAGTGAAAAAAAATAGTTTGCAGGAGGAGATATTTCTATTGTTATCTCCTTCTTGTTATTTTATTCCAAGAGCATTTATCTTATTACTTCTTACTAATCCTAAGTGCTTATTGCCAAGACAAATTTTAATTGACATCAGAATTTATCACTGCAATAAGATATGTACTACCATAAACTATTATTCCACAGAGCCATTAATAAGGTCTCCTTATGACTGACCAGAACAGTTTTGTGGACCATGCTTTATGCAGGCAGATGTTTTCAGGAAGAATTGGTGAGACCCCACCTGGAGTACTATGTCCAGTTCTGGAGCCCCTATTACAGGAAGGATCTGGACATGCCAGAGCATGTCCATGAGGATGATCAGAGGGCTGGAGCACCTCTCCTGTGAGGACAGACTAAAGGAGCTGGGGCTGCTCAGTATGGAGAAGAGAAGGCTCTGAGGAGACCTTGTTGGGGCCTTCCAGTACCTGAACAGGGCCTACAAGAAAGCCAGGGAGGGACTTTTTAGGGTGTCAATAATAGGACTAGGGGGAATGGAACAAAACCAGAAATGGGAAGGCTCAAATTGGATGTTAGGAAGTTGTTCTTCCCCATGAGAGTGGTGAGACACTGGAACAGGTTGCTCAGGGAGGTGGTGGAAGCCTCATCCCTGGAGGTTTTTAAGGCCAGGCTGGATGTGGCTCTGAGCAACCTGATCCAGTGTGAGGTGTCCTAGCCCATGGCAGGGCAGTTGGAACTAGATGATCCCTGAGGTCTCTTCCAACCCTAACAATTCTATGATTCTAACCCCAAGTACCCTGATGGACTATTCAAGGCAGAGGACAAAAAGGGAACTTAGGTAATGGAACATGTTCTCTTACTTTCTTTCACATGTAACCTAATTATGATCAACTGAATGCCACTTGCTAGTTATGGCAATCACTTTCCTAATTAATGGAATGTTTGTAATAGGGTTGTATAATTAACATTAGCTAGAAAATTGAGAAGAAAAGGTGTTGCAGAAGCAATACCTCAATGGCCACTCAACTAATTTTACACAAAGAAGAAAACATTGTTCCACCCTTTTTACTGGAGGAGAATCTTGGAAGACTGCTAGTGCCTTTTAGAAAATCATATGCATTTGAAAATAACAAGAAAAAATTGTCTTGTGTGTATTATGAATTCAACTTTATTAGATAGGTAGTGAAAACAAATTTTCACTACTCATGAGATACCAAAACTTGTTCAACACTGAGCATTTATCCAAAAGTATAAGGAAAAATAAAGTCAGTTTCAGAAATACTGTTTCACTGTTCTTGACATGCTACTATTACAGAGAAATGATTCAATATAGAAAGAAAAATTAAAAAATTAAAGAAACAAAAATCTACAGAAAGCAAGAAAGCAGTATCAGAGAGATGATGATATTACATAACAAAAACATGAATTAATCTCATATTAGCTTGCACAGAAAGCAATCAATTTTTTTTCCTATAGACATAGATCATATATGCTCACTTCTACATAAAAAGAAGTATGCTTAGGACTCCTTGTGTCTTTCTTCCTTGCAGCATCATTCTTCATAATCAGAAACATAGAATGGTCAGGCTTGGAAGGGACCTCCAAAGGCATTCCAGTCCAACCCTCTCAGCACTCAGCAGGGGCATCCTCCACTAGATCAAGGAGCCCAGAGCCCTATCAAGCCTCACCTTGAATATCTCCAGGGATGGAGCCCCAACCACCTCCCCTGGCAAACTGTTCCACTACCCTCACAGTCCAGAATTACGTTCTTAACATCCAATTTAAAGCTGATCTTCTCTACTTTGAAGCCATTGCTGGTTGTCCTCATTTTGATGTGGAACTTCCTGTGTCCCAGCTTACACCCATTGTTCTTCATCTTGTTACTGTGCACCACCACAAAGAAATGAGCTGCTGAAAAAGAAGTAAATTAAGCAACAGTCCATTTTCACATATTTACCTTTATTTCTTACAGGGGCACAGCAGAACTCCAAGAAGTTGTTCATTTGTTAAGGCAGTTGCCCTTTTTGTAGCTCAGAAGCCAAACTTGATTTTTGAAGTACTGTGAAAGCTTGTAAAGAAAAATCTCTTTAAATACAAGAGTCAGAAAATTGAGGTCAGTTGCTGAAAGAATCACCTGTAAATTCACAGATTGCTGGAAAAAAGTTACATCAGTAGACACAAGATTATGTGTTTCCATAGATATCAGTGCATTTGGAAACAAAGTTAGCTATTAACAAATGCCTTGCAGAAAATCAGGGAGTGGCAGGGGTTGGAAAGGACCTCCAAAGATCATCAAGCTCAGGTCTCCTAGAGTATCCTTCCTATCCTTTTTCTGAATCAACTTCTAGTGAGTCAGGCTACCAAATTAAACAAGACTATGGAGTTTTCTTCCTAGAATGACATAACTTCATATATAGTTAAGACAATAGGTCTTTCAGTTATGATTTTATGATTTTACTTCAGTGTTTCTACTATCTACACTTCAGACTGAGACTAACTTATGCTAAGCAATAGTATTTGAAGTGGACAAACTATTGTAAAAGTTGGAAGTGACCTCTAAAAACCATCGAGTTCAACCCCCACCCTGCATCCCCCACCACCAGTCTCCATCTTCTCAAGCCCAGCCAGCACCCGTGAACAATGTTGGAGAAGTCAGCAATCAGTGCCCTACCTGACCGGGGGGCCACCAGGCCCCCCGGCCTTTGTTGTCACCACCACCATCACCCGGTGCACACCACAAGGACTCACCAGCGATGAGAGGAGGATCCCTCAGCCCAGATGGGCTCAGCTTAGAGCTTCTGCTGCTCCTGGCGGGGATTAAATAGGGGAGTGGGCGGGGAGGGCAAAGTGGCCACACCTGGGTTGGGAGGAGACTCCAACAGAGCCCAGGTGCTCTGGCATTTGAGGGGGAAAAGGGGGCAGGTGTGTTGGAAAAGGGGCAGATCTGGTGGGAAATGGGAGGTGGTGGCAAAAAGAGGATTTTAAAGTAACTTTATGTTCCATAAAACTTTTGTAATGCACAACTGCAGTTCATGGTTTACTTTGCCTCCGTGCAAAAAGAACAAACCCATCAATACTTCATAAAATAAAGCACAAGGGTGGCTATTACAATGAAATCTTTCCATAATTATCAGTTTGCTTGAAGCCATTGCCTCTTGTCCTCGTTTTGAGGTGAAACTTCCTGTGTTCCAGCTTATACCCATTGTTCCTTGTCCTATTACTGTGCAGCACCACAAAGAACCTGGCACCTTCATCTTGACATGTGCCCCTCAGACACCAAAGGTGTTTAAAAAAAGATTGGTTGTGGCACTTGGTGGCATGGTTTAGCTGGTGTCGACGTATTAGGTCATAGGCTGAACTTGATGATCTCAGAAATCTTTTCCAGCCTCAATAATTCTGTGATTCAGTGAAAACTGAAGAGGCACTCAGATTGCAAACTGTGAGGCAACTGCATCAGCACCAACTAGCTCTGATCAGACTGCATGAGCTTTAGAGATGTTCAGCTAGATGTATTTCTGCTAACTAAAAAAACAAAAAAAAAATCATTAGCATTGCAGGCTTAGAATTATTACAGAATCATTAATGTCTGGACCCCTTTTTCACCCTGTGTGTCCCCAGGAAATCATACCAGGGCTGTGTAAAGTGGAGCCTTCTCACAGGAAAAGGACAAAAGAGTTTCTTAAGTGTGAGAGGTCTGGGTGGTCAAATATTACTTATGGCTCTTTCATGTCAATGGCATTTTCTGCTTCCAGATTGATGTTAACATGACAGCAGCCTTAATGAGAAACTTGGCAACATCCAAAGGATAAATGCTGTCAACATCAGTGTTTCCCCTATGTTACAAGATGGAAACTCTAGAGGAAAGGCTGAGAGAATTGGGCTTTTTCAGCCTGTAGAAAATGTTCAGGGGAGACTTTGCTACCATGTTCTAGTATTTAAAGAATGGCTGAAGAAAAAAAAAAAGGAAAAGTGGAGACTTCTTTTCTATAAGGAATCACATGGAAATAAGAGAGCAACAAGCGCAAGAGGAATATTATTTGGTGATTATAATCCACTGGAATAGTTTCCCTAGGGAAGTGAACAATTCTACAGGCACCTACTGAGAGAGTCTAGTGGAGATACAAGGATATGAAGGGACTTGAACACCTTTCTGTGAAGAAAGACTAAGGGCCCTGTGGCTCTTTAGTCTGGAGAAGGGAAAGATGAGACAGGTTCTTTTAAAGTCTCTAAGTATCTGAGGGGCACATGTCAAGATGAAGGCGCCAGGTTCTTTGTGGTGCTGCACAGTAATAGGACAGGGAACAATGGGTATAAGCTGGAACACAGGAAGTTTCACCTCAAAACGAGGACAAGAGGCAATGGCTTCAAGCAAACTGATAATTATGGAAAGATTTCATTGTAATAGCCACCCTTGTGCTTTATTTTATGAAGTATTGATGGGTTTGTTCTTTTTGCACGGAGGCAAAGTAAACCATGAACTGCAGTTGTGCATTACAAAAGTTTTATGGAACATAAAGTTACTTTAAAATCCTCTTTTTGCCACCACCTCCCATTTCCCACCAGATCTGCCCCTTTTCCACACACCTGCCCCCTTTTCCCCCTCAAATGCCAGAGCACCTGGGCTCTGTTGGAGTCTCCTCCCAACCCAGGTGTGGCCACTTTGCCCTCCCCGCCCACTCCCCTATTTAATCCCCGCCAGGAGCAGCAGAAACTCTAAGCTGAGCCCATCTGGGCTGAGGGATCCTCCTCTCATCGCTGGTGAGTCCTTGTGGTGTGCACCGGGTGATGGTGGTGGTGACAACAAAGGCCGGGGGCCTGGTGGCCCCCCGGTCAGGTAGGGCACTGATTGCTGACTTCTCCAACATTGTTCACGGGTGCTGGCTGGGCTTGAGAAGATGAAGACTGGTGGTGGGGGATGCAGGGTGGGGGTTGAACTCGATGGTTTTTAGAGGTCACTTCCAACTTTTACAATAGTTTGTCCACTTCAAATACTATTGCTTAGCATAAGTTAGTCTCAGTCTGAAGTGTAGATAGTAGAAACACTGAAGTAAAATCATAACTGAAAGACCTATTGTCTTAACTATATATGAAGTTATGTCATTCTAGGAAGAAAACTCCATAGTCTTGTTTAATTTGGTAGCCTGACTCACTAGAAGTTGATTCAGAAAAAGGATAGGAAGGATACTCTAGGAGACCTGAGCTTGATGATCTTTGGAGGTCCTTTCCAACCCCTGCCACTCCCTGATTTTCTGCAAGGCATTTGTTAACAGCTAGCTTTGTTTCCAAATGCACTGATATCTATGGAAATACATAATCTTGTGTCTACTGATGTAACTTTTTTCCAGCAATCTGTGAATTTACAGGTGATTCTTTCAGCAAGTGACCTCAATTTCTGACTCTTTATTTAAAGAGATTTTTCTTTACAAGCTTTCACAGTACTTCAAAAATCAAGTTTGGCTTCTGAGCTACAAAAAGGGCAACTGCCTTAACAAATGAACAACTTGTTGGAGTTCTGCTGTGCCCCTGTAAGAAATAAAGGTAAGTATGTAAGGAAGGACTCTTAACTTACTATTTCTTAGCAGCTCTTCTCAGTGAGGTCAAAATGAAACATGTGTTGTGATATCATAACTATTTTATCACTACAAATTTATGTTTCAAGCCTTGCTGCAGTCGAGAGTTTGTACACATGTGGAAGAGTTGGTGTTTGCTTTCTAGCATGTCTTTAAAGTGACAGCTGAGGTTTTCAGTCACAACTGTCCTTGTAGAGCCCAAGCTGCCCTTCTTGTATTTCACAACTTTTATCCACACTTCCTGCACAGCTTGGAGATTTGATAACTTGGGGTGGAATAGTTTTAGTTATTGATATGAACTAGAGCATAGGATGTTCTGTTTCAACACGAGGAGGAATTTCTTTACTGTTAAGGATCAGGAGCACTGGAAAAAGCTCTCTAGAGAGGGTGTGGAGTCTCCTGTGGAGATTTTCAAGTTTCTTCTGCATTCAATCTCGTGTAACCTTCACTAGATTCTATGCTCTGGCAGAGGGGTTGGACTCAATGATCTCTGGAGGTCCCTTTCTACCTCTAATATCCTGTGATGAGAAACAAAATAGTTGGGACTTGTTATTCTAGAGTCCTATATTTGTTTCAGAGGCAAATTTGACACCTAACAACCAAGTTTAGAGGAGTATCTGGAAATTCAATACCACAAGTAGAAAGGGATTTGTTTTTTTCTATTGTATGTCTACTGGTTGTATAAATTAATATTTTTCTTTCTCTTTCTGCATTAAAAATGCTTTGAAATATTACGGAATTAATGAGACTGGAAAAGACCTCTAAGATCAAGTGCAGCCTGTGACCAAACACCAGGACATCATCTAAACCATGTCACCAGGTGACACATCCAATCTTTTCATGAAGACCTCCAGGGACACTGACTGACACCTCCCTGTGCAGTCTATTCCAGTGCCTAATCACCCTGAACCTATCTTGAAGTGGAAATGAGTACCATGTTGATACAGTATTCCAGATGTGGCCTCACCACAGCAGAGTAGAGAGGGAGGAGAACCTCTCTTGACCTACTGACCACACCCCTTCCAATACACCCCAGAATGGCATTGGCCCTCTTGACCACAAGAGCACACTGCTGGCTCATGGTCAACTTCCCATCCACTAGGATCCACAGATCTCTTTCCCTGCTCTCATAGGTCAGGCCCCAAATTATATGGGTACCTGGGGTTGTTCTTTCCCAGGTGCAAGACTCTACACTTGCCCTTGTTGAGGTTCATTAAGTTTCTCCCCTTCCATGTCTTCTGCCATTCTCAGTCTGGCTGAATGGCAGCATAACCCTCTGGTGTGTTAGCCACTCCACCCAGTTTGGTGTCATCAGCAAACCTGCTGACAGTGCACTCTGTACTCTCATGCTGGTCATTGATGAATATATTGAATTGTACTGATACCAGCACTGACCCCTGAGGGACTCCATTGACCACACCTCTGACTACTTTCCTTCAACCAGTTCACAATCCACATGGCTACCTGATTACCCAGACCACACTGCCTCAGTTTAGCTGCAAGGATGATTTGGGAGATGGTGTTAAATGCTTTATTGAAATCAAGATAAACCAAATCCATTGCTCTACCATCATCTCTCTACCTGGTGATGTTATCATGCTGGTCAAACATGACTTCCCTTTGGTGAAACCATGGCATTGTAGAAAGTTTTAAAGAATTTATCAATATCAATGCCAAGCAAAATTAATTTGTCTTGTGTAGTTACTTCTAATGTTGCAATGACAAGGATGTGCTTTGGACACTCTGGTTTTTGAAGTAATGGAGTGAGAATGCACATATGCTTCACTTGTTTGTGTTGAAGCTGATGAAGCTTTTCCCCAGTGGCTCTGTTTGTTCTCAAGTGTTATTAGAAGTTGTTCAGCTTAGTAAGGCCCATGTCACAGTTTCTGAGAGGAAGAAACTATCCACAGAAGTCAACAAATAATGGAGAAATTCATGTTGGCATGACTGAGTAAACATCTCAATGCCACTGATGATAGAATAACAACCATGAAATACTTTGAGTTGGAAGGGGCATTTAAAAGTCATCTAGTCCAAACACCTTAACAACCTACTTGAGAATTTTGGTTTCAGAATTGAAGAGAGATCATGAGAAACACCTGTGGCTGAAACTCAATTTGTGGGTGCCCAAGTATGGGTGGACTTGTGCAAGTCTTGCCAAATCTGAGGATAGCCTCAAATCAGGGTAACACGCATATCAAGGATGACAAGTCAATCTCAGACTCTGTCCTGAAACTTCTGACGTATGACCAGCTCCTGAAAAACCCTTTTATGATTACAACCTGCTGAAAAACATGCCAGGAAAAGCTAGAAGAACAAATGCAAGTGTCATAGATTGAGTTGAACTTGCTGCTATTATTCATACCATGCTGCGCTTGTGCCAGCTGCAAAAATGAAAGTCCTAACTGGAACGAAGTAGTATGGGGTTTGAAGTTTGCAGAATCCACCAC
Organism: Colaptes auratus; assembly: GCA_015227895.2. Classification (NCBI taxonomy): domain Eukaryota; kingdom Metazoa; phylum Chordata; class Aves; order Piciformes; family Picidae; genus Colaptes; species Colaptes auratus. The sequence goes on from CM037636.1 coordinate 12,951,141, forward strand.
TCCCTATAAACCCTGGAATAGCAGTGGAGCTGGTAATCTGCCTCATGAATGTCCTAGGCTTGTCTTCAGTGAGCCTGTTTTTCCCCTCTTCCCCTTCAAAATTAAAGACCTATTAACCAACCCTGCTTCTTATTGCCCCAGGATTCTTTTTCCTCTTAGAGACAAGCATTTCCTATCTACAGTCAGCAGGCCTGGGCTCTTGCAGAATAGCACATCAAAGAACCCAATATCCTGCCAGTGGCACCACTCCCATAGCCAGGCATTAGTCTGCTGGCTTTTCATGTTCATGCCTTCATCAGACATAGCTAATGGTGGGACAGAAGAAGAGTATGATGTCATACAATGAACTATGACAAAACATTAGAGAGGTTAACAGGTCACCTAATTCTGTGATCCTGTCAGCAGTCTGATGAATATTTTAATGAATCCTCTGTTTTTATTTAACATGCAATGGGGGATTGTCTGACACTTTGTAAGTGACATCATCCTGATTTCCAGAATTCTGGACAGCGATAGTAAATCCATACACAAACCATCAACAACACATCTGTTTCCCCATTCACATCCATAGTCAAATGGAAAGGTTTGGCATGAATAGTTTTGTAAGCACTTTTCAGAGGGACTTTTTTTTTTTCTCCCAAAGTTGTATGGCCAGAGAAAAATGAGGCCTCTTAAATCTTTTGACAGCATTTGTGCAAAGCAACTGGTTTTCTTCTGTTTGGCTATTTGAACACCATCTGCCACAATGAGCATCACATGCTCATTCTTCCTTGTTCTAACTTTGCAAACCAAAATCTGCTTCAAACAGAAAAGTAATATTGAGGAGCCTTGTATTTAGTTGTCTTGTAATGTGGTTTATCAGTGGGAGCAGTTCCATACTCAGCTGGACCTCTGCCATTTCCTCAGTTGACATCAGCAGGAGAATCTTTTCTCAAAGATATAGAATCTAAAAATGACTCTTTAGACATGCCCCAGATGTAACAGGGCTTCAGTGAGGTGAAGTCATCACTGGTCAATTATCAAACATAGACTGAGAAATACCTTAACTTTAGAGATGACACACAGAATGATGCTCCAACTTTGGAGCATATGCTTCATCATTTCAAAATAGTTTCAACAAAACTTCCATTTCATATCTATTTTCAGCTTGCTTACACACTGATAGAGTCATGCACATATTTTTCTTTCTTTGGAATTTATTTTTTTTCCTTTTGCTCCCAGAAGCAGGATTTGGAACATCTCTTCTCCCAGGAAAGGCATGTTTAGAAAAGTATGATTTTTGCCTCATTTCACAAGCCATTGGTGATTGTCAGCACCTGCAACAAATGCTTGACAATACCCTTAACTACTTAATCTGATGAAACCAAATCAATACAAAATCCTAATTTAGGTTCCATAGGGTCTTAAGCAGAAGTATCCTGCTACCCACACCTGGCTCCCTGTTCTTACTGATGCTTTGGGGCACACCTGTGAGACACACAAGTGCTCAGGTCAATGATGAAAGGTATGACCCTGCTGGCCCCGTATTTTGAAACATGCCAGAAGCCTGTGTACAAATAGCACTCTCTTCCTCACTTCACAAATTTCAACAGTTTAACAAGTCCCTGAAGTGAGGCAGAATGCAAAGCCTCATCCAAAGCAACACAACATGAAGCTGGAAGCCCTCTGGAGATCTGCAGCCCGCCAGTGCCTCCACTCTGCTGATCTTGTCCAAGGTGCACTGAATGAAGGTCAATCTTTCAATTAATGCCTATTTCACCGTAACAAATTGCAATTTTTTTTAACTGAATTGATATGATATAGGATACCTTTTCTATTATTAATAATTTAAAGGTTCCATCTTTATTCCCTTATCCAATAGCCCACTTTAAAGCAACAGTGGAGAATACTAATAGGGCTACTTTCGCATGGGAGAGGCTCGTGTAAGAAAGAGTACCTATAATAAGGTTCAGTGTGAGGCATAGATAATCCCTAGGTACTTTGTGATATTTGATTTAATTTGTGGTCCTTTGCAAAAGAGGCAAACATGCCTGAACCTGATAAATGTCCTGTAAGAGAAACAAAAATGTCTATTGGCCAGTGGAAGAAAATTACTCCCAAGGGATATGTTGCTTTAAGAAGGAATATTTTTCATACCCAACTTATTTCTAACAACAGGATGAGTTACAGGAAGAGCTAGACAAAGGTCAGGTTTAGGTGACTCTTCATAACTCTTCTATTTAAGTCTAATAAAGTTTTAATAAGAACAAATTTTGACCAGTGTCTTATTAACTATCAGCAGTTTTGGAGTGGTTTAAAGCACTTCTACCTTTATGTTTATCAAACATTTCAATAGACTTCAGAATTTCTTTACAATTTCTTTTTTTTTTTTTTCATTATAAATTTTGGGATCTTGAACTTGCTTGTCTACACATAAATTACTGATGCAAACAGCACTGCAGTGAGCAGCACTGCAGCTAATGCAACACATCTTACGATTGCATTCTTCGAGGCTCAGACCAATATTGATGTCAGACCAATAAAGACGTCAGGGGACATCTTTAATAAAGACAGTAAGTAATGTTTTTCAGCTGCTGTTTGTTGAACAAAAAGGATATTTCTCATCAGCACAAACTACACTTAGCATCCAAACTCCTGCTATGTGCTGATCCTGTGAAAGAAGAAAGGGGGTCAACAGCTTGAGAATTCTTTGCATTGTTCCATGAGATTTTTTTTTCCCTTTGTCCCTTCCTGTTTGGCTTCACCTACCTTGTACTTTGTAGATATTCAAACACTAAATTCCTGGAGAATAAATACTGATACATCTAATAGTGTGATTTTATTAATTTTTTTTTCAATTCTAAGGCAAGACTTCTTGTTCATAGGCACAAACAATTCTTTTGATTTTTATTCTTTTTTAATGTCTTTGCTGATATGATCTTCAGTGCATTCATCAAACAAGGATTCTAGGTTCTGCCTTAATCTGCCCAGCTATTCAGATGCCTATTCAGGAAGCAATTGGCTGTTTCCTTCACAGATAGAGAACACCACCCACCCCACTGTCTGCAGAACTTTAAATTTTTTTGAGCTGGGATGGAACTAGCTGAATATCAGTGAAACTGGTAGAGTAAACCAGACATTTCATATAACAAGTGCAGAGGATCCTGAGACTAAAAATATAATCTGTTGATGGTAATAAATGAAGGAAAATCTTGAAAGGCATCTTGATGATTTGTGTAACTGGGCTATTTCAGCTGCCCTTATTCAAACTTTAAAGAGGGGAAGCACCTAGATGTTTTCAGTTTGTGAATGTCATGACACTGATGTTGATGATACAGCATATACTGAAAGAATATAGTACAGAAGACGTCAGATACCTCAGAAGTGAGATGTCTAGTGTCCAGTAGAATGACAGTCCTGCTTCCCCTAACATAAACCAGTATATTCTCCCCTTCTAATGAGCTAAATCAGGAATAATGTACCAGGAATTATTTTACTAATGAATGTATGTCTGGAGAAAAAAGGTAAACATAAAGGGAAGAAGTGCTTGAAGAATGACAATGTAAAGATATCTTTCATGCCTTGGTGTTATGGCTTGAAGCCTTAAATCACTGGGAAATGAAATGACTCTGCTTGTCCTATCCTCCTGGTGAAAGTGGCTGACAGAAGGACTTCATCACGCACACACACTTTATATAAATGCTCAGAGAAGACCTGCACTAATCTCACTTGTTATCACCAGCACTGAAATGCTGCTCTTCCTTTTATTCTCTTCAATATTTACTGCAAGCAGCTTCAAGCTTTTCTCATTAACCTCTCTTTTCTATACTTATCAGCATCTTTTCCGCATTGTTGGGGCCTTTTTCCAAACAATTGTTTGAGGGGAGGGAAAAGCCAAAGCAATAATGGGCTCAGGGTCACAATTGAAACTGCTCCATATATATAAGCAAACCTGAAACAGTAAACTGAGAAAGAGAGAAGGAAGGAGAAGGACAGAAAAGAAAATGCTGACTTGGGTCAAGGGTCAGCTCTCTGATCTTATTGTTAGCGCCTCTGCCTTTTGCGTTATGGAATTTGTCTTTCATTACCCTGTCTGCCACTCCTGTCAATACACCCTGAAAAGACTTCTCAATAGGAAATTGTAAAGTTCTGGTTGAGGTAACAGGGAGAACTGCCCGTTGAAGCCAGCGTGCAGCCCACTGTCATTTCCTGGGCCTCTGGTGTGGTGCTGATCTTTTCTCAGGTCGCCTAACAGAGCATCAACAGTAACTGTGAGAGAAGAGGGGTTACACAGACCTCCTGGTAAATCAACGCAAACAGGGCATCCCTGATACTTGACTTAATGTGTGACCAATATGTGAATATCTCAGGTGCTTCTAAGGTAAACACAATTAAAAAATATGAATAAATAAGAATATTAACATTAATTTGTTTCACTGAAAGAGAGAACCAATGCTCTTGTGAACCAGGGGTGGGGTAAAATGAAAGCTCTGTGCTAACAGGAACTTTATATATCATGTAATATGTAGGTACCTTATACTGGTTTACCTCCTCTAACTTCTTTCCTGTAACTGACCAGGGATTTCCATCACAGTTAAGATACTTACAATCTCCCTGACATTTGTACTATATCAATCTATACTGAAGATCTTTCTATTCAAGTAGTCAATTGTCACTAGCACTGCTGAATATCACAAGGAAGTTTTTATTTATGGAGGAGAATACTCTTATTTTCTTAACTCCAAAAAATTACTTGACTTGGGAAAATCAACTTAATTTTTTACCAACCGAGTCAGTGTAGGGTAATGAGAAATAAATCCAAATCTTTAAACACTTTTCCCCACCTCTCCTTTCCTCCTGGACTCAACCTCACTCCAGATTTGTCTACCTTCTCCCCACAAGCAGAGCAGGGGTACAGGGAATAGGGGTTACAGCCAGTTTACTGTACATTTTAGCTGTTAATTCCTTCCTCCTCACGCTTTTTCCATGCTCCATTGTGGGGTCACACCCATAAAAGACAGACCTCCATGAACTTTTTCAATATGAGTTCTTCCTACAGGCTGCAGTTCTTCACAAACAGCTGGCAGTGTGGGTGCTTTCCCTGGGACACAGTCCTCCAGGAACAGAGTGCTCCAGTGGGAATCCCCCACAGGGTCACAAATTCTGCCCTCAAACCTGCTCCAATGCGGGCTTCTGTCATTCCATGGCTCCACAGGTCACAGCCTGCTCCAGTTCAGGCTTTCCCTGAGGTCACAGACTCCTTTGGAAGCATTCACCTTTTCTGCCACATGGTTATCCATGTGTTGCAGAGGGCTCTACTCCACTGTTAAACACTATGTTCAACAGGGGAATAGTGTGCCTCACCATAGTGTTCACCACAGGCTGCAAGGGAATCTCCACTCTAGCACCTGAAGCATATCCACCCCATCTACCTGACCATGGTGTCTTCAGAGTTGTTACTCTCACATAGTCTCTTTTCCAGCTGTCATTGCACTTGGGCAGCAGCAGCATTTTCCCTATCTGAAATATATTATCACAGAGCTGCTAGTGCTGTCACAGATGGGCCAGTGGTGCAGTCACAGGGGAAGCTTGCATTGGCTTCTCATAAAAGCCCTCTGTAGCCCTTTTACTAGCAGTACACACAAAAACAATACACCTGTTAAGGAGGATGAATTAACAACTCTCACAGGATCAAGGGAAGCTCTACATGATGGGGAAACTGCCTTTTTTCCCTAAAATTGGTATGTTCTAGTTAAAAACAAAATTAATTTCGTCAATTCCTATGATTTTTCTTTGGCATGAAGTCAGGCTAGATAACCACAATGATTCTTTGCATCCTTACAAATCTAAAGTTTGCCTTCAAAAGAAGAGCTCTCTATTCTTATTTGTAACCCTGAAGGACTTATTGATTCTCATCTCAGAGGTATTCGATGTGTACAAACCAATGTGCTTCACAAATTCAGCTTCATAAACAGTTGTGCACTACAATCTACTGCACTTACTAAGGTGTAGTTACTGACTGCTCATCATTAGGACAGACCACCCTGCTTCCATAGATAGGTGTATTTACCAAACCTCAGTATTTGAGGAGTTGAAAACAATAAAGCCCTTCAGTGACACCAGTGTAGAATCACAGAATTATTAGGGTTGGAAGGGACTTCAAGGATCATCTAGTTCCAACCTCCCTGCCATGGGCAGGGCCACCTCACACTACATCAGGTTGCTCAGAGCCCCATCCAGCCTGGCCTTGAAAACCTCCAGGGATGGGGCTTCAGGGATGGACCACCCCCTGAGCAACCTGTTCCAGTGTCTCACCGCACTCATGGTGAAGAATTTCTTTCGACCATCCAATTTGAAACTACCCCCTTCTAGATTCACTCCATTTTGCCTGGACATATCGCTACCCAACATCTTAAAAAGTCCCACACCAGCTTTTTTGTAGGCCCCTTTAAGATACTGGAGGGCCACAATAAGGTCCCCTTGGAGCCTTCTCTTCTCCCCATTGAATGGCCCCAACTCTGTCAATGTGTCTCCATAAGGAGAGGTGCTCCCACCCTCTAATCATCCTTGTAGCCCTTCTCTGGATACATTCCAGCATCTCCAGATCCCTCTCGAATTAGGGGCTCCAGAACTGGATGCAGTACTCCAAGGGGGGGTCTCACCAGAGCAGAGTAGAGGGGGAGAATCACCTCCCTTGACCTGCTGGCTTTGTTTCTCTTGATGCAGCCCAGGATGTGACTGGCTTTCTGGGCTGCAAGTGCACACTGCTGGCTCGTGTTGAGCTTCTCATCCACCAGCACCCCCAAGTCCTTTTCTTCAGGGCTGCTCTCAAACAGGAAAGAATAATATTGTATCTTAGGAGAGGCCACTTCAGCCACTTATTTGTATCTTACTGGTAGGTAAAAAGTCTAATTGAGCTCAAAAGTCTAACTGTGCCAACCGTACACAAAAGCGAATTTCACTCACAGCAATTCCACTAACCAATTCACCAACAGATGTTGTTTTACGGGGAGATCTATTAAATGAATTTGTCCTTCATTAAGAGACACCATGTCATAAAGTTTTCCCCAATAGCTTTCCAAAGCACACTTGCTCCCAATTTGGTGGAAGCCCAGTCTTTGCTATAAAGCGCAGAATACTTGGCTGCGAACTGAAAATATATAGTGAGCAAGAAACACTTTTTAATTAATATAAAAGAAGTAGTTGTATTATTAACAGTGGTACTGGGAAAAAGTCAGTTTTATTTTTCCTCCTGAATTATTATTATATGTCTCCCATTGCTGGCATTTTCTTTGAAATAATTGTCCTTTTTCCAAAAGGTAATGGATACTTTTACCTTCCATACTTTCCCTTTATGAGCATTTATAAGCCTCACTGCACATACTTTATCCAACAGGTAAGGTTCTACCTTATAAAAAAGCAATTTAGCTTTATAGATTTGGCAATGCCCAACACTTGGTTAAATGAAGGGTGCCTCATTTAAGAAATGGCATATCTGAAAGGGCTTGTTATCGCAGCTTTAAATCAGTGTTAAAACAGCATCCAGTACACTGCTTTGATATGAATGGAAACTATTGCTTCTGGAATAGCCTCATACTGCTGGGTGCCTGGAAACCTTTGAGTTTATGCTTCAGTTTAGCTGGACTGAAGTTGGTGCATATCCTCAGGATGATGATTTTTTTTTTTTCTTTTTAATGTGTTCTTTTGTATAGGAAAACATTTGTGCAGAAATGGGATACATTATTTGCTCAAGTTTTTTTAAAATGCATTGCTTTCCAAAAGAAGGGACTTCAAAGGAAGCATTTCTGGAGCAAGGTTGAGTCATAATGAAACTTCACCGTTTTAAATGTTGTGTTTTCTGTATTCCAATTTTAATCAATTTAAAATTCAAACATCCCCAAATTGGTTTCGTTTGAAAGAAAAACAAGTCAGAAATGGCAGGAAGTGGTAATTAAATATTAGGCCTTCTAATGTTAATGAGATGAACATTTTGTAATAACCCTAGGTTGTTTTATATTATTAAGTTGGTAGAAAATACAATACAATAAACCAGGTTGGAAGAGACCTTCAAGATCATCACATCCAACCTATAACCAATCCAACCCACCCCAACAACTAGCCCATGGCACCAAGTGCCCCATCAATCTCCTGAACACCTCCAATGATGGTGACTCTACCACCTCCCCGGGCAGCCCATTCCAATGAGCAATCACTCTCTCTGTATAGAACTTCTTCCTAACATCCAGTCTAAACCTCCCCTGGCGCAGCCTGAAACTGTGCCCTCTTGTTCTGGTGCTGGCTGCCTGGGAGAAGAGACCAACCTCCACCTGTCCACAACCTCCCTTCAGGTAGTTGTAGAGAGCAATAAGGTCACCCCTGAGTCTCCTCCCAGCTCCCTCAGCCTCTCTTCATGGGGCTTGGGTTCCAAACCCCTCACCAACTTTGTTGATATATGCAGATACTAGGGCATTTGAGGGTTACTTTGTCATCCATGCTTATATTTTTTAGAACATTAAGTGATTGACTTTAAAAGATAATCTATTAAATGGAATGTGAGGACCTATGCACATTTTTAACCTTAAAAATAATTTCTGTATTTTCATCTAGCACACAGTTTGAGGGAACTTGCAAAACTCTTGCAGCTTTATTGGTTTGGGTTTATTTTGGTTGATGTTGTGGGGAGTTTTTGGTTGCTTTTGGGGGGTGGTTGGTTGGTTTGTATGTGTGGGGGTTTGTGTTATTGTTGTTTTGTTTGCTTTTTGTCAGGGAGTAATTTAAAATTAATGTAACTTTATGTTATGTTGAGCCTTTTTGTCGTTTTGTTGTTTGGGGTTTTTTCCAGAATTAGAACATGGCTGTTTGGCATGTTTGTTGCTGTGGGCTGGAACTTCTTTGTCTCTTAATGATAATATAATTCAAAAAGGAACTGATGATCTTAGATCTTAGTCTTCAAGGTAAAATCTCTCCATACTTTTGAAACATTCACCAGATATCCAATACTTTTCGGCTTATTTGTTCTGGCGATCCTTTAGCAATAACAAAGTTGGTGAAGTTTATTATGGTCTTTTTAAAACAATTCATCTACCACTTCTTTAGAGCTGTTGTCCCCCATAATCCTCTCTTGTATACCACTGACAGAGTGACCTTCATACTCACTTGCTCATCCATCATACAGTGAACTTTTTACTTTACACTATGCTCATCCTTTCCCAGTAAGGAAAACCTTTGTCCGTCTTCCACTTTGCAATTCACTAGAGATTCTGTACTTGTGCAAATGTGTATCGGAAATGAAAAGGGGAGGAGTTGAAAAAGATCACTAGTTCAGCACCTTTGAAAGTTAGTGCAGATGGCTACCTTTAAAGCACATCTACCATTCTCATTAGTAGTGCTTTAGCTGATAAGCTCCCCCCAGTTCGTGCTCCTCCATTTGACAGAAGCTACCTAGTGAATCAGTAACAGTGAACGACTCTGACATTTGAGACATGCGCTTCCTCTCTATTGCAGGATACTCTCTGCGTTTGCCTCACATGCCTAAATTTAACTATCCCAATGAAAAGAGTTTGTTTTTTTTTAATCATAAACAAACTGTTTAAATGAAACATATTAAAGAATAAATGTAAAAAGGTACTTCCTGTCTTTTGCAACTGGCAAATCTTGCTTTCAAAGACGCTACACAAAACGTTATGAGAGACAGAGTATTACCCCTGTCCATGTATTTATGCACAAGGTCTTGGGTGCACGGGCACTAAATATGTCTGGCTTCTCCAGAGAACAGGCAAAACCAGTCATTTTCAGTGCAGTTCTATTTGTGTTTAAATCTTTTTCCTCTGTTCTTCTTGATGTGACCCTTGACTAAAATCTAATCTCTTTTATTTTTTAAATCATCTGTCCAACTGCTTAGACTATATGGATATAGAACCAACATCAATGTCTATGTGGTGCCCATGGGAAAATAAAGGGGGGGGGGGGGAGGAAGTTTACTCTTAAAATGGCACAATTGCATAGAACAGGAAGTGAGATATTGGATTCCTATTACTGGATATTATTTTATCATTAGTGGGTCTTATTTTTGGAAAAGGTTTAAAATAACATACACTTACTAAGTCTTTTAATTTATATATGAGAGATTAAATCATGGAAAGACCTCAGTTTTCTGAAAGGGAGCTATATTAACTATAGCAAAATATACAGCAAACTTCAACTTAAGTAGACTTTGTTATGCTTTACAGTTTGTTTAGTTTGCTTTGTAATATAAAAGTTGGACCCCAAATGTTTTCTACTTGCTATTTGTTATCACAATTCTATGCCTGCAAGTTTGCCTTAAAAGCTTCACTTACAAAACATTACAAATTAGCTACTTACCAAGAATTTAGATGCTTTATTTCTTAAAAAATGACAACAGCAACAAGAACCAAAACCAAAACAGAAATAAACAAGAAAATAAGCCAACACATAGGTGCTAATACGTAAACCTTCAAAAGCTTTCTATCTCAATCGTATACATTTCATTGTTGTCAATGTTTTTAGTTTAAAATTTGTGCTTTTGTGCTATTTGTGTCTAAATAGAGGAAAAATGGAAGCAAAACAATTGTAATGGAAACCCTAAGCATCAAGAGAAGTACTAATAAAAACAAGGAGAACTTTGTCAGATGCTGATTTTTTGTTTGTTTGTTTTTTTTTATGACACTCCTTCCTCCTGGGTTTGCTGTAAATTAACTTCTCTATATGCTTTTGAGATACAGGCTTGGGGAGAGTGCTTCTTCCCTCATTTTAAGTGTAAATTGTACAACTAGTTCACAAGAAATGATGACACAGATTTGCAGAGTGAGCTTCACTGGGCTGAGAAAATTGCTTGAGGTAGGCACCTAAAAACTACAAATTAATTTGAAACATCTCTTTAGATTGTAGTTGTTTAGGGCTCATTTCCACTTCAGTGGGATGAAATCTTTGCTGTCCACAGAACAGAAGTAACTCTTAGTACCAGTGGACCCCAGTGTAGAAGCTATTCCTCATTTCTACTGATCAGCAAAATAAATTGTTGTCAAAATGGGCATGAGCTTCTGCTGGGAGTTAAGCAACTAAGAGGAGGTATACAACATTTGTGAGGGAAGTAGACTCATTGCTTCTCCTGAAGGTGACAACCACTTGTACTTAACTTGACTTGTTCACTTGCCTGAATTTTGAGGCCCTATTCCCCAGATGAGAGACTCAATACACACAAGAAATCAATTTGCCCCTCATCAATGTAACTGGGAGGTTAAAGGTCAGGATTTCCTCCCCAGTATGTTAATGCCACAATAAGAAATTACAAAAGTGTTGCATGTCACCCAAAGACAAAGTCTCCTTTACAATGTCGACAAAAACATCAGCTACTGAGAATTTTAGCTTAACTCTTGAAATTAATCTATTTGCAACTAATGAAGTCAGAGAGGACTTCTATTAGTTATGTAAGCAAATGTCCATTCATTTACACAACCTGCACATAGGGTGAATAACAGATTTTTAATAAATGAATAAAATTACAGCATTTATAAAGGGATTGACTGCAACAGGAGGCCAGCTTCAAGCATGGAAGAAGCATAGCACCAAATAGACTGAGGTAATGCTGGTTTTGCTGTTTTTCTGCCTCGTCTCTCAATCTTAAGTCAGCTGAGCAGCAGCTTTCTTAGTGGGAAAAAGCAGAAGGAGGTCAGGCGGAATGACCTTCCTATTTTGTCTCCCAGTGGCCTGCCTCCCATTTACTACACATTTTGACATCCTTAAGTAGATATCTCTTTAAGGGTTCATTCAGTACAACAAACTGAATGCAGGCAAAGGAAAGGGGGATGGGGAAAGAAGTATACACTGTAGGCCTCATATTGAACATAAGACACTCATTATCCATAAATGCTCTTACCTTTTCAGCCATGAATCAAAACTTACTCCATGTATTCAAAAAATGATAATTTACATTTGTCTGCTAAACTATTTCAGTTTTCACTCAAGAGAAATAGGGCATATTCTAAAATGAGTCCTGGAGTTAGATTCCACTGACTCTATTCAGATTTTCTAATTCATCAGTAGTATTAACATTAACTTGACTAATGAATGAAAAGTGAGGAATGTTTATGTGTAATGTACCTAACACATCCATACAATGCATATATAAGAAAAAATCATTGAGTGGTTGTGGTGGAAGATATGTGTGATAAAGGGAACTATGACTTGGAGAATATTATTTCAAGATAGTTGTGGGAAAGTTCCAGATGTTTTACATAATTTTAAAGAGCTTTTTTTCAATTTGTAAGTTACACAATTTCCAGTTTCTTAACATTATCCATAATTAACTTGGTCAAATATTATGCTATGCAAATAAATTTTAAAGTATTAGATGTAACCCACCCCTTTAAGTAATCAGGACCATAAATTTCAACACCCTTTACTCATTGGAAGTACCTATTTTCACCTGTGATCCCACAAAAAAAGAAAGTTGAAAGATGTGGTAAGAATTTAAGACTGCAGTCATCAGTGAAGCACTTTACAAGAAAGTGGATTTACAAGATTCAATAGGACTGTGAGACATATGCAATATGAAAATCATAGAATCATAGAACCATTAAGGTTGGAAAAGTCCTTCGAGATCATCAAGTCCAACCATAACCTAACTACCGCTGTAACTAAACTGTATCCTGAAGCACTACCTATGCACACTTCTTGAACACGCCCAGGAAAAGGGACTCCACCACCTCCCTGGGCAGTCTGTTCCAATGCCTCACTGCTCTTTGGGAGCTACAGTATAAGAATCATAGAATCATAGAATCAATAAGGTTGGAAAAGCTCTCAAAGATCATCAAGTCCAACCTGTCACCCAACACCTCATGACTACTAAACCATGGCTTCAAGTGCCACGTCCAATCCCTTTTTGAACACCTCCAGGGACAGCCACTGTTGATTGTCCACCATGGTCCAACTGCATCCCCTGAGCCAGGAGCAGTGATTTCCCAGAGGTTTCAGAGCCATGGGGAGGGTGGGCATTGAGGTCCTCAAGTGTGTCCAGAGAAGAGCAACAAGGCTCATGAGGGCATGTGGTATGAGGAATGACTGAGGGAGCTGGGGTTGCTTAGTCTGGAGAAGAGAAAGCTAAGGAGAGATCTTATTTACAGCTATCTAAAAGTAGGTTGTGTGTGAGGCTGATGTTGGTCTCTTCTCCCAAGTAACTAGTGGCGGGACAAGAGGAAATGGGTTTAAGTTGTGCCGGGGAAGTTTAGATTGAATACTAGGAAAAATTTCTTTACCTGCTGCTGGAGAGTTTTTAGTTTTCCTGAATATTTATTAGTTCCTTCTTGGTTTGTCACAATATTAGTGTGCCCAGGAGGCCAAGAGGGCCAATGGCACCCTGGCCTGCATCAGGAACAGTGTGGCCAGCAGGAGCAGGGAGGTCATTCTGCCCCTGGACACAGCACTGGTTAGGCCACACCTCGAGTCCTGTGTCCAGTTCTGGGCCGCTCAGTTTAGGAAAGATGTTGACTTGCTGGACCATGTCCAGAGAAGGGCTACAAAGTTGGTAAGGGTTTGGAACACATGATCTATGAGGAGAGACTGAGGCAGCTGGAGTTGCTTACCCTGGAGAAATGGAGGCTCAGGGGAGACCTTATTGCTCTCTACAACTACCTGAAGGGAGGTTTTAGACAAGCGGAGGTTGGTCTCTTCTCCCAGGCAACCAGCACCAGAACAAGGGGACACAGCCTCAAGCTGGGCCAGGGGAGGTTTAGGCTGGAGGTTAGTAAGAAGTTCTACACAGAGAGAGTGATTGCCCATTGGAATGGGCAACTGGGGGAGGTGGTGGAGTCACCATCATTAGAGGTGTTTAGGAGGAGACTTGATAGGGTGCTTGGTTGCATGGTTAGTTGATTAGGTGATGTTGGATAATAGGTTGGACATGATGATCTTGAAGGTCTCTTCCAACCTGGTTTGTTCTATTCTATTCTATTCTATTCTATTCTATTCTATTCTATTCTATTCTATTCTATTCTAGTGTGGTGTAGTGTGGTGTAGTGTGGTGTAGTGTGGTGTGGTCTAGTCTATTAAGGCTGATTTAAAGTTCTTATGTTAATCAGGTCATTTCAGCATCCATAGAAACTGAGAGTTTGAAGTACACAAAATTTTCATAAAAGTGTAAGGATTTTAGAAATGTCAGACCTATATAGCTGTAGTTGGGGCCATATCCTTTTTTCAAGTTTAATTCATTCAAATAATACATACAGTTTAATTCAGTCAAATACTGTGATTCTGTAGCCTATCATCCAACCTATCTAATCAACTAAACCATGGCACCAAGCACCCCATCAAGTCTCCTCCTAAACACCTCCAGTGATGGTGACTCCACCACCTTCCTGGGCAGCCCATTCCAGTGGCCAATCACTCTCTCTATGAAGAACTTTTTCCTAACATCAGCCTAAACTTCCCCTGGTGCAGCTTGAGGCTGTGTCCTCTTGTTCTGGTGCTGGCTGCCTGGGATGAGATGAGCAAATGTGAATGAAACACAGTGATATGTTGCTTTACATGTGCTAAGAGCAAGAGAATTCAGGAAAAGTTGACAATGTCAATGACATACTTAAAGAAGTAACTAATTTACATCCCTAGTGATCTGCTCAGACATGTCAGCACATGGCACTGGCATGTACTGGGAGAAGTAAGGCATAGTGTAGACTAGGAGACTTTGTTTTCTATGAAATCAAGTCTCTGGATAACAATAAATGAGACAAAATATCCTGCCTGGATTTGGTCAAAACAATTTAACAAACTCTTTTTTTTCCCCAAACATGCTTCTTTGGCAAAGCCAAACATTTCTACCTTGCCACATGTATTCTCAAGTTTCGTGACTCTATCATTGATCTGGATGATTTAAAGCAACCTACTTTAGGGAAAACACAGGATTTTTGCCTGTCCCACAAAATCAAGCAGCTGGATCAGCACAATGATGCTCACCTAGTCAGCCCTTCCAAAAGAAAAGGTATTTTAGAGCTTGAAATCAATAGCATGATGGCACAGCTTCCAAGGTGGGGTGATTAAGAATTCCACGGCAGGACAGGCCCTCAATGTGCACATTTTGTTCTAGATGCAAAAGCATTGCCTTCTCATGGGTAGGTGGCCTAATAGCAGTTTCAATCTATGCTTTTTCACTGCAAGATTCCTTCTCTTAGAAGAATGGACAAATCAGCCTCTCCTTCCCGAGGAACTGCATGAAACTCTGAAATTCTAGCATACACTATTGAAAACATGATGGCAGGATGTATAGTCTAGACACTGCAGATAAAACCATCCCTAGAGTATTTTAAACCCCTTTTATTAGGAACTGTCTTCTTCTTCAGTTGTGTTAATGTAGATTTATGCTGTGCTCACTTTTTAAACTTCTGATGATCTAATAATACAAATCTGGGGGTTTTGTTGGTATTATCAAATTTAATTTATTTTCTTATTTAGACAATCCTGTTGCACATTTTAAAAAGAAAGAAAAATACACAGCTCTATTTTCTTTCACAAGTATTTTAGCATTAGTCTACATAGAGGTGATGCTAGTAAATATATTTTTCTGTTCAGTGGTTAACATATTTCTTTAACCAGCCTTCTGAACTTTTTCTCTTCAAAATGTCCCATTAATTCCTATTAGGTAGAAAATTGCATGCTAACTTTTACCAATCTGTATGAATAAGAGTTACCCATTCTCAGTTAAAAGCTCTCCTTTTAGATCCACTCAAGTGAAAACACCTAAAGCAGTGCACACGTTGGCAAATCATTCAGAAGATTAATGCACTTAGGCCTGTACAAAGAGTCAGAGATGTGTATTAGCATTATAGATTTTAATTTGAAATGATGTCAGTCTTTTCTCAGCTGCATTGTAGTGCAAGGTCTGCCATCTGCTTATAATAATGAATCTGACAATTCACGTAAATGTGATTTGCTGCTCCTTTTGCCAGCATAATGGCCTGGATATTGATCCTAATGGTGGAGCAGTTGCTGCCATTTCATTCAATAGAAGTGGGAGGACAGGGTGCAAGAGAGAAATTTCCAGGACTTCTGCTGGAATGACAACTAAGATCACAGCTGTGGGTTTTTCACTGTGGCAGAGGATGTGGATATTCCTCATTCTCGGTTCCCCCCCTAGAACAAACCATAGAACTCATGACTTCAAAAATGAAACAAACAGAAGTAAATGTGAGTATCTCTAAAGAAAAAGAGCTCAGGAGATTAAATAAAACAGTCCCCTCCCATACAGCTCCTAGTTGAGATTGTAACAAGGCACAAGAATTTTTGTCTCCACATTGTGAGGCAAGTTTGGAGCCTAGCAATGGCTTTTCTCTGTGCTGTGAGAAATGAGATGTCTGAGGTGAAGTGTTCTGTATCTCTGACTAATTTCTTCATGAGCACCTACTCCCTTGAAGAAAGGCATTTCATGGCAAAAGATAAGAGCTATTGAAAAGTCACAGGTCTCAGAGGGAAACTTTTCTCCAGCTAATAGTAAATGTAAGGATTTCATGCTTGCTGTTTTCATCACCACAATGCAGAACTGAGGATGTCCCTCAGGATGGCATTCCTCCAGGATATGGATCCCAGTTTCCCAGGAAGTGCTTAGACTCAGAGCTGTCAAGGGGAGAGGGGAGATGCTATTTCCCTAAGCTACTGTAATTATTATGTCTAAGCTGATTCTAACTCCACTGTTAATATGATTTGTGCAGGGCCCAACAGTATTACAGTACCTTTATAAGAGAGTGCACAGCTGTTTCCATGACAGCCAGAAGAGGTAGGGTTGAAAAATGCCATTTGAGATAGCTCAGAAGTGTTTGATTGGTACAAGACATAAGGTCAGCAGCTTTAAGGAGTAAACTGCAACACTCAAGCTGATTGTCTTTTAAAAATGGAGCTCACAAGTATTGGCATATTAATTATTAATAGATTTTGACCAAAGTAGTTAAAATGATGTTAAGATTATGTTAATTTTATCTCAACTAGTTTCCAAACCAGACAGTGTAACCCCAGTGACTTAAATATTAATTTCTGTGGCTATTTGAAGCAGTTCCTCACACTTACACTGAAATTTTACTGAATACCAAAGAGACATAAATGAAGCAGCTTACATATAAATCCATTCCAAAACTGTTCCTTTATTTTGAACAACTTTAACTACTGATTTTTCATTTCTGGTCTTGAAGATTGTTATATTTATAAGTGGAACAGACACTGCTCATTTCAAGATATCCCCATCAATCCATCATCCTCATGTCATTTCATCTCCCAGAACTAGAGTTTTGGAAAAGTGTCCTCAAAGTGTAAAACTATGTACAAGACAGAGCTGCACTGTGCATGTCAAATTTCTCTATTATTCTATCAACACTAGCCTCACAGCCTCTTGATTTAATAAAGTACATCCTACAGTAACTTGCATCCTTGCTTGATGGAACAGGCCTTCTTATTTCCCCCAGAGCTGTGCAGCAGGGGAAGAGACAGAGAACCTGAGAGAGACAGAGAGCTGTGCCCAGTAAGAAGAGACAGCGAATCTATATGAAAGGGGAGAATGTCAAAGCAATGTTATAAAAGAAAAAAAAAAATATCCCATTCCCATATCCAACAGGCTTAAAAAAACAGCATAAAAAATTACCAGATATGCTCAAACTTTATTCTGTCTTTGATGATTCGTGATAATGAAAAACACTGGTGATCGTCATTTGACAGTCAGAAAAGCCCACCTGTCCTGTGGCAGGTAGGCAAGGAGAATTTGGCATAACCACAGAAAAACATTATTCTCAGATACATGAGATGAGATGAGATGACTTACTATGAATGATAGGTTCTTGTCTGACTGATGCAGTACATCTCAAACCAAAACATCATAAGGTGATAATGGAGGAGAAAACCATTTTCTTGTATTCCCTCTTCTTATTCTCTCCCAGAGTTTCTACTCGGGTAGCAGCAGACAAACACTAACAGAAGCCCTTAGGTCTGACACCCAATCCCTTCATCTAGTCAACCTTCAGTTTTCCATGCCTTTGCAGGTGTTCCCCAGTGGGCAATTCTTACTGCTGCGTTTCCATGAGTTTCCTTTATCTGAAAGAAAAGATCAAGCTGGTCAAAAAAACAGAAAAAAAAAAAAAAGAAAGAAAGTTAAAATTCACATCAGTCCAGAGTTTCCCTGTGTGGAAATCATTAGGTAAAATCTGTTTGCAATCAGAGCAGATGCCTTTAGAGGATGTGTACTGGATCTGGATGCCTTCTGCCCTGTTTGGTTAGTACCTGTTAGCCATATTTCACTACTGTTTAAGCTACTATCAGCTATCCAGTATAGCCTACAGATGCATATCTTTTATTTTGATTCAACCTTCTAAGCTTATTTGTCATAGAATCATAGAATGGTCTGGGTTGTAAGGGACCTCCAAAGGTCATCTACTCCAAACCTCTCTGCAGTAAGCAGTGGCATCCTCAAATGAAGGTGCCCTGCCAAGCCTCACCTTGAATTTCTCCAGGGATGGGACCCCAACCACCTTCCCAGGCAATGTGTTACAGTATTCCACTACCCTTATAGTAAAGAACTTGTTCCTAACATCCAATTCAAATCTACTGTTCTCTAGTTTGAAGTTACTTGCCCTCATAAATTCTCACTCTGGACTACAGAGTAGAAGGTTTCCATTTAAGAAATAGTCATCAGCCTTCATAATTATTTATATTCTGTGACCTATTCACCTACCACAAGTATGAAATCTTAACTGTGAACACCTGCTTATGGGGAGAAGAGAAACCATCTTGTTAAGTACAAGCCAGCAGGAAAAAACCCTTACATTCTGGTACCAGTTTATGAGGCTATAGGTGTGCAAGTTCCAGGATCTCATTAATAGCTTTAGCAGCTATACTTTTTCAGGCAAGAGGAAGGACGTTAAAAGTGAAATAAATAAGTTCTGATCTGATGAAATATTACTTTGAACATCTTTATAATTTCCTTCAGATTACAGCAATAATGTTTGTATATAAATATGCATGTATGGAAATAAATAAATTCTTAACATATGTAGCCTACCTAGATAGCAGATGTTGGTATATATAACATGGGCATGTGCCTCAAACTAGATAATCCAGCTTCAAAAAAGAGCAGTGTGAAAACTCTTAGCATGGAGAAAAACACATGGCACTTCTTCACACATAGCCCAATCTTCATTTCATCCTAAAATTAAATATTGTACAAAGAATAAATGTTCAGCTCATGTCAGGATAAGAATATCCGTGCCCAAACAAGAAGCACAAATGAAAGCACAACACTAAATATGAAGGTATTTGACCAAATCTCTCTCAGACAGCGCATGAATGAGATCCACAGCAGTGCATTGTCCACACAGGTAACACTCATGAGTATCCACATTTCTCAAACTTGCTGTTTTGGACAACATCAGCACCACATCCTTTTGAATTTATTTCTGAGAAGATGAAGAACACCAAGAGACCTAGAATAGTATCCTGCAAGTTAAAACAGAAACATTGAATCGTGTAATGGTAGGGATTGGAAGAGACCTCTGAAGATCATCTAGTCCAACAACCCTGCTACAGCAGGTTTACTTAAAGCAGTTTGCACAGGAACACATCCAGAAAGGTTTTGATTACCTTTGGAAAAGGAGACACAACTTCTCTGGGCAGACTGTTCCAGCGCACCATCCCCCTCACAGTAAAGAAGCTTCTCCATAAGTGCAAATGAAATCTCCTGTGTTTTAGTTTGTACCTGTTGCCCCATGTCTTATCACTGGCCACTACTGAGAAAAGCCCAGCCCCATCATGACCCTTTAGATATTTTATATGCATTGGTAAAATCCCCTCTCAGTCTTCTCTTTTCCAGGCTAAAGAACCTCAGGTCTCTCAGCATCTCCTGTTAAGAGAAATACTCCAGTCCCCTAACCATCCTTGTGGCCCTCCACTGGAGTCTCTCCAGTAGTTCCCTGTTCCTCTTGAACTGGGGAGCCCAGAACTGGACACGATACTCTAGGTGTGGCTTCATCAGGCTGAAGTAGAGGGGGAGAAGAACCTCCTTCGACCTGCTGGCCACACTCTTCCTATAGCAGTCCAAGTCATTTTCTGTGGAGCTGCTTTGCAGCGGGTCAACCCCTCACTTGTACTAGTGCAGGGGTTATTACTCCCCATGTACAGAACTCTACACTTTTCTTCACTGTACTTCAGAGGTTCACCTCTGCTCAACTCTCCACCTGTCCAGACCTCACTGAATGGCAGGACAGCCTTCTCATGTGCCAGCCACTCTTCCCAGTTCTGTATCAGCCAACTTGCTGGAACTGCACTCTGTTCCTTCATCCAGGCCATTGATAAATATGTTGAACAGAACTGGACCCAGCAATGACCCCTGGGGAACATCATTAGCCACAGGCCTCCAACTAGACCCTGCACTGTTGATCACAATCCTCTGTGGACTGTCATTCAGACAGTTCTCAATCCACCTCACTGTCCACTCATTTAACTCATGCTTCCTAAGCTTACCTATGAGGATGTTATGGGAGACAGTCAAAAGCCAAAAGTCAAAGCAAAGTAGACAACATTCACTGCTTTCCTCTCATCTACCCAGCTGGTCACACCATCATAGAAGGCTATCAGAAGGGAGTCTGGACTTGTGTCAGCTCTGATCTGTGCCAGCACTGTCCTAAGGGACCACAACTGAATAGATTAAATATGTATGAGAAGAAAGGACTTTGTGTTGAAGAGTTCTTTCAAGGATTCTATTCAGGACACTTAAGGAAAAAACATTAGTACATATTTCAATTGTAGCTGGCATTTTTTGTGAAACATCAGTAAATATGTGATTACACCTCCCAGAGCATCTCATCCAAACCTTGCCTCTCTTCTTCAATTTGACAATATCTGCATTTTAGTAATCGCAGTTAAGCACACTGAATGGGAAGAGCCTGGTTTTGAGTTTACAACTATAAGCTGCCAAGAAAGACTTTCTGCAGGAAAAACAAGAAACAAAAACTGTTTGTCAGTGTTTCTTAATCAGCAGAAAGGGAGCAGCTGTCAGCCTGTCGGAATTCAGAATTTAGATGAGCTGTGAGGCCACACTTCTGCTACCCTGCATCTGGTTTGGAAACAAAGAACAACCTGTCTTTGGTTGCTCTCATCTTGTAAGTACAACTACTGCATAGGTAATTAACACTCCATCATAAGGGCTTAGTTTTGCATATCTTCAGTTCTACTGGTTCTTTCCACAGTGTAAGTCTTCCCCCCCACTTGCAATTAAAACAAAGGCTATGCAGAGGTGTGGAAACTTGAAACTTTTTCTGATGTCAAGGTGAAGTAAGGTAAACTTGCCTTTCATTCAGTTTCTTTTCCCAGAGAACACACTATGGTATATAATTCTTGAGATGCATTTTTAAAAGAGGAAGAGTACTCTAAAATATTTAGAAATAAACTCTTTTCGTGAAGTACCCATTAACTAATACCAGCATTTTTAAGACATCCTTCCAAAACAGGAGGTCTTGCAATGTATCAGTGTTACACAATAAAAGCAGTATTATTTTTTTGATGTTGTATATAATAGGAGTTAAATTGTGTTGACTATAAATTGATGGATAAGAGAATACAGAATTAATCAGGTTGGAAAAAACCTTTAAGATCATCAAGTCCAACCTATCACCCAACACTATCTAATCAACTAAACCATGGCACTAAGTGCCTCATCCAGTCTCTTTTTAAACAATTCCAGTGATGATGACTCCACCACCTCCCTGGGCAGCCCATTCCAATGGCCAAACATGAAGATTCTCATGTTCTCTGCTCCCCTTTCCTTCTACAACAAAGTCCAGGCACAGAAGTCGTTCAGCACTGCTGTCTACTGCCCTGTGGTGAATACTGGTCTTCATGGGCAGCAAACGATTGGAGGCAGCATTCTTCTCCTCTTCCCTAGCTTGAACATCACACAGGGTCAACACAACATGATCATCTGTGGTTTCAGGCCATCAACTTGTTTTATGCAGTATGGCTTTTTGAAAGCTTGTGAAATCTAATTTTGCAGCAGGAAGGACATATTAAGGTAACACTGTCCATAGGAGTGAAAAAAAAAAAAAAAAAGAAAAGATAAAATTGGGATTGTTCTTTATTTTAACAATCCTGATTGATATTTTTCCTCTATGATTTTGGGAAGTGAACCCAAGTATATAGGAATCTTGCAGTCTTGTAAGTGGTAGTAAGGAGACTTTATTTATACATTTTCACATAAAAGGGCTTAGATAAAAAAGAAAAAAAAACATCCTAGTGAGTCAGCTAACCAAAGCTTCCCAGTGGTGTCTTTGTTTCAGTTTTTCACAGTTCCTTTCTGCTTAACTGTCAAGCGAAAGATAAGGCAGTCGTACTGCCTGAATAACAAAAGAAATGCAGTTTTTCTACACTAAAGTATACTGGCCTTGTGCCACTGTTAAAATTAAATTTGTCCAGTACCAGTTAGCTGTGGCATACATTTTTATGGCAATAGTTGGCAAAAAGAATAGAGCTGTCTGTATTTTTTTTTGTTGTTGCTCCATTTCTCTGAAACAATGGCAAGAATTGACATTGTCTATTCAGTGTAGAAGATAGGCTGTCAAGTAAAGCAAGACAAATGTGATGTCCTGACTGATTATTTCCTTAGGTACTAAATCAATGAGCTTATTATCACAGCAATTACACTACTAATGTAAACAGATGCTATGTGTAGACAACTGGTTAACAATAAGGTAGGCAGAGTGTAATTTTTTTTTCCCTCTTACACAAAAAAATTATTTGGAGCATGTTATATTACAAATAACATTTAATCTTCAATTAATATGAATCAGTTAACTGAATATATGTTAGAACATGTGATTTTAAATGTGGAACAGGCATGCTATAAAGGAGTAGTCATTTTTCACATCATTAAAGTTGAACTCGTGTAGTCTTTATTATTACCAACATTTATGTTCTGATCTGTATCAGCTCGTAAGAAAATTCAGGGATTCTGAAATAGAAAAGCAACACTACAGTTCTGCCCACAAATCAACTCTGACAATTTAGTCTCAGTGAGACTTGTTATGTAGTTTGTAATGAAATCAATGAAAAAAAGCAATATCCTGTACAATGGCTAAAATTATTTTCACATAGCTCAACTTGATCTTCCAGGCTATTTTGTTTCATAGTTATCTCTGTATTTCTGAACTGTTCTCAGTTTGGGTCATTATAGATGCATTTTAGAGAAATCTAGTATGCATAAAATAGATCATTATAAATATAGCCAGGCTATCCTGTGGTCTAGCAAGTGCTAATAATAAAGATATAGAGCTAGTCTAGATGCAGCAGAGATGTTGTCAGAAAACAATTGGTCGCAAAAAGTTGTTTCACCAAGTTCAAAACCTCTCATGGGAATGCTTCACAGAGTCTTCACTACAGAGAGTTTTGATTCTCAGAAAGATTTTGTTTCCCCAAACTGGATTAAAAACAAATGGCAGATAAATATTTCCTGCAATTTCTCTTTTTTTCATCACTGTTATTGAATATATGACAGTGAAAGAAGCAGTCATACTTCTCTCTACTCTCCTATAGAAAGAATTTACATGGAAAGGTTTCTGCTCCTCGTCATGTCAAGTTCTAAAAATCCAGTTACTTTCTAAAGCATTTTTGCAGCAGCAAGATCTCTTTTGACTTTCTACAACAAAGTCACAAAGTTTTTACATTATCTGCCTTCTGTTAAAAGATGAGTACTAATTGAAAATAACCAAAAAAGAATCATTTCCCCAAAGGTCTGGGTTAAGCAGACTTTTGACTTTGAACAGCAAAGAGTGAGCCTACTCCTAGTTCTAGCCACGGTACCTTCTTCTCTGTTAGCATTGCAAGCGCTTATTTTCCTGAGATCTTATCATTTTTCCAACATGCTTGGAATAGTATCATAGTATCAGTCAGGGCTGGAAGAGACCACAAGGATCATCTAGTTCCAACCCCCCTGCCATCGGCAGGGACACCCCACACTAGATCAGGCTGGCCAGAGCCTCATCCAGTCTGGGCTTAAACACCTCCAGGGATGGGGCCCCAATCACCTCCCGGGACAACCCATTCCAGGGCTTCACCACTCTCATGGTGAAGAACCTCCTCCTCACATCCAGCCTGAATCTCCCCACCTCCAGCTTCATTCCATTCCCCCTAGTCCTATCACTACCACTCTGCAATCTACGAATCCATTATGCATACATACTTGTGTACCAACAAGCTCAAACTGCATTTGGCTGATCTGGCACCTGATTCTGCACCACTGGAGAGAGGAGTACTGTCATGACTGCATCACTGAAAAGAGCGCCTGCAGGATTAAACTCTTAGCAACCACACACTCAAAAACCTCCGGCAGAATATGATTTTTTAGCCTTGTCACCATACTCCCAAAATGTATTTTCCCTGGAAAACAGTCAAAATAATTTTTATTTTGTGGAGCTCGTGTGACATGGCAGGTACAAGTCCTTGTTGTTTCTAGTGGTATGCCTACTTTGTGCTAAGTGTATGTGGTGGTCTGGCCCTGGCCTGGAGGCCAGATGCCCACTGAAGCCACTCTATCACTCTCCTTCTTAAGTGGACAGGGGGAGAGGGGAAAAAAATATAACAGAAGCCAGTAATAGGATAGGAGCAATTTTAATATCAATAATAAGCAAAAAGCAATAGACCACATGGAAGCAAAAAGCAGAGAGAGAGATGTTAGTCTCTACTTCCCATCAGCAGGATGACAGTCAGTCTCGGGAAGCAGGGCTCTCTAAGCTTGGTGGTTACTTGGGAGGATAGACGCCATGGACGAATCCCCACACTTCCTTCTTTCACTTCATTCTTATACCTGAGCTGACATCATATGATATGGAATAACTCTTTGGCCAGTCTGAGTCAGCTGGCTCAGCCATGTCCCCTCCCAAGATTTTACCCACTCCTCAATGTACTCTTGGGTCAGAGAAATGTTGAAAGGACACAGCCTGCATACTTATTCAACAGTAGCCAAAACACTGCTATATTATCAACTACTGCTGCAAAAACACAGCACTAGAAAGATGCTTTGAGGAGAATTAACTCTCGCTCAGTCCAACCCAATACAGTGTAACATCTGGCATTTCTCATTCAGAAATAAACTCTTTGTTTCAAGTTAAAAAAAACCAAACAACTGTGTAAAAATTCATACAGATAAGTGTAAAATGGTGACATGTGAAAGTAACAGTAAATAGCACTCTTGTTTGATATGGAATATCAAATACAAGAGAAATACCCTTCCTTACGTGGACAAATAAGGAAAAGTACAAATGTACTTATTTTTGGTAGTAAAAAGATCTCAATACCTTGGTATACCTTTGAAAACATTGGGGATGTTTAAGGTAAAAGGCTGTATCATAGGGTACTCAGAGATCACTCACTGCTAAAGACAAAAATATTTTGGAGAAGTTAAAAATTCAGTCTTCTGCAATTTGCATTTATTATATGTGGCAGACACACTGCAGTTATATCTATATCTGTTAAATTTCGGTGCACAGTATTTGTCTCTCTCTTCAGATAATTTCACTCCCTCCTTCCTGCAAAATTTTATCCTGTTGCTTTTGGAATACTAGAACAAACCAGCTCCTTTTTAAAGACAGTTTTTGATGAAAAAATAGTATGCCTTCACTTAAAGCCACAAACTAGGCATATCATTAGTTATGGTTCCCGTTCTTTGAGACCGAATACCTCATTGGCTTCCACATAGTGGTTTCTACTGCGGGGATGCACTAGTGATCCAAAACATATATGGTTAATATGAGAGAGTCTTCAGTTCCTCAGTTTACTCAGAAAATAATTGTAAGTTTGACTCGGATTCCTAGGGAAATATTGTCAAAATATTTAGCTGTCACCTTTTTCAAACTGAGTATAATTTGAAGGGAAAATCTTAGGGATGTGTGTCAAACTCTCACACTCTCTTTTCTGGCATTTTTGAAAACTGGTCTGGGCAAGAGTCTTCTGTTTAAGGCAAAGAAATATTGTTATCAAGAAAAAAAATGTTTATAACTCTGGTAGAAATGATTCCAGCTTTCCTTATGCACATTTCAGCGTCAATTAATTTCTGATTTTATTATATAGGATAATATACGTTGTTACTATAGGAGGGGTGAACTACATCAAAAGAACAAACTGAGACTAAAGATTTTTGCCATATTCTAGCACCTGTGAATGCTCTGTTGCTGTGTTTCCTCAATATATATTTACTTTACTAATTTTGCACAGCAGCTTCTTTATGGCAAATATATGAAAACAACATAAACCAAGCCAAACCCCACCACAGCACATTTTACAGACACAGCTGACTGATATTTTAAAAGAAATGGCAGCATTTATTTATTACTTCTATCAGTGGTTAATAAATCAGAGAAAGGTTTTTAGTTTTGTGGGTTTAATTTCTTTTAAAATCATGTCTTATTACATTGGACGTAATAAATCAAATAGTTTGCTATCTCATTCACTATCCAACCACTTCTATTGATCGGTGATGAATGAGCCCCCAAATTGCCTACTGTGTGCTCTATTCATGCACACTGGAATGCTTGTTTTAGCTACGTTTATTGTGAGACTGAAAAAAAAAGGGGGGAAGACAGCAAAGCTGCAGGTGTGGGAAAGTTAAGGAGCATTGCCAAGGAAGGTCAGAACCTCGAAAGTGCTGAACAGCTCTAAAATACTCTGAGACTGACTTAAGGTGTGAGACATCTGCCTTTCATTTTCTTGCTATATCTTGGACCATGGTGAATCAAAAAGTAGAGTTCTTTTTTTTCTTTTTAAGTTGGATCACATACTGAAGAACAAAAGGAAAATCTTAAAGCTGGCTCAGGCAACAATGGTAAACATGCAGAAAGGGGATAGTCTTGCCTTTCTCTCCTTTCATCAGATATATGCTACTCAAGAATGCATTTATAAAAAGAAGTAAAAGTTCATTTCCTCGTGGCTGGTTTTCTACTTAGTTCTTTCACACTGTACTTCTACCTCATCGCTTCTCATGGCATTGCAACCTCAGTGCAGCACTGAATGCTCTTTGTGCTCAGAGATGACACACCAGGTCCTTTAAATGATGCAGAGCTGAGCAGTGCTTAATCACATCCATTTAAGTGTGCTCAATGGCAGACAAATGGCAGAGAAACCAACTTTGAATCATGGCTGTAAAAGAGCTAGAATAAGTTTTACTTCACCCTAAAGATAAATTCTACCTCAACTTTGAAAAAGAAAAAGGTTAGAAGATAAAAAATTATTACATAATATTCTACCTTTATTTTTCTGCAATCAGCAAGATAAAATAGCTGATCATTTATGTTCACAGACAGGAAAAGCGACATTTTTTTTCCCATCAATACACATGCAGACAGCAAAAAAAAGGTGACCTGTGCTACCATTTTTTCTAGGATCTATTTCTTCCAGTTGTTGGACAAACAGGTATTCAGAGGCAAATAATCTAACACGATTTTTAGACTCTGACTATAGGAAGCCTGGTTTTAAGATGTTGATTATATGTGTATATATATTCACCATATTATTTTTTTTTTCTAAAAAGGATGATTTTAGCAAAAAGCAGTGATGACTCAACACTTCTGGCAACTTGGCTACTAATCAGTTCTTACTAAGGATTTCAGGAACTAGATTCTGTCTCTCACCAGCCTTTTCTTTCCACTGTTATTTGTCCCTCTAGAATGTTAAGCAAGTAGATTTAAATTTGTATTTTAGTTAAGGCAGGGTTTCTAAACATTACTCCTCTCACTCATGTGTATCTTGGATATGGAAATGCTCCATGTAATTTTGTGTACCACATGGCTGTAGTGAGAAGGTGAAATTGCTAGGGAGAGCTTGAAAGCACTTGAAAGGAAAACTATAAAAACAGAACTATGAAGATTCCATTTTAAAGAAAACTCATTAAAATCACTTAGAACTTTATGATAACAATGGCAATAGTGAAACATGAAGGAACTAAAATCAGTCAATGTTTTTTATCAATTACATTTGATAGCAGTGAGATTTTGCAGTTGTCCATTTGTTTAAATATTTTCTTATGGAGCTCACCATCCCAATCTCTCACCCAGTACAGTATGTGCATATATTTGTTATAAAATAAATTAAATTCCCTTTTAGCCTTCAGTGGTCCAATATTTTCTGGCAAAAACTACAGGGGAAAAAATATATAGGAAAAGGGATTCTGATATTAATTGAGGTGGCATTTGCATTTCTAAAAACCTCTAAATGATGGTGATCCACATGTAATACAAATGAATTTTCATACCTCATATATAGGAAAAAAAGATAATTCTAATACAGCACATCAAGATATAGAATGGAAGTCAGAAATCCTACATGTGCCACTGCAGTTCTAGCTTCTATGTTTGAACATAGCATTCACTGTCCTTGACAGCCTCAGGAAGGATTCCACACCCACGCCTGCTCTCCATCTTTACTCTGGGTTACAAATGCAGACAAATAATGAGTATGTGCTCATGGTCACAAACAATGGAAACACTTAAAAGGAAAGTTATGAGACACTGTTTCCAACTGTATTGAAGAAGTCAGGTAGCACATGTATGTCCTAGATCAGGAAACTGTGTTGGCTGACTTTCAAAGTTCAAACCTTGGTTTGTCTAAGTCTAGATTACTACCAAAGCCTTCATGCACTTCCTGCAGCAACCAAATACTGTTTATAGCAAAGCTACTGACCCTCTGAAGACTATTAATCCTAAAAGCAGGACTAATGACATGAATTTTTTTACCAAGTTGGCCAGTGTTACAAACAGTACTTCACACAATTTGCTCTGAGTCACTCCTTTACCAAGGTGAAATAATTCCTGTAAACATCTGAGTCTTAAAAATCATACGTCTGACTTTCTACAGACCAGGTATTCTGGATGACTGCTTCCTGAAGGAGACACTGAATCAGGACCAGCAAAAATTCTTATATTTTTGTGTTATTGAAAAAGTAATTCTACCACGTAACCTCCAACACTTTAGTTTAACCACACACAGATGCAGCTGCTACTAAAACAAGGAGCAGAATTCATTCCAGATAGTCATTATGCTGGATCTTTGAAGGCTACAGAGGAAATGAGTGTAGAGCTTCTAATAAAGTATTTATGAGTCAATTATTAATTTTGTATATTTCTAGACTGGAAAGACTGACTGGTATATGAAGACATTGAGAACAGCTAAACAATATCATGCGTACATAAGAATAACATGAAATTGCTGCTTCCATCCCAGTATTGTAGATTACTGGTTCATATTTGGCTTCATAAAGCTGTACATGAGAAAGCATATTATGCTGTATTTACCAGGAATGAACAATTTTGCCACTCAGGGATGCATTATTTGTTTATTGATCAGGATAAGAGATACCTGAAACTGTAACTTTCTTAGATTATCCATCTTTGCTACTTCTGAGCGAGCACCAGACAAATGATACTGCCCTGTCTGAAATCAGCACAGAGCACGATTTACTGATAATTCAAAGAGATCTGTGGAAGTGATCTTAAATTAACACATTTTCTCAATGCTCCTATCATTCTGCAGAAGATTAACTGAATCCTGAAGCAGTGAGTGCCAGTCACAATGTCACGTGCATTCCGCATACTCGTTTCCATCCCAGGCTGCCAAAACACAGAACATTAAGGGTCACAAAAGAAAGAAAAGAAACCAAAAAAAAATCATTACTGACATGATTTTAGATTTCCATATCCTTTGTCTCCAACCAGAACCAGTAAACTTCTAAGCAAGTTGCAGCACCACCAGTAAGCAGCCTTGCCTACAATACCAATGGATTTAATTTACAGTTTGAGATATCCAAATTATGGTTCAAATGTACAGTTTCACACCTTTTCTGAAGAAGAATGAACAAAAGGTCCAAACCTGGGACACAAATTTGTTCTGTGTTAATTAATCTTCTCTATGGAGTCAGGAGGAGCAAATGGATATAAGTAGCTGGGTTTTTTCCCATATTATGTGCTTCGAATATGCTTGAACAAGACAAAATAGATAGCACATTTCATTTACTAAAAAAATGTAAAGGGATGGAGTCACATATTTTATAATCCTCACAAAACTATAAACAACATGTAACTATTGCACAAATTTCTTGGCTTTAGTGCCTTTTATTGCCTTGATTCTTTCTCTTCTATTTTTTAAAGACAAAAATCAGAATATTTTGTTGTGTTGATCTTATTTTCAATGTAATTTACTTTCAACCTGGTTTTGAAAGCTGTTTTAAAGTTCTAACTTCAGTGAAAAAGCAGCTACCGCACAATAAAATCCTTAGAAGAAATGTGATTTATGCAGATGAGTTTGTTAACAAAATTTACACATAAATGAGAACATTTTTTTCCATTCCAGTTGCTATTACAAAGAAACACTGGGAAGTAAATTATCTGCAGAAGAGTACAAGATAAAAAATGTATTAAAAGCTGTAAGAACGAAATTGAAATGTCAAACATAGTTACTTATACAAAACAGGTGATAGGCTCCTCGTAAGCTACCTATTAAAAAGAGTAATCAAAGTGAACTAAAATTACTTTAGTTCTCTCACCAAACTCGTGGCTCAGATTTGCCACAGGTTTATTGACTGTTTGCAGAGTTTCATTCACGTCTAGGTAGTGCTGGCTTTCTGAAAGTTAAGGCTATATATGATAAAATCCATTAATATCCAGATACTTAACGTTAGAATTATGCTACAGGCTTTCACAAAACTCAGATAAATGTGTCTCAGTAGTAAGATTTTATTAATGTCATAACAGTGATGTCCTGTAGCCCACAGAAGAAGGAAAAGTGGTATAAATATGGGTTTTTAAGCTCAGAAAGTCTGGGAAGCCAGAACTGGGATACAAGATCATTGTGACTAAGGCTGCTCCTGCGGGACACTTTTCCCCTCACTCATACCCCCAGCTCATTTCCAACCTCCAGTCCTATCACCCCTGTTGCCTTCTGGTGAGGAGGTGACGCCTCCTACCCAGGACCTGTGGCCCAGGAACAATAGGGCTGGAAGCATAAAGCATAGCGCTGTGACCAAAGCCTCCTTCACCGGTAGGTCTTTTCAAGCCGATGGGAAGTAGGGGCACTTCAGCTGGACATGGCTGGTTTGTCAGTTCCTGACAACAAACTGTGTTTGGTACGTGGTGCATTCATGGGCAGTGTTGGGCTTTTGTCCAGAGCTGCGCCGTCTTTCCCTGTGTCCACTTCTGGCTTTTGCGGCCAGGCAACTGTGTTGGGAAATCCACCCAAGCAGAAAGGGCCCCCTTGGCTGGTGATTTCTCACATTTAATTACTTGATTTTCCTTTCTTGCAGTCAGGAAGAAAATGGAATTACATCACGCGCCATGTAGCCTTGGAAAAGGACCAATTGTTTCTAATAGAGCCGCTGGCGACAGGAACAATACACACACTCCTTGTTTCACATCGGATATTAGATCCTGCAAACAAGTTGGAGTGCTCCTGCTTGGAGGATCCTCAATAGGAAACAAAGGGGACCAGGCTTCTCCTGTGTCAGCATCCCACGAGAAGGAAATCTTCATTTAGGCACACTTCACCCTTTTCACTCTTTCCAAACATCTTCTGAAACTCAGCAAATGGTTCTGAGGGTGCCAGTCTGCTTCATGTAATTTGTGAGGCATTGTTTTAATATGCCCATCAGTAATTAAAGTGCATACATCTAATAATGCGCTTAACTGTAGACACACCTGCCTGCAAATTTAGAGTCACTAAGAAGCATGTGATGGGCCTGTGATGCTTGACACTGGGACTGTACAGTAATCTGTTTATTGAATTAAATATGTTGCACACAGGCAGATAAATTATGGTATGGACTTCATGGAGATGCTCCAGTAGTGTTACTAATTTTTGTAAATTATTTTTTTAACAAACAAACAAAAAAAAAAAAACCCACAAGAAAAAACAACCAAAGAAGCAAAGAAACCAAAAGCAATAATATATTTGACCAGATCAGTGGTGCATCTCGCACAATACTGAGTCTCTAAGGCAGTGTATGGAGGATGGCCAGAAGGAAGTATGGATACCCAGAGTATACCCCTCCGGAATACAGCATGCATATCAAAAAATACATAGTAGTGCTTCCCTAGAACAACCTCTCTAGTTGCAGTGATTTGTGGCTTGAAGATTTTGTGAAACAGAGTATTTAATAGCCTTGGATGGAGCTCTTTTTTATCAATTTTCACATTAGTGTCACATTCAGGCCCTGTTGCACAAAACATCTAAAAATGCCTTCCCCATATACCTCCCAGTCTCAGGGAAGATGTGTACTTGAAGATTACCTAGGTACACCTTACTTCCCAGCACATGCTCATCCACTTCACTGTCAAAAATGATGTGTAGGGCCTGTGTTTCTGAACAGGTTTTCAGAGTTTGAGAAGAGGTTATTTCTTACAGATGCTAAAAAAATGAATACTGAAACAAGACTTTCCTCATCCATCAGTTTTGAACTCATTAACTATGGAAAAAATGTGCAAAAAATCTTTTTCTGTTAAATGCTGGAGAAAGAGGTCACTATTTTGAGTACCCATGTTAAAACATTACTCCTATCAGTATCAATCTCTGTGAACTGCATAAGAGTTTTAATTTCATGCCATATATGGACAGGAGGCCATGGAGCTGTCCCACATCAAAAAGCAGAACCAGAATATAATCATGTGAAGGAACAGTCATGACAAGCACAATTCAGACAGGAAGCATTATCAGGATAGGCTATGTTACAAAAAAGACCACACAGTATCACACAGTATCGTCAAGGTTGGAAGACACCTCAAAGATCATCGAGTCCAACCTGTCACCAGAGACCTCAGGACTAGACCATGGCACCAAGTGCCACATCCAATCCCCTCTTGAACACCTCCAGGGATGGTGACTCCACCACCTCCCTGGGCAGCCCATTCCAATGACAAATGACTCTCTCAGTGAAGAACTTCCTCCTCACCTTGAGCCTAAACTTCCCCTGGTGCAGCTTGAGACTGTGTCCTCTTGTTCTGGTGCTGGTTGCTAGAGAGTAGAGACCAACGCCTTCCTGGCTACAACCACCTTTCAGGTAGTTGTAGAGAGCAATGAGGTCTCCCCTGAGCCTCCTCTTCTCCAGGCTAAACAATCCCAGCTCCCTCAGCCTCTCCTCATAGGGCTTGTGCTCAAGGCCTCTCACCAGCCTTGTTGCCAGTTCCCATTAGCTGAAGATAAACCTGAAATAAAAATCACAGGATCATCATTGCTTCCCATATGATCCTGTAGAGGAATTTATCAGAGAACTACTTATTAGTGCTACTGACATTAATGCATAAATGTTGTATTATTGGTCTCTTCTCCCAGGCAGCCAGCACCAGAACAAGAGGACACAGTCTCAGGCTGCGCCAGGGCAGGTTTAGGCTGGATGTTAGGAAGAAGTTCTATACAGAGAGAGTGATTGCCCATTGGAATGGGCTGCCCAGGGAGGTGGTGGAGTCACCTTCATTGGAGGTGTTCAGGAGGAGAGTTGATGGGGTGCTTGGTGTCATGGTTTAGTTGTTTAGGTGGGTTGGACTGGTTGATGGGTTGGACGCGATGATCTTGAAGGTCTCTTTCAACCTGGTGTATTGTATTGTATTGTACTGTATTATTATCCAAATTATTTACTCCAAACAACAACAGGCCTCTACAACTGACACTGTCTCAGGTCAACTGAGAACTGTCGGATTCCATATTAATGAACAGTGCAGTATGAGTCCCTATGGCTGGTGAGGCATGAGCTGGAATTCATAGGACATCAGTCAGTGTACTGCAGGAGTCAAGTCTTATACATATTTTAAAACAGAATTTGTTTGAATGGTGTACTAAGCCACCGATGTCAATAATGAAAGAGAAAGGACAGATGTGCCTGAGTAGATCAGCGAAGCTTTTTAAATGTTTTTAAATTATTTGTTCTGTTGTAGACCTACATTATCTAACAAAAGAAAAATAGTTTTGACTGGTAAACATTCTAATGACTTGTACCAAAGCAGTAAAAAGTAGGATTTTCTCTTTCATATATTCCTTTGATTTATTGTCTAATGTTTTAATTCTAAACACGAATGAATGAAGAAAATCTAACATTTTCAACCCACTGGCTGGCTATGGTACAACAATAAAATATCAAATTTAGAAATAATATTTTGAATTTTCAAAATAATGATTCTGCAGGGAAAAAACAAACCAAACAGAAAGCAGTAGTAAAAGCACATCAAAAGAGATTTTACAAGAATTTATGTCAAAGTAAGCATACTGCAAAAATGACACTTGCTTGGGGGGGGGAAGGGGGGAAAAGAGAATAAAAAAGAAGAAAAGGGGAAAAAAAAGAAAAGGAGAAAAGGAAAAAAAAAAAAAAAAAAAACAGACAGAAAAAAGAAAAAGCAGAAGATTAAAAAAGGAAGAAGAAAAAAAGAAATTTATTTTCTGGTCAGCCTGTCAGTCAGGAGAAGAAATCCCAACATGTAAAATATGGAGAAGTTGAACACAGAAAATAGAAATCACTGCACTTCAATGGGACCTCCACTCTGGGCTACCAACAATGCAGTCTTCTTTAGATCCATCCACCAAAACATACAAAACCCCATTCAGAGTAATTGATAAATGGAGACATAAGACTGCACAGTTAATTCTCAGTATTCACAGTGGGGGCAAAATAGGGCTGTTAAGTATCTGGGTTTCAAAACTGCACCACAGTCATGTTCTGTTTGAAACTGATGCAGATTAGGAGCATGGATGAACATAATGTGCAAGTTTTAAGTCTAAGTCACATTTAACAGCATTAGTGGGCTCCTGGTGCAAATGAGTGTTCTGTAAGAGTAGCGGCTTGATCACCTATAGTTTTCATACAGTTTGGAGATGGCACTTCAGCATATCTTGAAGGGGAAGACTGTTCAACATTAAGATACAGATCTACCTATCCTGTGGATGAGCTGTCTGTATCAACTCATAATCAGTCACTAATTTCTCTTGAAAATCCATGATTTTGACAACTCCCTCAGCTCAAACATTCTCATGCAGCCTTCCAGTCACCATACCACAGAAGCACAGAATCAATCCAGTTGGAAAAGACCTTAGAGATCATCAAGTCCAACCTATTACCTAATATCTAACACCTCATGACATCTAAACCATGGCTAAGACACAAAGGTAAGATAATTCCTTAACTACATTTACTCTGTTTAATTTTTCAGCAGTTGCTCATAATGTGTTGAAATATCATTCATATCCAATGATTGTATTAAAGAATCCAGTGCTGAGATTGTCACATACCTGACAGAATCAGCTGAGCCTCAGAAATATAAAAGAGTTGGCTTTACACGTGAACATCTCCCTCTATGACCTTAAACACTCCTGAATTATTTTAACAGTTATATTTTAAGTCATGCAGACAACTTTCTCTCCCCCCATTAAGTCTTATTTTCACATGACTTCGAAACAACATCAAAGGGCACAGTATTTTCCTGGCATTTACCGTAAAGGTGAAATTGATATGTTTGAAATGCCACAAGTAAATACAGCTACTGGGCTCAACATGTAATGAAGCCCACACATCCCAAACTAACAAAGGTAACATCGACTTGGTGCTTGAGCTAGATAGGAGTTCAAACTATGTTTCCTGCTTACTTGCTTTAGACAACATTGCTCTCCCTTGATGACAGAAGAGCTCTGGCTGTAACTGGATTCAGTATTCACATGTAAGAACGTTTGCGAATTGTCCATTCCAACACAGTGAAATGTATGAGCTCAACAGAACTGGAGGTTTAATGATGGTTTGACACGTATCAAGTGGGTGCATTGAAAAGGCAACTTCAAAATTGGGGGATTGTTTTAAGTGGTTTAAACCTCTCCTCTAAGCCAACTCTGTGGCTAAAAAGCTGCAGAGCTTTAAAATAAAAATAGCACATTCTTAGTCTGTTTGCATTTGCTATTCAAAGGGTTTGTTCATCTTTAATCTTAACTCTATCTACAGAAGCTTGAATAGGGGAAAAGGACAGAGACTATACCAGAATCCTTTGCTCTATCAGTGGATACATGGGAATTAGAAAATAACCCTCTGCTCATTTGCCAATAGCCTTTGCAAGTCACCTAATTAGATGATTAAGTCATTAATGGGATATGCGCATCTGAAAAGCCTCTAGTCAGCCTCTGAAATCAGAGGAGATAAAGCCAAGACTCTTATTTCTTTTTTCTCTTACACTGAAAAGGTAATTAATCCATTTAACTCTGCCTAGCAGTGCTTTTCTATAGTAAAAAGGAGAGACTGAAGCAGGATAGCTTTTCAGAAACACCCTTTGAAACACCAGAATGACAAACGCCTCTTTCTTTTGCATGCCACATGAAGAGGTAAGGCTTAGCCCCCAGTGGTCAAAATTATTTAGACAAGAGATCAGCAGCAGTGTGTGCAATGCTGACTTTGGTATTTGGGATGTGAGTGCCTGCTACTTTGACTTTTTCGTAGCTCGATACAAAGTCTCCATCCAGAACAAAATTTCAAGCTAACAAACTAAATTCTGGAGGAAAAAAAAATTACTTAGCAGCATTCACCTCCTCTTATACAGGCTTCACAGAATCAGTCCTGGGTACAACACCTGCAAGAGAGGGGATGACTTCCAAACAGTAACAACAGCGTGCTGTGATTTCCAGGCCTCTACTGTGAATCTGAAAGTAGTGTGTTGGAAATGACAGAAAACCCTGTGTGCTGCCTTTGCAACCAGAGAAAGCTACACATACCAAGCTGCCAACTACATCATGGATAAACCCACACTCAGAACTGGTGAAACCTCCCTCTGTGTTAGATGGAAGGTTTAATTTCTGTTAATGCATTTTGATGTTTGAAAAGTGATGCAACTATAAGGAATTAAGACAAAATGACACTGCTAAGTCATCATCAAGAAACATAGCTCAAAATAAATCCTAATCCACGATGTTGTTGTAGGGACCTCCTCAGATCAGGGAGCACCACCCGTGTTGCATTATCTCAGCCTTTTCACTTCAATGGCATGGACGCATCTGAACACAGGTAACAGTGGACGGACTTCTTACGCTCTGCTTTGCAATCCACCTCTCTAGAATTAAAAATCCCATCAACACTATACAGCTAAAGGCAACATCAAAGATGGAAAACACATTTTGATAAATTGTTGCTGTTATCGTTCTAAAATCTGGCATCTCTATGTCAAAACAATAAATAAATCTGATTTTAAGGAACACAAGACAATCTCATATAGTTTGTAATTACAGTGCTGTAAGTAAAATCAGAACATTGTATGATTTCCACAACAATTTTTGAGACAGTTCAGCTTTGATTTATCCTCTATTATTCTACTACCTGTAACCCTGTAGTGATTCAGTACAGCACAGAACACAAGGAAAGACTGATAATAATTCTGACAGGTTTAGTACATATATTAGTGTACACATGAGTACTACATTCTGATTGGAATTTTTAGGTAATGTGCATCAGAGACAAAAGACCTGATGTATGAACAGACAACACTTTCTAGGTTTGTGGCCATACTATTGCGATGTGCCTGAATATATATGCATGCTTTCTTGGGAGGAAGGGTGCAAAAAAGGAATCCAAGTCTTCATGAAATACTACAGATCCTTAGAAATCCATGAATTGGTACCTAGATATCAAATAGATATACTGCTGAGATGTGTTCCTTTAGGCAAAAATTATTATCAGTTGTCCTTAGTTGTCAGCAATTTAATAATGATACCAACATGAATTATTAATTTCTTACAATACTGGAAATACATTGAAAATTTCTTGTCGGCCCTTGCCTAGAAGGCAAGCGTTGAAACTTCCCACAGATAAACTAAAATATAGCTCTTAAGCCATTATTTTTCTCTGAAAAAAATGCAAATGGATGAAACTATATTAACTTGGCAAATATTCTTTTATTCATTCTTTGATAATTTGTGCTCACTTAAATCCTTATAGTAGCTTTGTTTTTCTCTTGTTTTTTTTTTCCTATAGTTTTTATAGTTGGTAGACACAAAAGAAAATATCTGCTTCTCACCTCTTAAGATTAGACAAAAGCTCTTTCTGACCCACAACAAAGGGACTCACTGTATTTTAAAATCATTATAATTTCAAATATAAAAAAGGAAGTGGTCAAATGACAAAGAAATGTGTGTATTGAGAATGTCCTGGCCTAATAATTTTTCAGTTTCTGAAAAACACTTCACTTGTACAGGAATAAAGAGATCAAAAGGCATTGCATGCTATTTCAATGGTATAAGGCCCTTAAAAGACAGCGAATAATCTATATTTAAATTCATCATACTGTGAGAAACTGGGGGGAAAAAATAGCAAATTAAAAATTTTTTTAAAATACCTAAGCCATTGCTTTTAATTTAAATCTATCAAAATTATTTCCTTTCATTACAGCAAAAAAGCAATATTGTCTCAGACCTCAGTATATCCTATCTTTGCAAGGAAGGGAAGTAAAGCTGAAAAACCAAAGGCTACGAACTCAGACATAAGAAAAAGAAATATGCCACTCTCTTGCTTGAGTAGCCCTTGAGAAATCTGTGAATAAACATTTATTGGTCTTATTACATGCAATATATCCTTTCCTACCTATGCATTACATTCTTTCGACTGAAGGCAATGACAAGAACATCAGGGAAAGAAACACATTTCAAAGGACATCTAGCTAGTCTGTGGTTGAAATCCTTCCAAAAAGTGTAACTTGCAAATATAACTAGTGCCAAACCATAAGGCAAGCTAACTCAAGCTAACAGCTGCAGTATTCATTATCCTGCTGAAAATTAAGGCAACAGCAACTTTGTATCAGCTTTTTTTCCTTTTTCTATTTTTTTTTCTTCTTTCTTTCTTGGTTTGTTTGGTTTTGCCACCTTCTCCATTCATCCTGCCTATATACTAAGGCTCCTCCTGTACACAAATTCCCATAAAGTAGTCGAATAGAGAAAAAACTATATGCAGGAGCTGAAAGGATTTTTTTTTTTCAGTCAGTCCTACGTTGTCTTCAGTGTTTTCTGTCTAAAGTTCTCTTGCCAATGCAGAAACATCAAAATGCTGTCAAAACTGTAATCTTCCTGTCTGGCACAGGTCATAAGAGCAAGTTTGATGTAAGTAAGCCTTAAGTATCACAGAAAAGCTTAACAACATTTCCCAATGCATAAAAAATAAAAATATTTACTGCATTTTGTTCCCACATGACCTTTTCCAGATTCAATACTAGACAAACTCCAGGTCATGCTGTGCAGAAGCTTAAGATATTAGTACCCCACTGGTCTTCCCCATCAACAAAGTCAGCAAAAGGGCAAAGCTGACCAAGTTTGGCTGCTTAGCATCAGCTCACCACCACTGGTGACGAAAGCTCTGAGACTTCTTGCTGATGCAGCTGAGGTGCAAACACATGGTTCCATTTTGTAGGGCATGCAGTACACTCCCAGTTGGAGAAGTCAGCTAGGGACTCAAAACTGATGCCTGTAAATTCATAACAGCTCTTCCTTTTACGCCATAACAGAAATCCTCACATAAAAGGGGGGGGGGGGGGGGGGGAAGGTCTTACAAACAAATTTCAGACTGCAGAGCCTCCTACTAAAAATGATATCCATTGACTTTCATCACTTTGAACTCAGCTGAATGGTTCTCACAAGAGGACAAAAGCACAAAGGCAAGACTTGCAAGTATTTATTTTAGGTATTTATGCACTACGAAGCAGAGTTGTGAATACCCAATTCCCAACATATAATTTTGTTCTTGGGATAGCACAGGATATAATAGTGATAATGAGTGTTAAAAGTACAGGTTGTTTCTGTCCCAGGATTTATCCCTGCTCAATTCAGCCTTGTTTTGCACTTGAGATAAGGGATAACTTGAAGCAAGATGACTGGAGCTTTTTGGAGCGTAGTAATGCCACCTTAAATAATCCTCTATCAGACCTTGGCATTCCCCCTCTCCTGTATTCTCTCCTGAATTCAGCAGGAGGCTTCCAATATGACAACTGATCTTCTAGACTTCCTAGTGAACAAGCCAGAGCTTTACACTGAATAAGCCACTTTAAAGGTAGCTGTGAGGAGCCTGCCAGCCATGAGCTGCATGCAGATGAAAGTGAATAATGGAACATGCAGCATGCAGCAATATTCTGCCAGTACTGACTCCATCTTCACAACAAATACTCATAGATGGCAACCGAATCAATTATAATTTTTCAAGAAGTATAAAAACAAAGGCCTACAGTTTCAAAGCAAATGTCACCAAAACAGCTAAAAAAGACAAAAGCCAGATGAAAATATGAATAGAAAAGATCTCTTGATTACCCTTCTCATTGTAAACTGCATGCTGAGGTTTGTTTTTGGTGTTTTGTTTTTTTTTTCTTGTTTGAAGGGTCACAATAAAAAGTGTAAAGTAAAAATTGTGTCTAAGTTTTCATCTTTGAAAGGAACTACTCTTGGTAAGAAAAGAGCTGATACTATTTCAACACATAAGGATCAAACTAGCAGTGCCACTCACTATCAAAACCTAAAATATATTTGAAGTATGCTATTTTGAAACTTTCCTGCCCTAAAGAATAAAGAGCTTTGAATGAAGGTAGGGAAAGTAAATACTTGCTAATAAAAACACAGAAATGTCAGATGACTCCTTCCTGATGGAGAAAAAATAATATACTAGCCCACATTTAGTACTTTTCACTTATTTCTGAAAGACAACTTCCCTCGACATACAGTGGCAGTACAGCTTTTACTGCTTAAATCAATTTGATTATTGAGACGTGGAATGCACATACAAAGTATGTGTTTAATCTATACTGTCAGGGGAAGATAACATAGATACAGAAAGCACAAACATCTAAGACCTGCCAAATTAAAACAATGGGATATACACAGAGTTTCACAGTCTTTTTAATATGTAGTACATTAAGTGGTGCTGCAAACTGGTTATACTGAAGAAAATAAATCTATCTTTTGTCTTCAAACTTCCATTCTTATTTACCTAGATATATTAAAACAAGTAAGCTGACATATATACCAAAACACAATTAAGTAAATAACTCATTTCACACCTACACATTAATTCCTTATTCCTAAAGTAGATTCTGTGGCAGCTGATAGCGCTCCCTTTGGCTTGGGGAATGAATTAAGAAGGTCTTGTGCCCCACAGGGGTCATGTCCATTTTAGACCAAAAAAGTTTGTCTAAGCTTTCAGGAAAATGTATAGTAGTCCTGTTTGAAAACTGTTAGACTACAGAATTAGTTAAGCTGATGTTTGAGTGTACTATTTTTAACCTTTTTTAAAATTATTACTGTTTTGCAAGTCTAATCCAAATAAAAGATACCAAAAAATATAAGCAATATTTGGTTATTATCATTATGCACTAAGTTTA
The DNA here is from genome assembly GCA_015227895.2 of Colaptes auratus. Classification (NCBI taxonomy): domain Eukaryota; kingdom Metazoa; phylum Chordata; class Aves; order Piciformes; family Picidae; genus Colaptes; species Colaptes auratus. The sequence goes on from CM037636.1 coordinate 12,992,492, forward strand.
TTAACGAGGCATGGAAAGTACTAATATCCTCTTCGCAGTTTAAGACAAAGCTGAACAAAGTCAGTTTTTACCACTACATTTAGTTACTCATGAAATATTTCATTGTTGTTTCATAAATAAAGAAATAGAGCCACAGGCAGGAGTTGGACAAGTTTGAACTCTTTTCCACCAACCATCACTTCCCTTTGCAAAGACAATTTCAAGATGTTCAGGTACGTCTGAAAAAGTATACCACAAATTGAAACAGTGTTTTTTGGTTGTTGGTGTGGTTTTTTTTTCTTTCTCTTCTCAGTTTCAGTGAGATTTCTGGAGTCCATCAGGCAGAATACAGCTGTGAATCATAGTCTTCCAATAAGAAAAATAGAAAGCAAGTCACAAAGACTACAGCAGACATGCGTTTTGAAAAACGCCTTTCGTTATGCTGTTTTCCTTTGATCTTTATTATATTTGCCTACGCCTTAACAAAAGCCACAGAAATACGTGAAGTAATAGGAATTCATGATGAAGGGAGTGAAAGAAGATGAGTAAATGTAGCTATTGCTGTTCACAACTGCAAAGAACAGTGGTCTTTCCTCTCTATTCAGTACCTCTCTGCAATGGAAAAATCTCTCTCTAATTTTCCATTTACCTTCAGTGGTAGATTAGTGTAGCAGTTTGGGCTGGGTGCCCTCTGCTAGGGGGGTGCTTCCTGTGTCCAGAAGTCCAGCCCAGTGGGTGGACACAGGAAACCAGGTATTTCCTACCATAATTCTCTGCACCACTATAAGATCCAGCGCAGGGTCTGGCACTTTCTTCTCTCACCATTACCCGGTAATTGGGAGAGATGTCTCCCGGCCATGGGCCTGGCTAGGCCCAAGGCCATGGGGGGACTGGCAGTCTCAGATCTGGCCAGCTGAGACTAGTCTAGTAGTGGGGGGGGGGAGAAGGAGCCCTGGGGGTCTTGGGTGTACCCTCAGGTAGGGATGGAGAAGGCAAATCCAGTCAGTATGCAGAGGTAAAAGCTGTCCAGCTGGCCCTGGATATAGCAGAACGAGAGAACTGGCCAGTGCTGTACCTCTACACTGACTCCTGGATGGTAGCCAATGCCTTGTGGGGGTGGCTGAAGGAATGGAGGAGGAAAGGGTGGCAGACAAAAGGGAAGCCTGTTTGGGCGGCTGACCTGTGGCAAGACATTGCTGCCTGCCTGGACAGGCTGCCAACAAAGGTAAGGTTCACAAGGGCAAGGAACAGGGATGGATGGCAGGGGGACAAAGAGGAAGAATACAAAACCAGTCTCTCTCTCTGAAGAGGCACAGAGGCAGCAGGGAGAAGGATCAGGCCTGACCACGTGGCAGAGGAGCAGGAAAGCAGCCACAGTAGCTCTCATCCAGAAGAGGCAGGAGCCAAAAGGAGAGCTAACAGCTACGATGTCCTGCTCTTTATACCTCAGCTGGGCAGGGAGGGGGGAGTGGAACAGACTCAGCTTCCCAGGGGAAAAATGCCCTGCAGGGAGGGTAAATTACCCACAAGCCTTCCACCTTGCTTTGTTTTTTTTGTTCCCAGAATGGGTGTTAACCCACCAGAATTAGAAAACATTCCCAAGTGGAATTAGAAATCTTTGACCACAGTCCTTAAGAAAGCTAAGATTTTTATTTTCTTTCCAAAAATGACTTACCCAAGTTTATAGTGTGGAGAATGGACTTTGTCACATTCTAACATGTGCTTAAGTTGAGGTATTTATAGATTGTGTGATTAAGGTTAGCAAATTAAAAAATAATGAACATAAGTTACTAAATGAATCAAATGCTCAGCTTCATGAAATTATTTTGTAGGCTATAGCTTGCTGCCACTCCTCTCAAAGTCATCCACACATTCTCACACGTTCCCTTTTCATCAGGAAATTATAAGATTTGCCTCCACATACAGAAGGGTCACTGTGCAATTTCCTTTTACTATAATTTGAAATCTCACAAATATAATTTACCATCAGACTCTAGAAAACACAACAGTTTTGGCAAAGTCCAGAGGAAAGATACAACTGAAAAAAGGGGGGGGGGGGAAGATGGGAAAAAAAAAAAAGAAGAAAACTCAAACAGCAAACCCCTATTCATTTCTGCAAAGCAGGGTTTTATGTTTTCTCCTAAAAAGGCAGTAACTAGCACCAGGCTAGTTTGAGATATTTCATTGGTTTTGTGGGTTTGGGTTGTTGGGGTTTTTTTTATGAAAGAAACAAAATTGTACATAATTATTCCCAAACATACACATTTAATTTTGGAATCATATCTCCTATATGTTAAATTTTCTTTATGCAAGAAGAAAAGCACAAGAATTACATTGTGCTTCTAAAATTCAAGTTATCGCTCTACATAGAGTTTAATAATACTGATTCATAGGAAGTGTTAGCTTATAGTCACAAACCTGCAAAGAAACTTAGAATCATAGAATAAATAAGGTTGGGAAAGACCTCAAAGATCATCAAGTCCAACCTGTCACCCAAGACCTCATGACTATGAAACCATGGCACCAAGTGCCACATCCAATCCCCCCTTGAACACCTCCAGGGATGGTGACTCCACCACCTCCCTGGGCAGCCCATTCCAATGGCTAACAACTCTCTCTGTGTAGAACTTTCTCCTCACCTCGAGCCTAAAAGAGTCCTGAAAACCTAAATACTGTGTTTCAACAGCACCTTGCAAACAACCAGAAACTGTTCATTCTCAATTGTTTCCAAATAATTACTCAAGAGCCAGCTAGTTAAACTGTGACAGGATGCTGTCTCTCACTACTTAGAGCAAGTATGTAATTTTAGTGACTACAACAGTCAGAACTCTCCCGGCCAAAAGTGTTACACCAAGTTGGTTATTATCAGAAAAATGCAATTAAAACTGAGAAAATACAACCCAGCAAATACAGGCAAGTATCAAACCGGAGGACAGGGTGTCGTGGCTGGATTGCTTATTCTTAAAGAAAGGAAGACCATTTAGCAGTGTCAAAAGATATTTATTGATTCACATAAACTGGGCATCTCATATCTGTTGATCAAATAGGAAAGCACACTAGATAATGCTAGTGCAGCTCATCCAGCTGCCCAGGGAGGTGGTGGAGTCACCATCACTGGAAGTGTTTAAGAAGAGACTGGATGGGGTGCTTGGTGCCATGGTTTAGTTGATTAGATAGTGTTGGGTGATAGGTTGGACTCGATGATCTCAAAGGTCTTTTCCAACCTGGTCTGGTCTGGTCCTATTCTATTCTATTCTATTCTATTCTATTCTATTCTATTCTATTCTATCCTATCCTATCCTATCCTATCCTATCCTATCCTATCCTATCCTAGGGCACATTATGCTGCTCTGCTATTTTGGCATCCAAAGGCTCTGAATGAATTTTCTCAGAAGTCAATGACGTTTATTAACATACTTTTCCCAACAATCATGCTGTTGGGCAGTGATGTCTTTTCTGTGTGTTAGGACTGCAGAACTGTTTCTGGAAAACTGATTTTACATTTTCCTCCAGTGTATACTACTTACAACAGTAACATGTGATCTGTGTTCATTTGGTGAAAAGAGTGGGTCTGTGGTATTCCCTCCTATCCTGGTCTATTCAAGAGTTAAAGCAGGAACACACTGAAGCGCCATTCCTACCTGCATGTGGGTTTCCTCCTAAAAAATCAGGACAATCAAGGAGATTGCTGGCATGGTTATGCCTCAATCCAAAGAAATACACCAAAGAAACTAAAACTGAAAGTATGTCACACAACAGACTACTCTGAGATGATAATCATGAGCACCAGGTGAACCCCTGGTCAGCTTTCTCGCTTTAGAATCCTCTGAATGCATGCCTGTTTTGCACAAATGCCTGAAGCGGGAATGATGTTGGTTACACATATCCTTTCATGATGGTCCTGGAGGCATGTGTAACAATTAAATAGTTATACCTGCTGACAGTTGCTTAAATTAGGAGATGAAGTGGACTTCTGGCAAGTAAGACAGGCAATGTTACCTGTGTGTTTGTGAGACATATCAGGGGGCACAAGTTTTACTGCAGTTGCTTTGCATGACTGATTCTTACATAGTGTATGCAAGAAAATTAGTTAGATTTCTAACTTTATTTCTTCTGTCTTTGGGGGAAGACTAAATTGCTAATGAAATACATTAGCTTTATTTGTCCTTTAACTTGTGCTTCCTCCACCTCTTCCAGTTTGCTTTGTTTGTTGCTTGTTCTTCAAGGAATATTAGTTCAGATTACCTCAGGGTCCTCTTATCTCAATAATTTGTATAACAGTTTGAGCTGTTTTGTAGACATTCAGACCTTGTTTACGGTATTTAATCTTTCAAGCAGAACCCAAAACCTTGCAAAAATGTGCTTCAGAGGTGTAGTTTAGGAGAAAACAGAACTACAATAAGGCTGTGTGTGAGAACTGAGAGTGAAGCCAACAATAATGACAAAAAGCTTCAGAGTAATATGATGCCAATATTTTTCTTGATGCAGGCACATACAACCTCTGGATCCTAGAATTATGTTCCATTTCCATTACTCCTGCTTTACATCTTTGTATGGGACAGTTAGTCAATGGTCTATAAACCATTAAAATGAGGGATAGTCAAACGTTCAGGAAATGGATGACTTCTCATGGTATACAGTGAAGACAACTGATCTCTCAGAAGGGTTTCCTAATTTGGACTCTATCAGTGGTGGAGATTCACTATTAAAAGTGAAACTTCTGCTTCCTTTCTGAACCCCTTCTTGTTTCAGATGTATGTGGGTCAGGAGCACCATGTACGATACTGAAGATGTATTTTCTCCTGACCTCACCTCAATCAATACATTGCCACCCTCTGTTTTGTTCTGTTTCTTTCCTAAAAATTCCTGAGATTCTGTGTGCTATTTTGGGCTGAGCTCTAAACTGATCTTTTTGCAGGATATACTTTCTCCTGTTGTGTTTCAGGGTGCCAGAGCCCATTTCACCCTCCTCACCAGCACATCATAGAGAGTGCTACACAAGAGAAGGGTGGGGTTGGGCAATATATACCTCAGGATGGGCAGATGTTCTAGTGCAGGGTGTCCCTGCCCATGGCAGGGGGTTGGAACCAGATGATCCTTGTGGTCCCTTCCAACCCTGACTGATACTACGATACTATGTTTCAACTCCATGAAGAAGAATCAGTGTTTCAAAAACCTTTCCTCAAGGGAGAAACCGTGTCTGTCTTTGAGACATTTCTGACCACAGTCAATATCTCTCCTCATACACTCCAGTGAAAATGCAGACCCACTCCACCATTTACTTATGGGATGTTGTGGTGTTATGTGCCACAGCCCATTTGAGAAACGCAGGATAAAATACTCAGAGCTTCCTTTTCATGTCTGCTTCCTTTGCAACACTTCCTTTAGCAGCAGGCAGAGTACAGAAGGATAGCAGATCTGATACAAGAGCCAGGTGATCCCCTGGATGATGGGGTGGGGGGGGTTGCGTTGTCATTGCAGGCACTGGTGAGTGACTGAATGCCTGGCATTTCAGAAAGAAAGCTTACTCTTATTTTCTTTCCTTGCATTTGAAGGAACTTCACAGTATCTGACAGGTCTTAAAACTGTGCATATCTGCTGCCATGTAGGAAGCTTGCCTCTAATTTAGATAGATACAGCAGATAAATAAAACCTCAGTGGGTTTACTAAAAGTCTTTCTTAAATCAACAGCTATGCAGTGTAGTTAGAACTATATGCATGCAGAGCAATTTTAGGCTTTTTGACATCTTCACAAAGCTAGTGGTGGATACCCATTTTCAGATTCTGAGAATGATTACATGATATCTTGGCAGGCCAAGATGACAGTATGCAGCTGGTAAGCTGTTTCTAGCTGTCATAATAGGTAGTGTTTGAAAAGGAAAAAACAAAGGCTTGCTTTAATGAGGCCTACAGCAGCAGCAAACTGAAGTTATAAACACATTTGCTGCTATTTTGAAATTTTCAGTGAACTTTTTTCTTACTTTATATTCCTTTTTAAAACATATTTTGCTGCCTGCCTTTATAACTTCAGCCACTGCTGTCTGCCGTCTTGTGTAAAACTTGCTGGGAGAGATTTAAGGGTGATTTTGTTTGTTTGTTTTCGGGGTGTTCTTTTTTATCTTCATCCCATGTCTCCTTTGAATTTTTCTTGAAGAAAGAAACTGTTTCCTCTAAATACAACCATTCGGTTGAGTGTAAAAGTGTTAATTGGGGCATTTATTTACTTTGCCGAATTAAATTCCACAGTGATTCTACACAGAGCTTCAGCAAATCCAGTATTTTTCCTTCTGAAAGCCTATGCAGGTGGCGTCAGTACTGGATATTCTGTTTACAAATCATTAATGAAGTGATTGTGGCTTTTTTCATTTGCTCACACTTTTGAACTGCTCAGAGCGACACATTCCTAAATAGGGAACACAAGAGTAGAGAGAAGCACACAATAGCCTTATTATGGGGGCCACACAAACACTGGTAGTGCTGAGGGTTTATATTAACCCAATCAATTAAAGATGTACGGAAAGAGTTCAGCTAGTAGGGGACTGGGAAAAAACAGTACACAGCAATGAGTTGCTAGGCATGCTAATCTGGACTCTGAAATTTTCGCTTAGTGCTATATCTGAGCTTTCTTCCTGCACAATAAAAGGTCCCTTTGAAAGCTGAGAGTCCTTAGCAGTGCAACCATTGGAAGTCACTGCATTCTCTGAATGAAATAAATGCCTTGCTTTAATTTCTATACGGCTTGTGTAAATTTCCTTCAGTACTAAACCATTAGAATTCTGAGGGGGAAATGCATATATTAGGCTATACTGTAACCTTATTGTGCACTAAACATCAACTCATGCTACTGATATGGAGTTTAAAAGCTTTAAATAAAGTGTAGAGCTCCTGCTGGGCAAACAAGCTGAACTGGCCCAATGAAGTAACCTTTTTGTTAGGAATACTCATTTGAATAAACAGCATGGTAGAACTGCTGAATGCAGATGGCTTAAGTGTTTGGGTTTCTTCTGGAAGAAAAAAAATATAAGCTTTAGTACTTTTACTCTTTTATGAAATAAATCATATTTTACAAAGGACAAGTTCCCAACCTTGCAGATTGTATGGTAGAAATGAAAAGAGTTGCAACTAGCTGGTTTATTTTGAAGGCTAAATCAAGGCATGACAAATACATTGATGCTTGTCTATGAAAACATGCATAAGCCCATATGCATACAGAAAGATAGGCCTCTAAAAGCTATGTAAAGTCTCCAAGATGTAAACAAATGCTCCATGTTTAGAAACATAGCAAAGTCTGGGTTGGAAAACACCCTTGGGATCACCAAGTCCAACTGAGAACCCTACTTTACAAGGTTCACCCCTAAACCATATCCCCAAGCACCACATCCAAGCAACCTTTAAACACATCCAGGGTTGGTGACTCGACCACATCCCTGGGCAGCCTGTCCAATGTTTGTCCACTCTTTCTGTGTTTTGTTTTTTTTCCCCAATGCCCATTCTAAATCTATGCTGTTGCAGCTTGAGGCTGTTTCTTCTTCTTCTATCGCTATTGTTCTTTTGTCTATATATGGCCTCTTCCAAAGACCAGTTGAGTTGGAAACAACTTCAGATGGACTTGCATCAAGCCTTTAGTAAGGGAGCTTTTCATCTGACTAAGAAAAAGAATTTGTATCTGCATTTAAGCTGGAAAGAAAGGATGGTTCTTGGTAAGAATGAAAACTAAAAGAATTTTTAATCGCTTTTACAACATAGGCAATTATGTTTATATTTCTGTAGTTAATGGCAATTACCAAGCTGATTCAGATCTGTTATATAAGTTTTAGCTTAACAGCTTTTTCCTTGCTTTTTGATCCAGCCAATTCCTCAGTGGAAGGAAACAGGCTGAGGGAATGGGGGTTGTTCAGCCTGGGGAAAAGAAGGCTCTGGGGAAACCTAATAGAGACCTTTCAGTACCTTAAGGAGGCCTACAAGAAGGATGGAGAGAGACTGTATACAAAGGCCTGTACAAAAAGGGACAAGAGGCAATGGTTTCAAACTATAGAAGAGGAGATTTAAATTGGATGTTAGGGACAAGTTCTGTACCATGAGGGTGGTGGAACAGGTCACCAGAGAGGTGGCTGAGGCCCCATCCCTCGAGATATTCAAGGCAAGGCTCAACAGGGCTCTGAGCAACCTGATCTAGATGAGGATGTCCCTGCTTCTTGGAGAAGGGGTTTGACTAGACAACTCCTAGAGATCACTTCAAACCCAAACTATTCTATGATTTGATGATTCATATCATTACCGGACCCTTCTCTTTCTACTCCAATAGACCGTGACATTTATGGCCCTGCCCTAGGGTTTAAAGGATGCAGTTTGAATACACTTGAAGATGTGGACATTTAAATGCTGCTCTTAGGTTCTAGAGAAATTCTCTAACAACTAGACTGTTATGTAAAAGTCCAGAATCACATCCTTCTTTGACAGTGCCTAACAGTTAAGACATTTTAAATACTTTTATGAGGAAAACAACCCTGTCAGTCTGTGTTAGAGCTGATTTATCACCTACTACAGACTAAGCCCCAAAACAGAGGGCAAAAGAATACTATTTTCAGATCACAACGATGTGCAAAATTGAGAGGTTTTGTATTATTTTTGTGTTCTGCACTCATTTGTGGGGTTTTTTGGATTGAATGCAATACCATGAGCCTATCAAGAGCTATGAAATACTTAGCACAGCATATAGTCTGTCTTAGAATAGCTGCTTTGCTTCAATTTTCATTTCACTCCCTAGCATTTGCTAGGTAGGTATTTTCCTTCCTGCCAGCAGAGTTCTGGTCCCGTTTGCCTCCTTCATCTCTGAAAGTGAACAGGTGGTGGGAAACTCTGCTGATCATGAAAAGAGCTCACAGTGTCATTTTGAATGGAATATAACAACTGAGAGATACAAATATTAATTTGCTATACCATTTCATGGGATGTCACAGTGCAAATGAATTTGAGAGTAGACTGCACAGCTGTCCAGTAGACACAGCTGTCCTTCTTCTCTGCATCTTTTATAGGAGGTGAATAAGCTATCAACTGTTGTGTGAACCATCAACTGGCACCATGTCATGTGTGCCAAGAAGAACATCCTCACTTTGGCACCCTTTGATTGGACTGTGCTGCAGAAACCATCTCCTTGACATGCTGGTACCTCTTATTATGAAAAGATTTTATCTTATGTATGTGGTTGGATTTTATTCGTTAAGTGATTGATAGCAAAGAGTATATAAACAGCCACTCTGAGCAATAGTTTCTTCAGTTAGGGATTTAGGTTAGGAGCAGATTGGGGGATTAGGGCTACTAGGGACTTCTGCTTCTGTTACTTAAATACTTCTTCTTGCAAGGACTTCAGTTTAGGGATGCTGCTAGGGTTACGCTCAGGACTTCTGTTAGCTGCTTCATTTGTTAAGGCTTTCTGGGACTTCTGCTGTTAAGGACAAACTAAGGCTGTAATGCTAGGGATTCTACAGTGCAATAAAAAAGGAATTCTGGGAGGACTTCTCAGATTCTCCACTCTCTGCATTTCTGGTGTCTCATTGCTATACAGCAGTGGGGTTCATGCCTTCATTTGTCACCCAATGGCACCTCATTATAAAGGGTATACAACTACATTCAGCTTCCCCAGACCAGGTGTAAGTCTTAATCAGTGATCATCAGCCTTTCTCATGAATGCTTTGGAAAATGCAAACTGAAACTCTCTATGACAAAATGTAGATCTCCCAAATAGAAAATACTCCCTGAGCTACTGTATGTAGGCTGGGTTTATGCCTACCTCCATAGGGAGGTAGACTAAAGAGCATTGGATCTGAGACACAACACACCCTCTTTGGCATTTTCCTGGGGAAATGTTCGTGATTCTGCTAACAAGGCTTAGTGTCTGAATACTATACTTAGATATTTCATTGGCCTAACATTGGTGCCTAATTCAGAGCTGTTGACAGTATTACATATTCAAAGACATGTAAATGCAAGTTGTCATGATACCTAATAATGGGGTTGGGATCTATTTTCTCCATCTCAAGTCTGAATTCATCCAAACAAAGATGCAGCCCAGAAAGCCAATCAGATCCTGGGCTGCATCAAGAGAAGCATAGCCAATAGGTCAAGGGAGGTGATTCTCCCCCTCTACTCAGCTCTGGTGAGACCCCACCTGGAGTACTGCATCCAGTTCTGGAGCCCCTATTACAGGAAGGATCTGGTCATCCTGGAACGTGTACAGAGAAGGGCCATGAGGATGATCAGAGGGCTGGAGCACCTCTCCTATGAGGACAGACTGAGGGAGTTGGGCCTGCTCAGTATAGAGAACAGAAGGCTCTGAGGAGAACTTATTGTGGCCTTCCAGTATCTGAAGGGGGCCTACAGGAAGGCTGGGGAGGGATCTTTTAGGGTGTCAGGTAATAATAGGACTAGGGGGAATGGACCAAAACTAGAAATGGGTAGATTCATATTGGATGTTAGGAAGAAGTCCTTCCCCATGAGGGTGGTGAGACAACGGAACAGGTTGCCCAGGGAGGTGGTAGAACCCTGGAGGTTTTTTAAGGCCAGGCTGGATGTGGTTCTAAGCAAGCTGATGTAGTGTGAGGTGTCCCTGCCCATGGCGCTAGATGATCCTTGAGGTCCCTTCCAATCCTAACAATTCTATGATTCTGTGAACTCCAATAACACATTCAGACATTTCAAATAATTCAAAGAAATCTGAGAAATGGCTTAACTAAGGTAAAAGTTTATGCTGCTAATTCTAATTGAGCAGCTATTCAGTACCTCACTCATTTTTATAGTTTTTTGTTTAAAAAAAAAAAAAAAAAACCACAAAAAAACAGTGAGAATTTCATTTTGAGGCTTAAGATGGGGATGCTGCCATATTTATTGTCCCAAGGGATGCCTTGGTTAGACTGAGCCACCGAGATGGCCCAGAGCTTTAAAATGCTAGACATCCTTTTTAGGTGGCGATTGTGATTTTCCTATCACCTTTTCCCTTATATATCTTTTCCCTGCTCTTCTTCCTGACCTCCTATTTTAAATCTTTTTGCTCTCTAATTATATCCCTCTCTTGTGATACTACTGTGACCAAAAGGACATTAAAGTAAATGGTCTGGCCGGGCAAATAGAGAAGGAGGTGTTCAGATGTCAGCGTCTCAAAGAATGAGATACAAAATGCCACTTGAGAGAAAGGTCATCTTATGGAAGACCTCCCATACTGATATATACAGTCAGAGACTTGTGTAACAGCAGGAGTTAGGCAGGGCAAACATTTCTTCTCTCTGGTAAGAAGTATTCACTGTATGTTGCCGCTGTCTACAGGGATATCTATTCCTTCCTGTTGTGCACAGTTCTATATTTCTAACCACTCAGCAACACCTCGTGCTTCTAATTTTTTCCCTGTTGTACTGTCAAACATGGCTTCTAACCCTTTCCATCAGGCTCTTTGCTGATACATAATGCTAGAACATTTGATTTAACAGTAACTACAACCAAAGTACAAAATATTGGGACAACTCCCTCAATGATAATTGATTTCCCATAACCTCTTGGTATAAAAACCAACGGCATTAATGTGCTACAGAACATGTGAAAAGTCAAGTATAGTTACATTATAATTACTGAAGGGAAAGGAAAAAGAATTAAATGTATTGACAGAAAATGTGAAACTTTCTGAAAGTGCTTTATCACTTATTAATTACAACATATCAAGCCATTGTATAGTAAAGGTATGCTTACAGACTTCCATATCAGCATAACTTGGAATAAATTTTGGGAAGTGGACATCAAAATAACTGTTAATCAAAGCCATCTGACAAGTGGACAGGACTGTTAGGAGCAGGTAGGAGCAGGGTCAGATAGCAAAGCAAAACATGAAACACACCACAAATCTGGCACCTTCACAATTACATCTACAAGAAGACTCTCCAGAATCACTGTCCCCTTCTTTCAATCCACAAAAGAGTTTTGACAGAAGGAAGAATCAGGTAGCTGATCTTCCCACAATCATTACCATGAAGCCATTTTGCCGGATGATTTGCATTAAGATGTAGAAAGGACTCACTACAAATCTTTAATTGAGGCAAAACTCAGGTTCTATTACTGATGGGAAACTCTAAACCTATTCTTGGACAAATTTGGGGAGCTATATATGACAAAGAAAGTTGATCTCATCCTTTCACCTATTAACAAAATGAAGCACCTCCTTCAGTACTGATGGCAGTCTATCAGCAGAATAACAGAGAATATGCTGACAAATTAAAGGCAGTCAGGAGAAAGAGCATGAAAATGCAGAGGCATATTTGCCTAATAAAAGTTTTGGTATACTGTGGAAATTCAGATCCAAGTGGTAAGGTAAGGCTTCCTTGTTTAGATTTCTTATTGATGAAGAAATGTTCAAATCATTGATTCATTTAAAAACAATTACCTTGAATTGTATTGAATAATTATTAAATACATTGCAGCACACAACACCGTGGGTTTGTTTCCAGTGTAGCACAGAAATTATGTCTGGGAAACATCAAAAGTATCTTCACTTTCTCTATTTGGTTTCACAATGTGAGGCTCATTGAATTTCTCCTCAGGAGGAAGAGACCAAACAAAGAAGCAGGTACAGATGACAAGAAGAATTTCAGGAATGTGATAGTGATACAGAAAATGGCAGTTTATCTGGACACAGGATTTTTTTCTTTTCTGGCAAAAATTTGCATTAATATGGAAATCATACCAAAGGGCTCTTGGGGAGGATTAAACCAATTATTTGGTATGAACTCTGGTTATTATCAGGTAAATAACATGGACTAAATCCTAAATTAATTTTACTAAGAAACCGTATTTTTCTTCTAGCAGTCATGCTAATTCCTCTGTTACAAAGGAGAGGAAATTCAAGAAGCCCTTGGAATTACTAATCCAATGAGAAAACAGAAAAAAAAGAGACATGCAGTTGGATGAGAAACAGTTCATTAAGTATAAAGAGTTATGCCAGTCTCTCAGGTGACCTGGTAGAAGCCCCATTACGAAAGATACATGCAGCTCAATTTCAGAGTTCTCAGGCCTGAGAAGCCGTACTATCATACTTTCTGATGTACCTCTGTGTCAGCAGAAGGATGTACTTTAGACATGTATACATCCATCTATCTGGCTTTGAAACTACTCAACCAAAAATGAGGTGGCCTTTAATATAGAACTTCCTCTGGCTGGACATATGTTGCCTGGTATGGAATTAACTAGTTGGCTTTCCACCCCTTTGTTTCTCTGTCTGAAAACTCTATCACTTGTTACCAAGCATCGCATAACCGTGTTTCTAACAAAGATTACACTGGTATTTCTGTCCAGCTACATGTCCTGCAGGGCTGTTCTTTGGTCTTCTGATCAGTAAAAATGTAATAACATTTTCACATAGTCAATATTTAATTCTGTAAATGCAACTGGTTGTTGTAATCTGGGTTATTAACCGCACAGTGATTTATGATGTAGAGCAGACAGTGGAGGGGTGCAGAGGACTAGGAAAGTCCTCTGGTGACAATAAAAAAGTTATAAATTTCATAGCTCTGCCTGAGAAATGTATTTATATCCCACATTAAGAATAGCTTTTTATAAATTTTAATGATCCATGTTATTAATGGTGCTGTCATCACTACTGCCTGTGCAAGACTGTAGTCTTTTTTTCCCTCTCATACTTTTCCATCAGCTGAAAGTTTTATACTTTTTTTTTAAAACAGCTCTTATTTGCAGTTTGCCAAAAAAATCTCTAAGAGTAATAAGTATATCTTTGTTTCGTTGGACTGAAAAGACTGCAAAGAATATTTTGCATAAAGTTTTACAGCGCAGGCAAAGGTTGGGCTAATTGGACAGAAAACAATTGCTTCTCTATCATGTTTACAAAGCCTAAGTTAATATATAGAAATAAAAGTAACACCATGTCAAAACCAGGAATTTATACATGAAAGTTGTTCTTATATAATGTAGTACACAGTGTTGGGTAACTAGAAGATAGCCAGTTATATATCAAAGATCCAGTATAAATACATATAAATCCAGTATAAATATGATACCACAGACTCCATGTATGGTGAAAGAGGCAGCAGCAGTACTTACAAAACCCCTGCATTTTTATTTTCAGTTATTTTAGAATGCTCTGTCACACCTGAACAAGTTTGCTTGGGGAAAGTAGTCTGATACTGCCTGATACTTGAACAAATTTCTCACTTATCTGGTCTTTGCACAAGAATATTAGAAAGACACAAAAAAAATCTGGGAATTGCTAAAAAAAAACAACACAAAACACACCAAAGAAAAACCCCCAAAAAAATGAAAAGAGAGGAGAGGAAACTCGAGGAGAGGAGAGGAAACTCGAGGAGAGGAGAGGAGACTCGAGGAGAGGAGACTCAAGGAGAGGAGACTCGAGGAGAGGAGAGGAGACTCGGGGAGGGGAGGGGAGGGGAGGGGAGGGGAGGGGAGGGGGGGAGGGGAGATGGAGGTAGGTTTTCAGAGTGTCAGAAGTCATATGGTCAACAGAATAAAAATGGTACAAAACCATCTCATCTGTGGACAATCCAAGAAGGAATGGAGCTCTGGCAGATGTGTTCAGCTGGGAAGAAACACAACTGTGTATGTAAGTCCTCTGACTTACAAGTATATATATATGTTTAATCATAAAATCAGGCACTCTGATAATTTGGTGATGGGGAGTTTACAGTTCAGGTAGACATATGTGAGTTACAGCAAGGTCCTGTGCTATCATATGCCTGTTGTTTAGTTTTAAAGTATTCACCTACAAAAAATCCCCCAAAAAACCCCAACCAACCAACCAACCGAAAAAACCCAATCAACACTATCACTGCAATCTTCAGACAAATATTAAGTACCTGGTATTTTACAGGGATTAGTATTAATTATGTTTTTTTTTCAAGCATGAAAACAAATTTGCAACACTGAGCTTATTATTTGAATGCTTATTTAGCATTTTTAATGTCCTTTATTTTGATACCAAGTCTGTTTCAAGTTGATACAGTGACAGTGACTTGTCCTCTTGTCTTTTATCTACTTATCTAAACTCTGAGATGGGAATTATGATTATTGATAGTTAGTAAAGACAACATTCCATTGCAAATACTACATTTCACATTTCCAGCTCAACTTGAACTGTTTTCTCACCTTAGTACCTATGAGTTATAGCCTAAATAGTATTCTTTTCCTATTGAAATTGGCTTAAACTGTTAGATGCTCAGCCTAATTCAGCATAAGCCCTGAGAAGAAAAGTGTTAATCAATTCAAATTCAGAGGGTGAAAGGAGAAAGACACTAGAAAATGTTATTCCAATAAAGACAGACAAGAAACTTTAAAGATTACAGTGGTAAAGAATTGCTTGCTTGTAAGTGAGAACAAAGTTCCATTATCCATAATCCTAGGAGAATATGAGAGACTTACTCCAAATTTGCTTTCTTAAGAGAGGAACTTCCATGCCATTTCCAATCTGAGAGAAAGCATCCTCTCTAGTGCTGAAAGAACACCCACACTTCCCGCAGCCTAGTTCTCTTCCTTTCTTAAGCAAATTCTGTTAACTGTCATACTATATTTCTGTAACCTCATAAGAAAAAATTAATCATTGGAAATAAATGCATTTTCATTCACTAGAAACTCCTCTTAATGAAATCAGATATTAAGCCAAAAGAGCAAGAAGTGCAATTCATTTTTAATACAGACTTTCCTAGGATTCTTTTATTTTTGACTAATAGGATGATACATATTGACATGAAAACACTTGTAATGTGAAAATTCTCACAATTAACAGTCTATGTTAAGAGGTGTTGAGGAAAATGGACATATCAATGAGCTCGGACGTTAAGCATCGTGCATACAATTAACTGATTCAGTTAACGAACTACTGGCTTTAACCTTTTGAGAGCAATGGGATCGCACAGCATGGAGAGCATCACAATAGTTGATACATGTCAATACTTATCTCAGTTTCTGATGGTTGTTTACATTAATATAATAAGGATGTTGCATACTATTTTGGAGAGACTGAATAACACGGACAGCTGAGGGCTACTATGCCATATTCAGGGTGTCTCAGCTCATCACACCTGTCTCAACAAGACTGAATAGGAGAAAGACTATGAATCATTAAGGAATAAGGCTGGTGGAATGTTTTTCTAAATTAAACTTATTATAAAACAGTTTGCCTAAAACTCCAGAAATAGGAAAATCACTGGTTCTTAAGCAAAGTTAACATGATTTGGCACCAGTTTGGCTTAGAAAAACCCCTGCCTTATTCATCAGGTTAAGCTGAGTTCAGAACATAACATTGTGTAGTATTTGAATATTAAATAATGCTTTTCTGATTCATAAATGAAAAAAAAAAGCTGTTACTCAAGGTGACTACAGAGTACTCTATTGATTTAAGTGGTGGATATTTACTCTAATTTTCCCATAAATGGCTCAAAACCAGGTTTTTTTTCCAGATAACATCATGACTTCAACATGCAGATGTACAATTCCAGGACATCTGTGCTTACTCATAGAGGCTACTGTCTTATTTTATGGAGGAAACAGGCAAAAGAACCAATATTACAGGTGAAATTGTGACGTGATACTGCCGCTTAAGCTGAAGTCAGATAAAGCTAAGGCAGGCAGAAACAATGATTCAGCAAAGGAAACAGGAATGCATCTTGGTGAGAACAGTTTGCTCCACTCAAGTTCTGCATTTTAACTAACATAAAAATGCAACATAAAATGTGATAATGATCAATGCATATTTGAAAGCTGAGGAGAAACAAGCAAAGAAAAAGTGCTTTCTCAGTTGCAATATCATATGAAGTAATTCTAGAAAGCAAGAATCAAATTGTGAAATCTAGAAGCCCACTTAGAAAGCTTCCAGTAGCACTTTAAAAATTAAGTCTAGATGTACCATCTGAAGGAGGGGCAGGAGGCTTTCTATTCAGCACACAGAGAAAGTGAAGAAGCAAAAAGAGTGATCAACAAAAGTTGTCTTGCTTACTGGGAAGCTGCTGAAGGCGCACAGTGGGAAGCATCAAGGAGAGTGTGGCTTGAGCCCATTTAAGGAGTTTTCTGGAAAACAGGTGGATCTCTGATAATTGAATGCATAAGGGTTTTTTCCAGTCAGCCCTTTCTCACACTGCATAAGGTTTGGAGTAGGTTGATGGCTCCCTCTCTTGAACCAGCATCTTGGTTACAACAGTGGTTCCAAAACACACTGGTCTTCTGTGAACTATGTTTCATGGTGATCATTGCATCCCTTATGAAACTTGAGCTTCCAAAACTTCAATTGCCCTGATACAGAGCCATACTATGGTCCTGTAGGTGGCTACTAGCCAAAGGATCTCATCTGGAGGTGACTCTGGCAGAGGAAACTCAAGGCTGGAAAAGAATTGCACAGCATATGAGAATTTCAGTTTGCACCTTCCCTCTTGCTGGGTGCTATTATAACTACCACGTTACACTGTGTTACTAGGCAGGGATGCTCTGTGTTCCATCTCACACTGGTTCACCTTTTTCCAAAGAACACAAGATATCCTGTCCTATTCTTTCCTTAAAACTACTGTACATTTGGTTATTTATTTACTTTTCCCTTTTGTAGGAGTCTGAAACATTGAGGAATAAGACGACTTCTCGTCTACCCTTGCAAAGGAATGATGTCTAGCAGTTGTCTTGCGGGGACTACAGCAAACCAATCTCCGGAAGCCTCACTGCAATCTTGCTTTAGCTCTCAACCTTGCAGCCTAATCTGTCCTAATCTGTTTTGCCCACCTGTATTTTTTAAGATGGCTTCCCTTCAGGCTCCTTCTCTTATTTTTTTCTTTTCATTCTTCCTATTGTTTGCCTATACACTGCAACTATCTTAGCAGCAATGGAAACATAAAAGCTCTTCACATTTGTCAAATGACTTGGCTGCTGCATTCTCCTGTACAATTCTCTTCCTTTTAATCTGCTTTGTCATTCTAGGTACGAACATATGGTAGTTAATGTTGGTGGAGAAATTTCTACCCACCACATTACAATTTTTCTGCAAGGAAATCTATTAGTTAAGAAAGTAGGTACAGTATTTTGGGTACTGCCACAACCTAAGTTATCATCAGCACATTTAAAAAGGATTTTACAGATACATATGTGCATGTGTGCATATCTATCTATCTACATGTATACATACATATCATTTCAAGCCCCCAAAACCCTCCCTTTATTAATGATCCCACACTGGCAAGTGAAAATGTACAGCCACAAATCTTCACCCTCCTGTTAGAATGACACAGGAGTTTCAAGACAAAGAAACAACAACTCAATACATGCTAAGGGCTGAGATGAATGAGTACTTACTGTTAATTGAATGGTTTGGAGTTTTTATTTTCTTTTAAATAAGTAACTTGAATGAATTGTGAAAATGACAAATACAAAAAAGATTAAAGTTATGGTAAATGACAAGGCCACCTGGCACAGAAACCTTGTGGTGGTCCACAAGGACCCAGTAGGATCTGTGATGAATCTCTCTTTGACTTTAGTGGAACACTCACAATACTCCAAGCAACAAGAAATAGAAAATATTTGGAAACAGTGGACAAAGAAAAAGATCAACTGAGTGCTCCACCTTCTATTATTTATTTCCATCCCTGCACTTCTTGCTGAAATCCATTTAAGTCCAAATTCTGAAAATACACGCTTAACATTATGCAGTTACTGAGATCCACTGGAGTCTGAAATGCTGTGTTTTCAGATACACTAAGTGGGACTAAGATAACTCCTTCAAATTTTGTTTCTACCATTTTAAGTCCTACTTAATGCTAATATGTTATAAACAAAATAGCAATGATAACAAAATTGCTCCAGTAGCACTGTGCCGAGCTTCCAAGTGCATTCAAGACTAACAGCATTTGTCTACTACTTCAGCTTTGCTGGTCATATACAGATGGTATCTCTTACTGTCTGAGCAGTAGATTGGAGATAGAATGACCACTGCAAAGGTTTGACAGACAAACCTCCCTTGTACAGTCACAGACCCAGAAAGACCTCATTGACATTTTATTCATCTTCAGTGTTCTACCAGTATTAATCATTTGATGTATAGATCTGAGCAAGAATCAATGAATGCATTGGCAGTCCTGCAGTCTGTCATCCAGTTGAAAGGGCTATAGTTTAAGTGAAAGGTGTCCCAAAAATTCCCAAATATAAATGTAATGGTGGAAGCTAGGAGATGTAAAATGTGAAAATTAAAACTCATGAGCCATCAGTGTGCCCAGGTGGCCAAGAAGGCCAATGGCATCCTGGCCTGCATCAGAAATAGTGTGGCCAGCAGGGGCAGGGAAGTCATTCTGCCCCTAAACTCAGCACTGGTTAGGCCACACCTTAAGTACTATGTCCAGTTCTGAGCCCCTCAGTTTAAGAAGGACATTGAGACTCTCGAACGTGTCCAGAGAAGGGCAACAAGGCTTGGGAGAGGTCTGGAGCAGAAGCCCTATGAGAAGAGGCTGAGGGAGCTGGAGTTGTTTAGCCTGGAGAAGAGAGGCTCAGGAGAGATCTTATTGCTCTCTACAACTACCTGAAAGGAAGTTATAGACAGGTGCGGGTTGGTCTCTTCTCTCAGGCAACCAGCACCAGAACAAGAGGACACAGTCTCAGGCTGGGCCAGGGGAGGTTTAGGCTCGAGGTGAGGAGACAGTTCTTCCCAGAAAGAGCAATTGGCCATTGAAATGTGCTGCCCAGGGAGGTGGTGGAGTTCCATCCCTGGAGGTGTTCAAGAGGGGATTGGACGTGGCACTTGGAGCTATGGTCTAGTTGTCATGAGGTGTTAGGTATTAGGTAACAGGTTGGACTTGATAATGTCTGAGGTCTTTTCCAACCTGCTAGATTTTGTATTGCCCATTGGAATCGGCTGCCCGTGGAGGTGGGGGAGTCACGTTCATTGGAGGTGTTCAGGAGGAGACTTGATGGGGTGCTTGGTGCCATGGTTTAGTTGTTTAGGTGGGTTGGATTGGTTGATGGGTTGGACGCGATGATCTTGAAGGTCTCTTTCAACCTGGTGTATTGTATTGTATTGTATTCTGTGATTCTACAGAATCACAGAACTCATGAATACATCAATCCCAAACATGGCAGCAACCTCATTTGTATCAAGCCAGACACTGGGAAGATATCTGAATTCCAGAACAGATAGGTCTGGATTATCTACTGCTTCTTGTCTTTTTCTACTGAAGAAAACTAATTTTGACTTATTTGAAATAAGAATGAACACTAAGCTATATTATAATAATAAAACAAGAACCTTTCATTGTTACATAAACTGAATGTTCCAGGCAATAAAACAGATGTGCAAAACCAGATCTTAAAAAGTGTGTTGGTTTTTTTCTTGACTAATTTTCATCTCTTTAGAACATAAATATACTTCCTTATCATTTAAAAAAAGACATGTGCAGACTTTCAAAATTCTAATCAACATCTCTTTAATTTTCACTTAGGCACCATAAAGCCTCCTAGAATATGCTTGTTCTTTGTATGTTTCAGCAGGAAAAGAATGGGAGATTGATTCTGCAAATCCACAGTGTTTTGTGCTGCAACATATTTAATAATTATTTCAATACAATTCAAGGTAATTAATTGTTTTTAAATGAATCAATGATTTGAACATTTCTTCATCAATAAGAAATCTAAACAAGGAAGCCTTACCTTACCACTTTGATCTGAATTTCCACAGTATACCAAAACTTCTATTAGGCAAATATGCCTCTCTGCATATTCATGCTCTCTCTTCAGACTGCCTTTAATTTGTCAGCATATTCTCTGTTATTCTGCTGATAGACTGCCATCAGTACTGAAGGAGTTGCTTCATTTTGTTAATAGGTAAAAGGATGAGATCAACTTTCTTTATCATATATAGCTCCCCAAATTTGTCCAAGAATAGGTTTAGAGGTTTCCATCAGTAATAGAACTTGAGTTTTGCCTCAATTAAAGATTTGTAGTGAGCCCTTTCTACATCTTAGTGCAAATCATACGGCAAAATGTCTTCATGGTAATGATTGTGGGAAGATCAGCTACTTGATTCCTCCTTCTGTCAAAACTCTTTTGTGGATTGAAAGAAGGGGACAGTGATTCTGGAGAGTCTTCTTGTAGATGTAATTGTGAAGGTGCCAGATTTGTGAAGTGTTTCATGTTTTGCTTTGCTATCTGACCCTGCTCCTAACAGTCCTGTCCACTTGTCAGATGGCTTTGATTAACAATTATTTTGATGTCCACTTCCCAAAATTTATTCCAAGTTAAGCTGGCACTGTTCTGCAGGCCTAAGCATCCAAAATGTTGCTTCAGCAAGGTTATAGTACATACCAGGGTCTCAGCTGACATGCATTCAGACCCAGCCACACAGCAAGCCAGTGGCAAAGCATTGAAATAAGAAACAATTCTAAACTAGCTACTACAGATAATCCATTTATATTCAAGTTAAGCCTTGCACTGATCTTAAATTTGTAGTAAATAAGTGTGGTGTCTGATTCAGCTCCCACAGTGAAGTAAACTGGGATATAATGTCTCATATTTAGGGATTTATATGAGCAAAATAAAGAATACAATACAATACAATACAATACAATACAATACAACAGGTTGGAAGAGACCTTCAAGATCATCACGTCCAACCCATCAACCAGTCCAACCCACCTAAAATACAATACAGTACCATACAGTACAATACAGTACAAAAGAGTACAATACAGTACAATACAGTACAATACAGTACAATACAACCCACCTAAACAACTAAAAAAAACCTAAACCCTGGCACCAAGCACCCCATCAAGCCTCTTCTTGAATACCTCCAATGAAGGTGACTCCACCACTTCCACAGGCAGCTGATTCCAGTGGGCAATCACTCTCTCAGTATAGAACTTCTTCCTAACTTCAAGTCTAAACCTGCCCTGGCGCAGCCTGAGACTGTGTCCTCTTGTTCTGGTACTGGCTGCCTGGGAGAAGAGACCAACCTCCGCCTGGCTACAACCTCCCTTCAGGTAGTTGTAGAGAGCAATAAGGTCACCCCTCAGTCTCCTCTTCTCCAGGCTAAGCAACCCCAGCTCCCTCAGCCTCTCCTCATAGGGCTTGTCTTCCAAACCCCTCACCAACTTTGTTGCCCTTCTCTGGACACGCTCCAGTAAGACAACATCTTTCCTAAACTGAGGGGCCCAGAACTGGACACAGTACTCAAGGTGTGGCCTAACCAGTGCAGTGTACAGGGGCAGAATGACCTCCCTGCTCCTGCTGGCCACACTGTTTCTGATGCAGGCCAGGATGCCATTGGCCTTCTTGGCTGCCTGGGCACACTGCAGGCTCATGTTCAGCCTACAATCAACCAGCACCCCCAGGTCCCTCTCTGCCTGGCCGCTCTCCAACCACTCTGACCCCAGCCTGTAGCAAAAAGAATCAGTAATGCAGTGTCTAAAATTTGATAAATGTTAGAGAAACACTTAAGAATAGGCTCAGAAGATACATTCTTTTGACTGCACTAAGTACATTAAAAGAATAAACACATACACATACTGTCACACCTGTCATTAAAACTTGGCATCCTCACATGGAATTTGGTGGGACTACTGCAGGTTTACTTCCATGCTCACCTAAACATGATCTCTGGGAACTTCTGTTTACATAGATGCAAAAATCTTATGCCCTCAGTAGCCTCTGAGAATATTTTAGTTCCTAACTCTATCTGCATTGGAAGAAGTCTGAACACACATGCTTACAAAGCAATTACCCACATTTCATATTGTGAGAGCAGAATTTAGGATGTATACCTACTTGGAGAGAGCAAAAAAGGGAATATCAGAAGACCTGCACAAGAACAAGGAGAAACACTTGCTGGTGGAGGAGAAGCTCAACAGGAGCTCTCAATGTACACTTGCAGCCCGGAAAGCCAATCAGATCCTGGGCTGCATCAAGAGAAGTGTGGCCAGCAGGTCAAGGGAGGTGATTCTCCCCCTCTACTCAGCTCTGGTGAGACCCCACCTCCGAGGTGACCTCATTGTGGCCTTCCAGTATCTGAAGGGGGCCTACAAGAAGGCTGGGGAGGGACTTCTCAGGCTATCAGGTAGTGATAGGACTAGGGGGAATGGAATGAAGCTGGAGGTGGGGAGATTCAGGCTGGATGTGAGGAGGAAGTTCTTCACCATGAGAGTGGTGAAGCCCTGGAATGGGTTATCCAGGGAGGTGGTTGAGGCCCCATCCCTGGAGGTGTTTAAGAGTAGGCTGGATGAGGCTCTGGCCAGCCTGATCTAGTGTAGAGTGTCCCTGCCCATGGCAGTGGGGTTGGAACTAGATGATCCTTGTGGTCCCTTCCAACCCTGACTGATATTATGATACTATGATACTTGTTTGCAAATCTTGGCCCACAGTTTCCTCACTGGGTAAGGACTCAGACCTCAGGTCAGTGCCAGGCTATAAGCCAGTATTTGTCAATAGCCAGTGCCAAACAAAACTGCTTTTTGAAAGAGGTAGAATTCTTTGCTTCTACCCTTTTCTTGTAATTGTGACTGAAAACAGCCATATTTACATAAAATTATTTTAACATAGACACATTAACTTTGCCCATAGGATTTAGCTTTTCAATATTACAGATCTCTGAGGCAGGTCTATGGTATCTGCAGTACCAACAAAGCAGTTTTGCAACTCTGCTCATGGGTTGTGTTTACATGTACAGAACCACAGCCTGCATAAAGAGCTCTGCCATGTGAAGAAAATCTGAACTTATCTTGAAGGGAGAATCCATTTTTCTAGCTTGGCATATCAGATTTTTTTCTGCAAAGGGACTTCTTCTGTAGAGTAACAACTCACTACTACAGGTATATAACAATGTTAGAAAGCCCTGCACTGGATCAGCTACAACAGGGCAGCTACTGACTGCAAAAGCAGCTTCACTTCAGAGTAGAAGAATCTGAATAAAATGTAGCTGCGATGCATTTTTCTTTGCTTGTTTCTACAACTGCTCTATTACAGCAGTTGCAGAAGTCTCTGAATGATAACCAGAGCATAAGCAGCAGGAGGACAATCCATTTTAACTAGCAGAAGCAGAGACCTCGAGTTGACTATCTGAAAGTATTATAATATTCACAAAATGAACAAGGCATTTTTTCATTACTATTATTTGCACCTATAATCAAAACACTAGTAAATATGACCAGATCAAATCTACATAATGGGCTGTAAAGATCTAATGTCTCGATCCTGAGAGGGAAAGAGATTCAGGTTTTTAATGAATATTCCCGTGTTGTGAAATTAGAGGCACAAACGAGGCCAAAATATCAACAGCTAGACTATTTATTACATAAATACAGTGGATGGACATAAATAAAGTGGATAGATCAGAAGGGGATAGAGAGAAAATAGAGAGAGAAGAGAGAAAAGGAAAGGAATTATATTACCACACCCCTCACCCCCCAAGACAGTTTGAGTCTGTGGAGGAAAGGTGCTGCAGGAGATGTTGGGTCTGTAGAGGAAGGGTGCTGAGGCTTTGGCTGTAGAAGGGATGTGGTCCTCTGGGCAGCTTCTTCAGCTCCATGAGTTGCAGCAGGCGGAACTTAGGGCACGGAGAGAGGGTTTACAGAGTCCAAGATCCGTTGTGTTGGCCCCGTGATGTTTCCAGCGTGTGGTGCTGCATTTTGCTTCTCCAGTTTTCTTCTCCTGTTTTCTTCTCCTACAAGCCAGTAGTTGCTCCAGTCTTTTATACAGTTTTTTAGTCCTCAGGCAAGTGTCCAGGCATTGTTCCCCAGGATATCGTTCTGGGAAATCATCCTTAGGTAAGTGTCCAGGTATCATTCCCCAGGAAATCTTTCTGAGTACTCAGGTGAGTTTGGGCAGCCGTCTGGATGGAAGGGGGGGAGGCCTCCACCTCCTCCTGCTCCATCTACCTACCCACACACTCATTACACATCAGGAAACAGGTGGTGATTCCATTGTCCTTTCCTGGGGTATCTGATGGCTGGAAATGATCTTGTCCTGAAGGCATGATGGCTGGGCCCTTGGGCCATTGTTGTAGGCCAGCTGCAGTCCCGTGAGCAATGTTATCTTTGCACCTTCCAAGAGTCCTTCCAGTGGCTCTGCCCAACGCACATCAGCTATTGTCTGGGCAAGCAGCAAGTGATTTTATCTTTGTTGAGTCACACCAGGAGAGACAAGCTTTAGACTCTCACACCACCCCGTCAATCAAAGATAAAAGCAAGAAAGAAAGAAAAGAAAAGAAAGGAAAGAAGTTTTAAACCATTTTTACAATAGACATAAGTTTTGATTGTCTAATGGCACAAATCTGTTGTACACCATCATTAGACACAAATTGCATATTGGACACATGTTGAATCACTGTATACAACAGGGACTTACACAAGGTGAAAAAGTACAATACTAACCAAATAGAACAAAATTAAAACAGATAATTACACAAGTTGAAAGCATCTTAGTTCCTCCTGGAAGCCAGGAGAACAAACCCATACCCCCCCACCCCGTCAGTCCTTCAGTTTGGAATTGAAGTGAGAGCTTCCTTCCACATCTGAATGCATCTGCGGGGCTATGGAAAGTACAGTCCTTGAAGAGATGTCTTCTGTGATGCAAAACTTGAGAGGTCTTCGATATTGTAACAAGACAAGTCCTTCTGACAATACATCAGGTAATCTTCAGCATTAGAACTTAAATAAGAAACACAACCTCAAAACACACAAAACTAGTATTTCCAGGTTCCCCACACACAGAGATGTTCTCTGAGCCACCCTCTCAGGTGATGTCTCTGAAAGAGTTGGATTAATTACTTTGAATGGGCCTGTAAGTACCGTTGATTGTTTCAGGTTCTCTCAAAGCCAATCTAAGCATAAACAAAAACTTTTACCCAAACCATGTACAATTTTTTTTTGGTGATCTCCTGAATCATGCTTCATCCCCCACTCACCACTGAGAAGTGAAGCCCTTAGTTGCCCTGGGGGGGCATAGCCCTCCCCTCACCAAATGGTCCCACCAAGAGAGGAGCAGTGGCCTCAGCCCTCTTTTTAGGCTCGGGCCAGCATTTCACAATGATTTCTAATTGCCTCGTGGGTACCCCATCAACCACTTCTTTTGGAATGCCTTTCTTCTGACCCACCCCCCACCAATATTGCCGGGTATTCAAGTGTTCCCTGCCCCTAGCCAGGTGCCTACTAGGAATACGGCTCAACTGGCCCTGGGGGCTTGGTGGGTGAATCATTTTCACATGCCTCAAGCCTCTAGTTTGAGGTTTTTTAATTTCCTCAGGTATATCATACTGCCTGGCATAGTCTAGTAACTCCCTTCCCACTTCTTCCCATGTCCATGGCTTCAAGTCAGGCTGGCTCCCTCCGGGTGTTGAATTTTCCCTTAGAGCAGCTTGCATCCTGGAAGAAAGTGGGGTATCAGCTATTTCTTTTTGGAGCTGGATAGCTCTTATTTTAAGCGAGTCAGGGAGACCCCTGATCAAAGGAGTCATTCTGTTTGCATCCACCAGGAGAGAAAGAGGGGATTCAAAATGGTGTTTTAGTTCTCTTTCATATATCATTTGCAGGCATGCAGCCTTTTGCACATTCTCCATTATCTGATTCATCCCTCCCTGCAGAACTACAGGTTCCCCTCTCTCCTTTGGATCAAACCCCCCTGCCCAGTAGGCAGCTCGCTGGGTAAGGCTCCAGGGTCCACTTCTGTTTCTCGTGGTTAGAAACACATTATCACCCCAATAGCCCATAGCTTCAGCTTCGGTTAACATAATCTGATCACCTCCAGTTTTTGAGACTCGCCATACATATTCCACCTCAGATTCCCCAGCAGAGCGTGCAAATTCTTTACGAATTTTGGCCAGCACAGTGTAGGAGAAAGGTGCATCTTTAGTCGTGATAGTGGGGGTAGTTTCCCCATCCTCATAGAAAACTTCAGTTTTAATGAGAGGTCTGACATGCACAGCAGCCTCCTTAGCTGTTGTCAGTTCTGCCCGGGGGTACATAGGGGCAGACTCCAGGTCTTTCACACCCTGTTTGGAGTCCAAATACGAATTTTGCTTCCTCTCCTTTTCCAATTGAATTTTAAGATCTGCCACTACATCTTTCAAAGTGGCAACATGGCTTTGTAGTGACGAAACTAAGTCCTGCAAAGAGGAAATAGTTTTATTCTCTTGCTCATGCCATTCCTCTTTCTCCTTCACTGAAGCGGCTAAACAGGCACCTAAAACCGCACAAACAAAAGCTTTGCCTTTTCCGGCTTTGGCTCTTGCATCTTTCTGCAGGGCCACAATACGATCAGCCACACTCTGGAAATTATTCCAGTTTTCACGGGCCCAGTCAAGTACCTGTACAGAGGGGCGGGCACCGTGAGCTTCTAAAAGGTCAAAAAGCCTCTCACTCCGAGCCATCTCTTTTGTTTCACAAAGCATTTCTTAATAGAGCACTAACTTCACGGGGAATTCGGATCAAAACACTGTTTGTACCAACAAAATCTTCCCTGTAAAAATGTACACTTTTAAAAGGCTTACTCCACAATAATCTTCTCCAGGAAAAATGCACAATAGATTTTTCAGGAGAGGTCACACACCAAAAACAACCAACCTGGGCTTCTCAAGAGAAAGTCACACTATTTCCCTGAGAGAACCCACACTTGCAAAAGCTTCTCAGCTTTTGTTCATCAAATTTTCTGTTACAACAGGACAAGAACCTTATGTTTCTTAGGGAAGAGTCACTCTGTTTCCCTGAGAGAACACACAAACTTCTCAACTTTTGTTTCAATACTGGGCTTCTCGGGGAAGCCACACTTTCCCCGAGGCAATACACACTGCACAAATATCACCAACACTGGGTTTCCCAAAACTGGGTTTCCCAAAACAGGGTAGAGAATTCTCGGGGAGGTCACACTATAAAATCAACATTTGTACCCCAGTTAATCTTCCCCGGGAAAACACACACATTTAAAGCAGGGTACAGAGGATTCTCGAGGAGGTCACACTATGAAATCAGCATTTGTACCCCAGATAATCGTCCCCGAGAAAGCACACACGTTTAAAGCTTTTGAGATCCCACACAGTCTCTCTGAAAATTTTCGCTTTGTCCTTCTCCGGCCACTTCCCTCTCGGGAGAGTGAAAACGCGAATCTGGACTCCGCACTCACTTCGTACTCATAGTACGTCTCTCACACACACACATTTAAGGGTTCTCAGAAATGCAATAGTCTTGCTGTGATACTTTCACTGCACGGGAATCCTGCCGACTACGCCAATTGTAAAGGTCTAATGTCTCGATCCTGAGAGGGAAAGAGATTCAGGTTTTTAATGAATATTCCCGTGTTGTGAAATTAGAGGCACAAACGAGGCCAAAATATCAACAGCTAGACTATTTATTACATAAATACAGTGGATGGACATAAATAAAGTGGATAGATCAGAAGGGGATAGAGAGAAAATAGAGAGAGAAGAGAGAAAAGGAAAGGAATTATATTACCACACCCCTCACCCCCCCAAGACAGTTTGAGTCTGTGGAGGAAAGGTGCTGCAGGAGATGTTGGGTCTGTAGAGGAACGGTGCTGAGGCTTTGGCTGTAGAAGGGATGTGGTCCTCTGGGCAGCTTCTTCAGCTCCATGAGTTGCAGCAGGCGGAACTTAGGGCACGGAGAGAGGGTTTACAGAGTCCAAGATCCGTTGTGTTGGCCCCGTGATGTTTCCAGCGTGTGGTGCTGCATTTTGCTTCTCCAGTTTTCTTCTCCTGTTTTCTTCTCCTACAAGCCAGTAGTTGCTCCAGTCTTTTATACAGTTTTTTAGTCCTCAGGCAAGTGTCCAGGCATTGTTCCCCAGGATATCGTTCTGGGAAATCATCCTTAGGTAAGTGTCCAGGTATCATTCCCCAGGAAATCTTTCTGAGTACTCAGGTGAGTTTGGGCAGCCGTCTGGATGGAAGGGGGGGAGGCCTCCACCTCCTCCTGCTCCATCTACCTACCCACACACTCATTACACATCAGGAAACAGGTGGTGATTCCATTGTCCTTTCCTGGGGTATCTGATGGCTGGAAATGATCTTGTCCTGAAGGCATGATGGCTGGGCCCTTGGGCCATTGTTGTAGGCCAGCTGCAGTCCCGTGAGCAATGTTATCTTTGCACCTTCCAAGAGTCCTTCCAGTGGCTCTGCCCAACGCACATCAGCTATTGTCTGGGCAAGCAGCAAGTGATTTTATCTTTGTTGAGTCACACCAGGAGAGACAAGCTTTAGACTCTCACATGGGCCCTGCCTATTAATCAAGAGATATTAAAATACTCAACATACTTGTGAGAACATGGTCTCTTGGTAATTATGATATTTGCTCCTTGATGTTAGATTATATCAGGACACTAAAAATATTTTCAAACCATGTGCTCTGCAAGTGTGTGTAATGCTGAGGGAATAATTTAACAGATCTCAAGCACTGCAAATGTGTAATTCTTTATCTGTCTTTCTAATACCATAACAATGATGTAGCTTTTCAAAGTATATGAGTAAACAAAGGAGCTCTTATAACATCATTGGTATCCTACGTGTCAGAAATCACCTTTATTGATCAGAAACACTGGGATAATGGAAGCAAGTTAGAAAGAAACTGTCATTTTAAAGGCATGTTTAAGCTTTGTAAACATCTTGGGAAAATACCAGTGCCTGCTTCTGATACCCATACCACATTCTTAGTCCTATGTGAAGACTCAGGCAATTTTCATAAGAATTTAACAAAACAGCATAAAAATTGGTCTACTGGGTCAGACCAGAGGAACAAATTCTATCTGGTCTGCCATGGGAATGAGAAATGGATGCCAAAGCAACACAGAATAGTGTTTTATCTTGCCCTCTCTTTCTGCTAAGCCCTAATATTTGAATTGCAGACATTGCACTACTGAGCACTGAACAAACTTTACACAGAATTAGGTTTTAAATTCACAATCTCCTTCCAGAGCAGTAATCATTATGCCAGAGATGAGGATCATAGTGTATGTAATGTTAGGACTGATTTCTCCCTGAGAAATGAGCAAGTGTGATAACATTACTACAAGCCATTCTTTTTACATAACTTAGATAGTTATGATAGTTTCTGGAGGACATCCACATTTATTTTCTAAGGTATAGTTTCTGGAGGACATCCACATTTGTATTCTAAGGTATAGCTCATCTTCAGAAATCTGTACCTGCTTTGGTGTGTAGGGGTGGTGAGGTGGATAGCACATTAACTTAGTATTGTAGTCAACAGTAAAATAAGTGAATTATAAGATGATGAGATTTTGGTCTCATTCAAATGGGAGAAGGGTGTGGTAGTGTGTCATGAAAAGGCAGCATGTTTTCTGAGTGCTCACTTAGCTGCTACCATCAGATATGGAGCACTTATGATCAAGATCTGCTTTTCAAGTAAGTAAACCTGGAGAAGAACACATGAGAAAAGCATTATGGACACATACAGACTGCACCTTGAATCTCAGCCTAAGTTCTTTTCTGCTAAATGGACCACTAGATGGATACAGAACTGGCTTGATGGCCGCACCCAAAGAGTGGCTGTCAACGGGTCCATGTCCCAGTGGAGGCCAGTGACAAGCGGAGTCCCTCAGTCCTGGGACCAGTCTTGTTCAACATCTTTGTGGGTGACATGGACAGTGGCATTGAGTGCACCCTCAGCAAGTTTGCTGATGACACCAAGCTGTGTGGTGCAGCAGACACGCTGGAGGGAAGGGATGCCATCCAGAGGGACCTTGACAGGCTGGAGAGATGGGCACAAGCCAACCTCATGAGTTTCAACAAGACCAAGTGCAGGGTCCTGCATCTGGGTCGAGGCAATCCCAGGCACAAATCCAGGCTGGGCAGTGATTGGCTGGAGAGCAGCCCTGAGGAGAGAGACTTGGGGGTGCTGGTAGGTGAGAAGCTCAACATGAGCTCTCAATGTGCAATTGCAGCCTGGAAAGCCAATCAGATCCTGGGCTGCAGCAAGAGAAGTGTGGCCAGCAGGTCAAGGGAGGTGATTCTCCCCCCTCTACTCAGCTCTGGTGAGACCCCACCTGGAGTACTGCCTCCAGTTCTGGAGCCCCTATTCCAAGAGGGATCTGGAGGTGCTGGAAGGTGTCCAGAGAAGGGCCACAAGGATGATCAGAGAGCTGGAGCACCTCTCCTATGAGGACAGACTGAGGGAGTTGGGGCTGTTCAGTCTGGAGAAGAGAAGGCTCTGAGGTGACCTCATTGTGGCCTTCCAGTATCTGAAGGGGGCCTACAAGAAGGCTGGGGAGACACTTTTCAGGCTATCAGGTAATGATAGGACTAGGGGGAATGGAGTGAAGCTGGAGGTGGGGAGATTTGGGCTGGATGTGCGGAAGAAGTTCTTCCCCATGAGAGTGGTGAAGCCCTGGAATGGGTTGTCCAGGGAGGTGGTTGAGGCCCCGTCCCTGGAGGTGTTTAAGCCCAGGCTGGATGAGGCTCTGGGCAGCCTGATCTAGTGTGGGGTGTCCCTGCCCATGGCAGGGGGGTTGGAACTAGATGATCCTTGTGCTCCCTTCCAACCCTGACTGATACTATGATACTATGATAAATAGTCTTACGTCCAAACAAATTCTATAGGACTTGCAAACAACTTTTCTGCATTGGCCACTTTTAAGAAGAATACTTGTAGGAGAGTATCCAAAGAGTAAATAAGCTACACTGGCTCTGTGACAACATTACTGTTTAAAATGTCTGAATTTGGGGAAAATATTTTGAGAATGTTATATTCTTTATGTAGCTCACATACATGGGGTGATGTGTATGTCCTCTCTAAGACACAGGGTAGAAAGTATTTGCCTGTGTCAAATGTATCATTTAACTTTACCAACCTGCACTCTCCCACATCACTCAGGAATTTCTCCTGCTGTTCTAGCTGGAAACTGAACAGTTTCAAATCTGTCATTTTCTGACAAACATCACTGGTGAAAAATGCAAACATCCTCAAATGATCTCAGAAATAATCATAATAATGGCAAAAAGGAAAAGGCAAGATAAAATGGCAAGATTTATTCCTTGGTCAGCAATGGGTCAATACCTCACTTTGCACAGGAGGAGGAGGAGAAGAATTTCTGAACAGTTCATTGCAAACAGTCAAAAAAATGTCTAAAGCAGCACCACTGCAGAGCACACCATTGTGTTCAGGCTTACTCATTGCTCAAGAACCAGGGAGGAATGCTCTAAGATGTGACTTTATATTTCCTGGTCCTAGGATAATTATTAAAGCTGATAATAACTCTTTATTGTAATTGCACCTGAGTAATTAATTACTGCAGACACATTGAGTAAGGCATCGTATGAACACAGAAAAGCTGCCCCTATTTTAAACAGCTTAAAATGAAATTAAATGAGATACATCAAAATGACAGGAAGGAATAAAATTCACAGACTGAACAGCATGATTGCAACAAATGTCAACCCATGACTGCTTTTCCTGTGGAGGTTGGGAGGCTATTAACCGCAGGCATGGTGTATGGAAAGAAAAGAATGGAAACAGCAGAAGTGGTCACTGGAGGAAGCTGGGGTGAAGTACTTGATACAGTTATAAATAAACTGTATAAAGGGCAAGGATACCCAAGTAAGAACTGTGAATTTTTGCTGTGGCTATGTCCATGTGCATACAGTTGAGCACCATAAGACTGTCCCCTGTTCTCACACTCATTCCAGGCTGTTTGGGCATGTCCAGCCTGACACAGGCACACTGCCTTACACTCAAAGGGCTCTACAGGCTCCTGGGCTACCCCACATGTTAGAGTCAGTCATCCCTTCTAGCAGAAACAGAAAGGAAGGGAAAATACAAGCAAAGAATTGAGATTCATGGGTAGCATGCATCCCTACCGCCTGTACCTACCATACCCTACCTTCATTAGATCACACTGCCTGCACTCACTCTCATACCTACATCCTTTCTCAAAGGCTAGGCATGCCCCAAATCAAGGAGCAAACAGTATCTATGAGCAAAGAGGAGGATGGAGTAAGTGCTCCATGAGCATTTTTAAAGTGCATGCAAAGTCAGAAAGGTACTAAGCAACCTGAGATATGCTGTTTCAAAACTGCCATCCTGCCATGGCTGTCCTTGAGACAAGTAGGCAATTAGTATCACAGTATCACAGTATCGCTAAGGTTGGAAGAGACCTCGAAGATCATCGAGTCCAACCTGTCACCACAGACCTCATGACTAGACCATGGCCCCAAGTGCCACATCCAATCCCCTCTTGAACACCTCCAGGGACGGCAACTCCACCACCTCCCCGGCCAGCCCAGCTGGCCCCATCCCTAGCATGAAGCCATGTTTATGGCACAGACAGAGACATGTTTAGTACAAGACAAGTGCCAAGATTGCTTCTGCATCTTGGACAGCTTCCTGAAAGACAATTTCTCAGACCAAATTTCTGACCTTGAGAAACCAAGCCTATAATAAAAGCATGGCTTTGAACCTTCCAGGGTTGTGAGCTTTGCAATGTCTGACAGCCTTCACAGTGGAGGATTTTGAATCTTGTCCATTACAAGGACAGTTGTGGAACCTAAAAAGTTTCACTACTGTTCAGTTTTCATCTGGTTTGTAGCTGTCATAGACTAGCTTCTCAGATACACAGATCCAGCCAATAGAGAAATCTATTGATGTGGGACAGGAGAACTGTAATCTAAGCAGGCACCTGCAAAAAACCTTGTAGGATAGCTGGCAGCAGGTATGACAGGTCCAGGCAAGAAAGCATTAGAAATGTGGATTGGGCCAAAAGCAGGTGAACCTTATCTACCTAGACATTTTAGTTGCCTGGCAACACTAGTCACAATGATCAGTGTTGAAGCAGGAACTTCAGCAGTGTACTTCGTATACAAAAATGCAATGACCTTAGGTTGGGAGGAGGAGGAGGAGTGCAGTGATGCAGAAGGACTGTTTCTTCCAGCAGCTTTTTGTTCCTCATCATACATGCCTGCAGTCTACTTCTACTTCACTCAGGTGCATATATCTTCCTGACAAAGACTGTACTGGGACCTCTTCGTGGTAAATCTGATTTGCTGCAGTTGAGACAACCTAGTGATGTCCAAGAAGGCATGCATTCTCTTCAGGATCTGGAGAAGTGCCATGAAAAACGTAATTCCAGATGAATTCCATTTAACTATTTTTACATCTCTCAAGAGGCTTCATCTTCAGAATAGGTAATAAAGGATTCAAAATAATTTTCATGTCTCTGCTCCATGAAAACAAAACAAACATGTCCCCTGCATGAATTTCATCAAGGCACGTTTTTCACACAATGGATAAAACCGTGGCCTGAAAATCACGTTTGAACACATGATCCAAAACTTTGTATCTCTGTAATATTCTGTCAAGTGGGAAATAAACTCCACTGAAATCTGGGCTTTAGGAAAACAATGGGGATGTAATAGTAGCTGAGAGCATAGCATAGTCTTCTCCATTGCCAAAGGGAAGCTTCTTGGCTATTTATGCACTACTCCAGCCAATTTCTGGGTATTTTTGAAGGAAAAAAAATAATTTAACTGAATGAATAGGAAATATCTCTTGAACTCAGTCCAACAGAAACTTGCACATATATTATATAAGACTTTTTCAAGCTGTACACAATGGAGCAAACGCACTTATATATGGTATATGGAGAGGTGGCTCACCACTGACTGCTGCCTCTGCTTAATAATTGCTATGGTGGATTCAAAGAAGCTAAGAATTAATGGGACACTTGTCTTAATACAAGAACTGTGAAAGAAATCCCTGAAAACGCTAGAGAGGAAAAGTCTTACAGACTAATTCTTGAGCAGCTAAAGTGTTCTATAAAAAGGCCTGAGAACACTTGCAGGAAAAAAAATATTTTCAAAATCTAATACCTCTTAATGGCAAATTTAATTATAACAATGTGTCATGGGTTTACCCAATCAAATCTGCTGATGAGTATTCGATACCGTGCTGACATTGCACCAGCTTTAAACAGTGCTGGGTGGAACAAAGTTTCACAGGGCTTGTAGTTCAGATTGTAATGAGAAGCTTCCTGTCTGTGCTTGGTGCTTCCAGTTTCTGGGTTTGGGGTGTTGGTCTTTTCCTTTGGGCTGGCTGTGGGCTGGGAGGGTGAGGGCATCATTTTATGGCTGGCTTCTGCTGCTGCTTATGTTTTTGTTTTTCCTGTGAAATAGCTAAGGTAATTGTGCATTGTATTATCTTCACTAAACTCTCCATATCTCAACCCAGGGCTTTTTGTGATGCTTTCTCTCCCAGGGGCGTGCCTGGGAGAGCAGTCTGTCTTAAAACAGGACAGGAATCTGTAAGACTAATTCTTGAGCAGCTAAAGTGCACAGGCCCTATGAGGAGAGGCTGAGGAAGCTGGGGTTGTTTAGCCTGGAGAAGAGGAGGCTCAGGAGAGATCTTATTGCTGTCTACAACTACATGAAAGGAGGTTGGAGCCAGGTGGGGGTCGGTCTCTTCTCCCAGGCAACCAGCAACAGAACAAGAGGACACAGTCTCAAGCTGTGCCAGGGGAAGTTTAGGCTTGAGGCGAGGAGAAAGTTCTTCCCAGAAAGAGTAATTGGCCATTGGAATGTGCTGCCCAGGGAGGTGGTGGAGTCCCCTCCCTGGAGGTGTTCAAAAAAGAATTGGACGTGGCACTTGAAGCCATGGTTAAGTTAGTCACTAGGTGTTGTGTAACAGGTTGGACTTGATGATTCCTGAGGTCTTTTCCAACACAAAGTTGATTCTATGATTATATGATAAGTGCTCCATAAAAGGGCCTGAGCATACTTGTACTTAAAAAAAATAAATTCAAAATGTAATACATCTAAAGGGGTTATTTCATTGCAATAATGTTGAGAAATCTTATTATATGTCTTGATTACCACACAGTCAAGTCTTAAGAAAATATAAAGCTGTAGACTGTGCTACAAAGTAGATACATTTCTCTTTATTTATTTTTTTACTTCATTCATAAATTAGAACACAACATTCCTGGCTGCTTTTTGACCTATTAAATAAACAAACAGTGTGAGAGATTTTTCTCCAGACAAAAAAGAAGTGAAAAAAAAGAACTACCTCTAAGTTGTAAAACCTACTTTTGTTCAATGATAAAGAATTGAATTACATTATTTTGCCATATCCATTAATAGAATATAGATTCTATAACAATAACAACAAACCCAATGATAACACTAACAGCAATAATCACAGCAAAACACTTACAGCAAAATCACTGTCTTCATACATCTCTTTTTTGGTTTTGAAAGGAATCTGCTGCTTTTTCAGTCAAGGTGCAGAATAGGGTTTCTTTTACAATTTGGCACGTTGTTTTTTCCTCTTTTTTTTGTTCTTTTAGTCTTAAGCAACATGAATTTAGCATTACAACAAATATTTACTCTTTTTGTGAAGATTTTAATTTCTCAGCATTTTGTTCTTCAATTAGATCAATCATAAACACATAGAATCATAGAATTATGCAATCAATATGGTTGGAAGAGACCTCAAAAAGATCATCAAGCCCAGCCTGTCACCCAAGACCTCATGACTACTAAACCATGGCACCAAGTGCCATGTCCAATCCCCTCCTGAACACCTCCATTTGTAAATGTGGGTAATAAAATATCTGTATTGCAATACCACTTTGTACACAGACTATTCATGCTATCTCTTCCAGTGGAGTCTCATTAATCACAGCGACAGACGATACGTTGTTCACTGACGTGAGGTATAGAATTGTTAAAAAATTTGTTATAGCGCTGTGGCCGGTTGATGCTATGCCTTTAAGAAAGAGACAGTTGCTGAACACTCTGGCTGAATGTTTTTGATATTTGAACAAAAACAAGATAGTCTAAACTAATTTCATTGGTGCTTGTGGGGGTGCAGTTTGGAGTTTGGGTTCTGTTAGTTCAGTCTGTGTCTGGTCTGGGTTCAGGCTGGGTGCAGTCTGTGCTTCTCTCTTTCTGAAGCAGGAACGGCCTTGAGTTAACAGCTAACCAGATAAGAACACTAATTTTTGCATGTGCTTCTTAGCTAACAGAATTTTTCTTCCTTAATTGCCTTTCTCTCTCTCTCTAACCCTTTTTGGGAAAAAGGGGAGGTGGAGAGGGAGAGAGGGGGGTTCAGGGAACCCCCCTGGCCGGCTGGAGGGAAAAGGTTTTTCTGCATTGTGTTCATTGTTATATTTTCCTGTATATATTGTAAATATTGTATATTTTGTGTACATATTCATTGTATTCCATTTATGCTTGTAAATATAGCTTTCATCTGCTTTTCCGACTGAGCTAGCTGTGGTTTCTTTCCCTGTGTGTGGGGAGGGAACTTTCTCACCCCACCACAAGCGCTTAATATTGTCATTTATGATGTGCAATATTGTCATTTATGATCTCCCACAGCATCCTTGCAGCCACACTGAAGCAGTGTGGTCTGGATGACTGGGTAGTGAGGTGGATTGTGAATTGGTTAAAGGAAAGAAGTCAGAGAGTTGTGGCCAGTGGGACGGAGTCTAGTTGGAGGCCTGTATCTAGTGGAGTCCCTCAGGGGTCAGTTCTGGGACCAGTACTATTCAGTATATTTGTAAACAACCTGGATGAGAGCACAGTGCACTGTCAGCAAGTTTGCTGATGACACCAAACTGGGTGGAGCGACTGACACACCAGAGGGCTGTGCTGCCATTCAGTGGGACTTGGAAAGGCTGAAGAGTAGGGCAGGAAGAAATTTAATGAAGTTCCACTAGGGCAAGTGTAGAGTCTTGCACCTGGGAAAGAACAACCCCAGGTACCCATATAGTTTGGGGCCTGACCTGTTGGAGAGCAGTGAAGCAGAAAAGGACCTGGGGGTGCTAGTGGATGGAAGGCTGGCCATGAGCCAGCAGTGTGCTCTTGTGGCCAAGAAGGAAAATGCCATTCTAGAGTGTATTGGAAGGGGTGTGGTTCGTAGATCGAGAGAAGTTCTTCTCCCCTTTACTCTGCCCTAGTGAGGTCACATCTGGAATACTGTGTCCAGTTCTGGGCCCCTCATTTCAAGAGGGACAGGGAGCTACTGGAGAGAGGCCAGCACACAGCCACAAAGATGATTGAAGGAGTGGAACATCTTCTTTACAAGGAGAGAGGGAGCTGGGGCTCTTTAGCTTGGAGGAGACTAAGACATGACCTCATTGATGTTTATAAATATGTAAAGGGTGAGTGCCAAGAGGATGGAGCCAGGCTCTGCTCGGCAATGCCCAGTGACAGGACAAGGGGCAATGGATGGATGTCGAAGCATAGGAAGGTCCATGTCAACATGAGGAAGGATTTTTTCACTGTGAGGATGACAGAACACTGGAACAGGCTGCCCAGAGAGGTTGCAGAGTCTCCCTCTCCAGATATATTCAAGACCCATCTTGATGAGTTCCTGTGTGATCTGGTATAGGTGATTCTGCTCATGCAGGGGGGTTGGACTAGATGATCTTTTGAGGTCACTTCCAACCCCTAACATTCTGTGATTCTGTGAAAACAGTGTTGTTTTGTTGTTTGTTGTTTTTTTTCCTAAGGAAGATACATATGTGTAGAGAGAGTTTTTAAAAGAGGCTCAGAAGATAAACATTTCCTGTGTTAAATATTCCAGTGATCAGTCTTGGTATTTGTAGAGAACTCCAGCTAGGAAACCAAATGCTTATTTCATAGATATGCTGCAGTTACTCTTGAAGAGATGCAGACAACGGCAGGTGGTACATGCTCTTTCCATTTTGGTTATTTTAGAAGCATAACTGGTCTACAATATGCTTGAAGAAGGCCTCTTAGGTCTTCCTAGTTTCATCTTCTGTAGGCTTAAAGAGCACACTCTTACATTTCTAGGACAAAGCATGTTCCTCAAACACAAAAACCCACCAAACAAACCAACCCCAAAACCCAAACAAAACCCCCAAACCAACAAAAATGAAACAAAACCACCACCAAGAAAAATAATCTTGTGGGTTTTTTGTGAAAGTCCAAGGTATTTTTCTATTACCCTAGGATATTTATTTTTCTATGATAAAAAAATACAATGACTGCATTCTTCTCTCTTGATTTCACATTGCTTTAGAACACCTAAAAATCAAATATTTATCAAATTCCATGGTCTATTAAGTTAATACATTAATTTGTTGTAGGACAACAAATATGAACAGTCACGTAGGAAGAGACTAGAGAGTAGGTACAAGCAATTAATTTTTGAAGGAGAAAGGTTTCATACCCTGTAGACACTATAGCAGGTATTTAGCAAGAGAAGGCAGGCACACTATCACTTAAATCCTCAAATACTTTTGTCTATTGTCTTCAAAAGTAGAATATGCATTAGCTCATATTAATTCAACCTCACTGTGACCCAGAGCGACATATCACTGTCCTTAATCTTTATAAATGGCTTTTGCACTCCGCACCATCAAAAACTTTCTTTTTGCTGATCAATACAAAGTGTATTTGAAAAGAGCATTATCTGCCTTTGAAAAGGCCTTCTGGACAATCAATGGTCTTCAGAAGCAGATGCTGATCAAGCAAGCATAGGCAACATTGTAGAAAGCTAGTAAATATTGATCTCAATTCATAAAAGGAAATTGCCTTGTAGTTGCAGTGTCTAACTTCATTTAGCCTATAAATTTACTAAATGTCTGATTGGTTGATCTGGTAAACATTAGGGTGTGTCACTGCTGATTAGTGAGCTTGTACCAATAACACGCCTTAGAAGTTTTATGTGGCCACAGCACAAGATTAGTTTTGGACTACAGTTAAAACAAACTTCAAATATACTGATTTCTGCTGTAAAAAAACCCACAAGCAGTACTTGTTGTCCACATGGTTTCACAGTGCACTGAAGCAAACTCAAAACCCCAAGACTGGCATATTTATGGATGTGCGCCCCTCAATTAAAATAGTAATAATTATATCCAAGATAATCACTTCAATATATTAAGAAACCTCCTGAACTCAGTTGGTCTGAAAATTACAGATTTAAGGCCTTTGTTTCTGAGGATTTCATTGGTAGAGCCTGGCATTTCTGATAGCAGAAGCAACATTTTACTGCAGGCCTAGATCCAGCCAGTACACCTCTACTACTGTGGAGGAGAAAAGATGGAATGGAACCTTAGCAGTCTGATCTAAACTTTCAGGTAATGCATTACAATAAAACCTGGATTACTTTAGATTTATTATGTTGTTGATGACAGGAATCTTGTTCAGTACTTCCAAATTGCAAGTCACATAATTAGCTGTCAGAAAACAGCACTGATTGTCATTCTGCAAAAGATATTTTAGCTTACAGCACCACATAAATCACAGAAAGTGTATAGTCATATCCCACACCACTGAAGTCAATAGGACTTAATTGATATTCTGAAGCGTACCTGATCATTCCTTCAGATAATTGTAGGAAAGGTTGTTCCTCACAAATGTAAGGCAAAAATACATGAATTTCAAGTCTAAGATTCAAAAGTAGCTACACTGGTAGAAGTGCCACAGATAGCCCTCTTCACTTGCCCAGTCTGCCTGCTTGCCCTGGAATAAGAACTAATCCCAAAGTCTCAGCAGTCACAGGTGGACCACTTTTCTTTTATCAAGTCAAAACACTAGGCAAGGTTAACAAGACAATACCATGACACCATAAGCATTTTGTGCTATTCTTCTTTGGAAGAATGGGACTGGAATGGAGTCCATGAACAACACAGAAAGACTTAGTCAGAAATTTACTCAACAGAGTAGGAATGCAAAAGTGAAATTCACTGGCCTTCAGCTCTCTGCAAATCATCTTTCTCAAAAAGGCCCAAACAGACTTTTCACAGAATGTCTTCTACTTAGCAGGAAAATGAATTTGAAATGCAACTAACCTGTGTCACAAAACTGTATGATAAAATATTTTACTCTATTATTTTTGAATAATTGCACAAGCCCTTCATTTGGACTCCCAAAGAAAGAAAGATATATGTCACTACATGGGTAAAATTAACTTTGAGATTTTAAGTTTTTTTTTTAGAACATGAGGAAGGTTAAAGTAAAATTCATTACAGCAAGAATAACTTTTGACTCCAAAGTTTAGACCTGAGTTGAAAAAAAATAAAGAAATAATAATGAAAATTAAAGTTCTGAAACAAGGAACAAATTTTCTAGGCTAATTTTGCACACACAAATATTGTAATTAAGCATGAAAATGCTCATGTACCATCAAACTGTATGGTATTTGGTCAGTATTGGGAGGTAAATCAACGATCTGTAGTGTGGTTTTACAGTTCCTCTATACTTCGGAGGGTGGAAAGAGTAGTTTGGGTTGTGCAGATTGTAGCTGAACAATGGATCTGAAATAGAGAGAGTGATTGCCCATTGGAATGGGCTACCCATGGAGGTGGTGGAGTCAC
Organism: Colaptes auratus; assembly: GCA_015227895.2. Classification (NCBI taxonomy): domain Eukaryota; kingdom Metazoa; phylum Chordata; class Aves; order Piciformes; family Picidae; genus Colaptes; species Colaptes auratus. The sequence goes on from CM037636.1 coordinate 13,033,790, forward strand.
CATCATTGGAGGTGTTCAGGAGGAGACTTGATAGGGTGCTTGGTGCCATGGTTTAGTTGTTTAGGTGGGTTGGATTGGTTGATAGGTTGGACGCAATGATCTTGAAGGTCTCTTCCAACCTGGTCTATTCTGTTCTATTCTATTCTATTCTATTCTATTCTATTCTATTCTATTCTATTCTATTCTATTTCTATTCTATAGCTGTTTCTAGAATGTATGTGGAAATCAAATATGACAGAATACTATTTCTGTCAGTTTGTGGGCAGTTATGAAGAGTGCTTGGTTTGGGTTGACAAGCCATATGGGATAAATGGTGCAGTTTTGTAGGCCTGTATTTTCTCAGCAAGAGGTGAGGGCGTGGCCTCATTTTGGAAATGGAGTGGAATGACTGGTTTTGCAGAATGGGGGTCTGATGTCAAGGCCTATGGGAAGAGTTGTTTGTGAAACTTCATATACACATTGCCACCATGATAATGTCAACCGCTTTCTAGCATTATTAGCATGATTTTGTGATACTACTCAGAATCCTCACTGGAATGCAGACCACACTGCAGTCTGCCTTTGTTCCTGTACTGAGCAAGCACAATGAAATTTGGCTCATTACCTAGCGGGAAAAATGTTTGTTGTACCTTTGCTGCTGACTGAATATATTAAAAATGTATTAACAGAGTCCATATAACTGTATTTGCCAACATGCTAACATACATTTCAGTTTATGTCTCCTTTGGTGCTGGTACTCATGACTTTCACAATACACGTGAATGAGGCCCATCAGAGGACTCCTAAACTATTTTAGAATACTAATCAGTCCCCACACACTACAGCTTTTATGCTGTTTACAGTAGGCTACAAAGGCAGAAGCAAGCTGCAAGTGCAAATCTCAGGCAGGGCAGCGGTCCTCGGTCCTGTAATGTTACTGGCACTTGGGAAATGCAATCTGGTGAATTTGTGGAAATTACATACTTGGTAATCATCTAGTATATTCCTATTTATATTTCATATCAACTCCTACTTCTCCCCAACAGATCACATCTCTCTAACTAAGCAGCACTATTCAGAAAGCCCTCAGTGATCTCAGCATATTCAGAAGAGCTTGCACTGCACAGGTCAAAGAGCATCTCCATCACATCCCAGGCCCTGGCTGTGCTGAGGTGGAGGCACAGGGCCAGCATGGTAACTCCTCAGACCTCTGAAACTGAAAAGAACAAATAACAGTGAAGCACACTACTGTGCATAAGCAACTGAATGGAAAACTGCATCAAATCTGTCTATGTGGGTGTTGTTCAAACAATCAGTCACCAGCAATGTAACCCAAATAATGAGCAGCATGGTAGCACAGTGCAAAACTGCCAGACAAAGACAGACCATTTTTATTTTATGCAATGTAATATGTCCACTTTATGGACAACATCCTGTTTGCAAGCTCCCAATTAAGAGTTCTGTTTCTTTGGTCCTGGACAAACCAAAAAGTGAAGTTCAGCACAGTAACTTTTTGCTTTAAACTGAGCAATGAGAGCTTGATCCCCTGACATAAATGACAAAATCCTCTAGGCTTTTGCAGCTTGGTGGAAACAGCCAAATCTGCATTCCACTTGCTTTTCACATTTCCATCATTGTGCAGAATGAAGCCTTGCAGAGCCCAAGGGACATGTGTTTAGCTGCCATTCTGCAGCGCTTGTAGCATTTTAACTTCAAGCCTCTGGGAAAAAGCCACATATCTATTACTATGGCTTTGGAGTTTTAAATTGTTAGTTGATGTGTCCTGTTTATTAAATCCAAAAAGCAGTTTGTGCCTGCAAAATAGGCCTGGCCCTGCAAGCAGGCAGGGAATATCGCTGGTTGTTTGGTTTTTGTAAATAAAAGCATAAAGAAGTGACAGTCACAAGTAAGTAATCAAGTATTTGTCCCTCTTTGTCTGCCTCTGAGTTATTTCACACTTAAATTGACTCATTGCTGACATTGTAAGTTTTGCAAGGTATGGTGCTCACCTACATGACCTTCTGCAAGATATGCTTATGAGTGTAAAAAGGAGTTGGGCTGACCCATTCTTCATTTAACTGAGTTTTTCTTTGCATGTTTGGTCAATATAAAACCAACAACAACAAACCCCAACAAACAAATTCTAGATCCCCTTTCCAAACTCTCATTATACATAATCAAACAGGAGCAACATTCTGCAAGCAGCAACACATTTTGCTTTCCTCTGCAGCTAGTAAGAAGGAAATATACATACTATATACATTTAAAAATATATTTATTTGTATATATTTTTGCAGGCAAGTGCATTTCTGTAGGTTAAGACAGGTGTGCTACTGATTTTCATTAATACATACCATCTGCCATCCATCTATTGCATACTCTGTAAAAGAAATAGTACATGGCTTGCAGTGCAAAGACAATCAATGTTACTTTTTAAATCTAAAGAAAAGCCTTCATATCTAAAAGGATTAACTTTTTTTTCAGTCTGTTTAAACCACCTCTTCTTAAAAAGAAGTCTGTTATGAATGAATTTATGTAGACAGCTAGACTATTATCCAGGGAACAAATGTATCCTTGTGAGCATGAGACAACTTCCAACTTCTGCTATGGTGTTTCAAATAATGAAAAGTAATAGTAAAATTGCTGCAATAAACACAAAGAAAATCTTGATAGGCAAGTCTGTTATGCAATATGTATTCCCCTTGCTGTTCCTTCACTGGTGCCAAAAGCATGTCACTCAGGTAATTTGTTTTAGACCCTTAACAAGACTTAGAAGCAATTATTATGAAACACTGACACAACAGATCTCACCAACAATTGAAGTTTGACAGCTCGTGAGAAAAGTCTCATGTTTATGTCATTGGAGAGGTGATCCTTGTATGACCTCCTTTTTCACTGCTATGAATGATAAACTATCCTTTTCCAGTGATAGTTCACTATAGCTGAAGGCCCAAATGTACTATACTTATAAAGGACATTTTCAGCTGGTTCTCTGAATCAAATAAGCTGGCAAATCCTTTGTTTCCTGTGACTGATCTAGTTTAAGCTTTATGATTATGCTCTAAGTGGGTAGGGAACCAAAAGCCTAAAGATATCCATGTCGCACCTTGTAAAAGGACTGTAGAGCAGACATTAAGAGAGGTGTGTGTGCAGAGCTAATGCACACATACTTTGACTGAAAATTGCTTCACAGCTCATTTTCTAAGTAAACTGAAATAACTTGCATGTGGAGCACTCTCCTGTGAAGACAGGCTGAGGGCATTGGGGTTTTCAGCCTAGAAAAGAGAATTGTCCAGGCATACCTTTGAGCAGCCTTTCAGTATTTGAATGGGGCCTCCAGGACAGCTGGAAAGGGACTTTTTATAAAAGCTTGTGGTGACAGGATGAGAGGTAGTGGCTTCAGACTGGAAGAAGATAAATTAAAATTAGACATTAGGAAGAAAATCATCACCATGATGGTGGTGAGGCACTGGAAGAAGTTGTGCAGAGAAGTTCTGGATGTTCCCCTCCTTGAAGCATTCAAGGCCAGGTTGAATGGGGCCTTAAGCAACCTAGTAGGAGGTTGGAACCAGATGCTCTCTTCCAACATAAACCAGCCTATGATTCTATGATATTTGCTCTAAGTTACAAAAGTGACTTACAGGACTCCAGATTAAAGTATCTTTTATGTCATTTGTGTATTCTAACCCTTGATTTGCATTGCTTGCAGGACAGCAGAAGAAAAGCTAGCCTAAGAACCTCTTCTCTTTCTATTAGTATTTATGTAGCTGATCAATTATCATGGGTGTTACTTCACAACAGTATCAGTTTAACCCATGTTCAGCAGTTTTAACAACGACTTCCAGTGGAATGCCATCTCAAACAAAATGCCATTGCAAAGAGAAGGATGTTTGTTTACATCCAGATTTTTCAGCATATTACTGAAAAATCACAATAGGAACATCTTCCTGTTTCCAGAAAGGAGCAAAACTGAGGTCATCACTGAGAGTAGACAATGTCTTTCTAAATCTTAGATGCTCCTAACGACCTCTCATTATAACTGCATGCCCTTGTAGAAAGCAATGACAATCACATTTAACCTCAACTACTATTATAGGAAATCAAAATATGACCAGGGCTAGCTGACACCAAGGCATCAGTTATAACATGATAAAAATTCATTTTTAACTCAATATTTAAAGTCTGTTTATTTTTTTCTCTTGTCTAGGATGGCAGATTTAGAGTACCTGTTAGAATATAGAAATATATTAGAATGTATCTATTAGAATATAGAAATCTGTGGTCACATAAAGGACTTTTCAGTAATACTACTAAAGCATAAATAAATAATAATAACAAATAGCATTATTTTTTTCTGAATATTTGGTGCAGCTAGTTGAAGAATGTAAACCATTGGCTTGGACTTGTATCTTCAGAATGGATTTTGATATACCAACTGAAGTATAAGGGAGCTGGGGTTGTTTAGCCTAGAGAAGAGGTTCAGGGGAGATGTTATTGCTCTCTACAGTTACCTGAAGGGAGGTTGTAGACAGCTGGGGGTTGGTCTCTTCTCCCAGGCAACCAGCAACACAACAAGAGGACACAGTCTCAAGCTGTGCCAGGGAAGTTTTAGGCTTGAGGTTGAGGAGAAAGTTCTTCACAGAAAGAGTAATTAGCCATTGGAATGTGCTGCCCAGGGAGGTGGTGGAGTCCCCATCCCTGGAGCTGTTCAAGAGGGGATTGGACGTGGCACGTGAAGCCATGGTTTAGTTAGTCACTAGGTGTTGGTGACAGGTTAGACTTGATGATCTCTGAGATCTTTCCAACCTTATTGATTCTATGATTTTATGATTTGCAGCTGGTAAATAAGTTTATTATCTCAAAGACCTTTAACAGAGGTCCTTCTTTGGTCTCTGGAAAGGGCACAAAATCTTCAAACATAGCTGTTGGGATATCCCTGACAAGAATGGAACACAGATCCATAACTGTATTGCTAAGCATGAGCAAACCTAACAATTCTTTTGGTGCAATTAAGATGCAACACACCAATAACTAGGAAGTTAAAGCTCTACAAATTCATAAAGGCATGATCCCCCTGTTACTGCTTGCACTCCATGACAAATCAGTGCCCCTCCAAACATCTGCTCCCCCTTTCCTATTATTAATCTTTACTTATTGCTGTTGAAGCAATATCTCAAGGATATGAAGTGTTTAATGTCTTGCTCATTACTGCAAAATAAATGCAGGTTTGTGTGAATCACCATCATTAACAGAAATGAGGACTCCTAATTGCAAACAATTACTCTTGTTGCTCTTCTCTAAGAAACCTATGAAGTACTCAGTGAAGCACCAGGGATCCCTGAAAGACTTCAGTTAACTATGCCAGTGGAGATTTTAACATGGAATTGGTGACTATTATCCTTTTTCCAGTTGGTTTAGATACATTGGAACATATTCATTCAAGAAAATGCCCACAAATGGTACAACCTGTCAGACCGATCTGCATTCTTATCCCACTGATAACACAGAATCATAGAATTGTTAGGGTTGGAAGGGACCACAAGGATCATCTAGTTCCAACACCCCTGCCATGAGCAGGGATACCTCACAATACATCAGGCTGCTCAGAGCCACATCCAGCCTGGCCTTAAAACCTCCAGGGATGAGGCTTCTACCACCCTGGGCAACCTATTCCGGCGTCTCACCACCCTCATAGGGAAGAACTTCTTCCTAACATCCAATGTGAATCTACCCATTTCTAGTTTTGGTCCATTTCCCCTAGTCCTATCACTACCTGACACCCTAAAAATCCCTCCCCAGCTTTCTTGTAGGTCCCCTTCAGATACTGGAAGGCCATAACAAGGTCTCCTCAGAGCCTTCTCTTCTCCAGACTGAACAGTCCCAACTACCTCAGTCTGTTCTCACAGGAGAGGTGCTCCAGCCCTCTAATCCTCCTCATGGTCCTTCTCTGGACACGCTCCAGCACATGGTCCAAGGGATTTGGGTTTTGTTTCCCGTTTTTTGTGTGTGTGTGCCTGCCTATCTTTTTTGTTTGCTTGTTCAAAACCAAACCAAAAACTAACAAAAATTAAATTGCTTTCTGGTTCCAAAGCTCTCTCTTAGCCATGCTGCCATAATGAACACAAAGAAAGCATCTTGGTCTTCCAGGGGCATAAGCAGTCACATTGTTTATCACTAATCAAACTTTAAACAGTTTAGATTACTGTTCCACTTGCAATTTCCTTCTTGATCCGAGGTACTTCTTCACATCTGGAAAACTGCATCATATTATCACACCTGAAAAAAAAGAAGAAGTTGTGTTTTCTATTTTCCTTCCCTCTAAGGATACAAGCCATAGCTCCAGAGTTTCAACCTCAAGGTTAGAGCAAGAGTTCTATTTTTCCTGTGCAGCACCTAAATCAGGTGCTGGACACAGTAAAACTTCTGACATTTGGGAGCTGATATTGCTAATGTGCGTGTGTATGTGTGTGTGCACGCACTAACTATGAATCACAGCATGGAGCTAGGATGCTAAGGAAGTTCAAAGAGAATATTAAATCCCAGACTCAGCAGATGCACAGCTCTGGGGTTTATGGGGGAAAAAAAAAAAAAAAAGGAAAAAAAAAAAGTGTGAGCAAAATACACAAGCTTCCTGAGCAGCTAGAAACAAACCTGGAACCCTGCAGGCTATTGTTGGGATTTGTAAAGTTGACAATAGCCTCTGCAACTTGTAATTTAGTCTTGTTTTTCCTTACTATTAAGATTGTTTCAGTTTACTTGAACTCATAAAAATGTAAGTACAATGCAGGGTTTCTCTGCCAGCATTTGTGCTATAAAATATTAACCTGTTGACACCTAGCATTAAAATGGATTCTCAGAATCACAGAATCCCAGTATGTTAGAGGTTGGAAGGCACCTGCAAAGATCATCGAGTCCAAGAGCCCTGCCAAAAGCAGGACCACCTAGGGTAGCCTGCACAGGAATGCATCCAGGCAGGTTTTGAGTCTCCAGAGGAGTCTACACAACCTCTCTGGGCAGTCTGTTCCAGTGCTCTGTCACCCTCACTGTAAAGAAGTTTCTCCTAATGTCGATGTGAAATCTTCTATGTTCAAGTTTGTATCCATTGTTCCTTGTCTTATTACTGCACACCACTGAAAAGAGATTGCCCCCCTCTACTTGACACCCATCCTTCAGATATTTATAGACACTGATCAGATCCCCTCTCAGTCTTCTCAAGACTGAACAGACCCATGTCTCTCAGTTTCTCTTCACAGGAGAGATGCTCCACTCCCCTAACCATCCTCATGGTTCTCCGTTGGAGTATCTCTAGCATTTGGGGAGCCTAAAACTGTACACAGTATTCCAGGTGTGGTCTCACCAGGGCAGAGTAGAGGGGGAGAAGAACCTCTCTAGACCTGCTGGACACACTTTTGTTGATGCACCTGGGGATAACGCTGGCCCTATTGGCCACAAGGGCACGTTGCTGTCCCATGGAGAACTTGCTGTCCACTAGCAGTCCAAGGTCTTTCTCTGTGGAGCTGCCTTCCAGCAGGGCAAGCCCTGACCTGCACTGGTGTCTGCTATTCTTCCCTAGATGGAGGACCCTGCTCTTGTCCTTATTGAACTTCATGAGGTTTGCCTGCATCCAGCTCTCCAGCCTGTCCAGATCTCGTTGGATGGCAGCACAGCCTGAGGGGTGTTGTCATTCCCTCCCCCCCCCCCTAGTTTTGCACCATCAGCAAACTTGCTGCCATTACCCACCCCCAGTTTTGCATCATCAGCAAACTTGCTGAAGAAACTCTCAATGCCCCCATCTAGGTCATTAATAAAGACATTGAATAAAACTGGGCCCAGTACTGATCCCTGGGGCAACACCACTGGCGACAGGCCTCCAAGTTGACTCTGTGCCATCCATCACAACCCTCTGAACTCTGATGTTTTCAATCCACCTCACAGACCAATTGTTTACGTCACATTTCCTGAGATTTCCTACCAGGATGTGAGACAGTATCAAAAGCCTTCCTGAAGTCAAGGTATATGACATCCACTGCCCTTCCTTCATCTACTTATTTGGTCGTGGATTCATAGAAGGCTATCAGATTAGTCAAGTAAGGTCTCCCCTTGGTAAATTCATGTTGGCTACTCCTGATAGCCCTCTTTTCTTCCATGTGTTTACAGATGACCTCCAGCATGAGCTGCTCCATCATCCTTCCAGGGATGGAGGTGAAGTGACTGGTCTGCAGTTGCCTGGGTTTTCCTTCTTGCCTTTATTGAAGACTGGAATGACATTCACTTTCTTCCAGTCATCAGGCACCTCTCCCATTCTCTGTGAGTTTTCAAAAATGATGGAGAGAGGCTCAGCAACAGTATCAGCAGCTCTCTCAGCACTCATGGATGCACCCCATCAGGGCCCATGGAATTGCAATTGTGTGTCTTCATTTGGCACAAGAGATTTCTAACCCAGTGCTGACTGACTACCAGAGTGTCCTCCTCCCTCCAGTTCTGCTCCCTTGCTTCCAGAGACTGAGGTTCCTGAGGGCTGGTCTTAGGAGTAAAGACTGAGGCAAAGAAGGCATTCAGCAACTCTTCCATCTCTGCACCTTCTGTTAGTGTATCTCCCATATCATTCAGTAGTGGATCCACCTTTTCCCTGCTCTTCCTTTTGTCATTGCCGTATTTGAAAAAGCTCTTCTTGTTTCTTTCACCTCCCTGGCAAGACTTAGTTCCAAGAGAGCCCTGACCTTCCTTGTTGCATCTCTACATTTTCTGGCAATATTTCTATAATCCTCCCAATTGACCAGACCTTTTTCCCCCATATTGTAAACATCCTTTTTTCTTTTTGAGCTTCTCCATTCATTTTTAGCTAGAGCACAACACTTCTATCATCTTTAGGTAAGCACTGTACACTGCTCCTTCAGCTCTGTGTATCTAAACTCTGTTTACACAGTACTTAGAATACATTTAGTATTTGTTATACACAAGCCTTGTCTGAAGACAACCAGATCAGGTCACAGAGCTGATGGCTATGATGTTGCCTTAAAGCTGTTTGGGCAGCGCAGGGCAGGATGGTTAAGGTTAGAAATACGTAGTAAAAAGCTTTCTCATTCCGCTAAAGAAAACCATAGATTTTAAGGCCAAAAGCAATGATCTTGTTGTACCATCTGAAAAAGAACTTCATGCAGTCAGTAACAGGGAAGAGAGCTTCATTCTGATGCTGCAGCAACAGAGCTCACTTGTAGGGCATCCATTATCAGTCAAGCAAAACTGACCTCCTGACTAGTAACAAACCTGGCTTTCATCTTGGTTTTATTGTATGCAGCACAATAGTTTGGAGTAACACATCTTCCAGAAAGACATCAGTCCCCAGCTGAAGACAACGTGGGCAGGAAAAGCCATCACTTCACCCCAATAATGTGTTGTAAGGGCTTCTCAGACCTCCTGTAAGATTTTGCTCTTGCTTTCTCGCATGGTTTTGCCTTGCCTCAGCCTCCAGCCATTGGTGCTAATTATGTCTCTGTCTACTAGATTAAAGCGCCTTTAGTATCCTACACTATCTCTCCTGACATTACTTTTACAGTGAGATCAAATCACCTCTGACATTCTTAATACAATAAGCAGAATTATCTTTACATTTCTTGCAGTAAAAGGCCTCCTTCTGGGCCCCAAATAATTGCTGCGGGTCTTGCGTCCAATTTTGGGCATCTTTTAAACTATGAATGTTAGAACTGAATGCAGGAATATACCTACATATTTGTTCATTACTTCCCTGTCATCATGTTCAAAGAGTACTTTCTTTTTATCTCCATTTTGCCGTTGAAACACTCCACTGTAAGGATCAGTTTCTTCTCAGGATGCAGCTCTCCGTACTATAGCTATACACAGTGCTCCTTACCAGGCAATTTTTTATGTCCCTTCCCTCTCCCACCTTCCTGAATGCATCTTTTTCACTAATGCATTAAGACTTGAACTTGCTGCATCAGTGTTAATCTCTGTTAATTCCTCCAGACTTTTTTCAGATGCACTTCTTTATGTACCTTCACACAGAAAAGTCTGGCTCCAATTTATTTACCCCTTTTTATCACACGCCGGTAAGATTTGCTCCTGAGCCTTCCTGTCTCTAGTCTAAGTGATTCCACTTCTCTCAGCCTCTCATGCATGAGAAGCTACAGTCCCATCAGCATCTTTGTGTCCCTTCACTGGCCTTCTCTCTTGCAGTAATTATCACAGATTTGGACACACCACTCCAGATGTGCTCTGAGCATGAGCATAACTGAGGAGAAGAATTACCATCCTTGGTCTGCTGCTCTCCCTAATGCAGTGTGACTGCTGCTGGCTCACACTCCACTTCGTGTCCACCAGGGCCTTTTCTGCAAAGCTGCTTCCCAGTCAGTCAGCCTCCAGCCTTTCTGGGTGTGTGCCTGGGGTTTCTTCCTCCCCAGCAGCAGGGTTTGGCACTTCCTTTTGTCCAGCTCTGGAGACTCCAGTTGGCCCACATCAGCAACTTTGCAAGATCCTACTTGTGCAACCTTTTGACGTATTAATGACTCCTTGGCTGCAAATCTGCCAAGGGTGCACTCTGACTCATCATCCTAGTCATTAATGAAGATGTTAAACAGTACTGGCCCTAGTATTAACCCCTGAACTACTGAATAAGTGATGAGACGCCAGCTGGACTTCATGCCTGCTACCTCAACCCTTCAAGCGGAACAGTTCAGACTGTGTTCCATCCACCTCACTCTCCTTTTATCTAACTGTGATTCAACACTTTATCAGTGAGGAAGTCACAGGTGACAGCACTGAAAGCCTTGCTAAAGTCTAGATAACAGCCACTGCTTTTTGCTCAACCACCAAGTCAGTCATCTAACTATAGAAGATTATTGGATTAGTTCAGGATTTCCCCTTCCTAAAGTCACCCTAACCAGTCCCAGTTACCTCTTGTCCTTCATAACTCCAGAAATACTTTCCAGAATTACTTCTATATCATGTTGCACATAATCAGTGAGGCTGACTGACTGTATGTCTCTGGATCCTCTTTCCTGTAATTCTTGAAGATAGAGATGACACTTGCTTTCTTCTGTTTTTCAGGAAAGGAAACCCACCAGTCACTATGACCTCTCAAAGATAATCAAGAGTGGCCTCATAATGACATCACACAGCTCTCTCAACATTTGGGGATGCATCCTATTTGGTTCCATAGACTTGTTTACATTCAGTTTATTTAAGTATATCCTAAGCCGATCCTCTGTCATGGGTAAGGTTTTATTTCTCCAGACCTTCCCCAATGGTCACAGGGACCTGGAATTCCTGAAGAATAATTTTACCAGTAAATGACTCAAGCAAAGAAGGTATTGAGTACCTTCTCAGTCATCCCCAGTGCCAGGATAAGAGGTAATGGGCATAAACATGAACACAGGAAATTCCATCTAAACATGACAAGGAACTTTTTTACTTCAAGGATAGCAGAACACTGGAAGAGGTTGATCAGAGAGGTGGTAAAATCTCCATCTCTGTAGACTTTCAAGGCCTGCCTGGACATGCTCCTACGTGATCTGCTTTAGGTTATCCTGCACAACTCAATGACCTTTAGAGGTCCTTTCCATTCCCTACCATTCTGTGATTCTATGAGTACCTCAGTCTTCTCCATGTCTGTTATTACAAAGGCCGTGGAAGCTAGTGTATTCAACCATAACAAGGTGAAGCAGTTTGCAGTCTCCCTTACCTCCTTGATTCTCCAACCAATCAATTAAAAGGCTCAACTTCAGTAAACAAGTCTGTCTAACATGCTAGAAATTACAGCATAATAAAGAAATGATGATTTAAAGTGCTAAGCAGTGTTTCAATTCTGATGGTAATCTAGAATACTTTTAAAATCTAAGAAAATTACAAAGGGGAATAACAAGGAAAAAATAGAATGGCATTAGGTAAATGAATTACAGTATTTGGGGTGCAATGTCCTGCATAAAAATAGTAACAAATCTACAAGGTGATCAGAGGAGGATGGTTATGCAAACTTAAGTATTTCAAAAAATAAATAAATAAAGGAAAGATAAAATAGTGGTTTGTATTCCTCCTCTTGAACTATTCATACAAGTAGACCATCACAAGAAAGTGTGACGGATTTGAGACTTGGAAACACTTTTGAGTAATCCATTCTGAAACTGCTCAAATCATGACAGGAGGAACATCAGTACTGATCAGCCAGTTGATCCAGAATTTTGTCTCTGACCAAGAGCAGTCGTGGGCACTTGGCAGAGAAGTAGGAGTGAAAGGCATGAAAGGTGATTCGTGGTTTAAATCTGCTTTCTGATAACTTCTTTGGGTGCCTTCCAAATCTTGTACTGAAATATTGAAAGTTGCTTCTTATTCAGCTTTCTCCAAATTATTCACAATTACCACATTCCCTTTTAGCTACGTCTTTGTGAAGGTGAAGGAAATCGTGTCTTTGCTCACATGGAAGCAGCTCTATTCCTCTGACCATCCCTGCTACCTTTCTCTGCTGCAGAGACCAAAAAGAAGGCACACACATGGACAAGATTAACATTCTGGTTTGTATTATGTAATCTAAGCAGAAAGAAACAAAATATCACGTTTTTCAGCATGGGTCCAGATGTGTTGCACCTTTTCAATTTTGCCTTCTGTCTTTTTGCTTTTATTTATTAATTTTGTAAATAAATGAGTCCATTTGAATGTATTCCCCCAATATGCCAGCATGTGCACGCAGACGCTGGCAGAAGGGCATTTGGTCCACCTGAAAGTGTAGCGTCTGTCTCTAATTCACTATTCTCCCATGAAGGCCACAGGGAGGATTACATTTCTTTCTTTCCTATTCCCTCTTTCCTAGCTAATGTCTGCTGCTGTCACACACAGCTGATAGCAGCAGAGTGAGATGAGTAAACCAGATCAAAGAGAAATGTCAGCTCCAATTTTTGTCCATAGCATTGAAAAGTAACACAAAGTTAAACAGAGTCATGCCAGTTTTCAGCATTTACATTTCATAGCTGGTACTTCCTTGCCATACATCTCACATTAAACAGCTTCATAATAAGTAAAACCAAATTCCTTACCCTCCATAGCCTCATCGAATTCAAAAAGGTCTGAAAGGACGCAGCACAAAACTGAATTTGGCTCTGTGCTTCAAAACTGACATCCTGGTGAAGCAGCCTGCAGCAGCAGCAGCATAGGAAAATTTCCTTTCCACTGTAGATTGCTATTACTATTCTTGACTCAGCCTTTGCACAGATTTACTCTGGAAATCAAAGGGGAATTTATTGTAGAGAACAAATGAAGAATATGCAGTGGAGATCTTCAGGTTAGATAGCTGAATATAATCAGAGAAGGGAGTTTTGTCTTTCCTCGCGACCGAATCTGCATTCAGCAACAGAAAGGTCATCCTAGTTGCAAAATACACTGCTAAAAGCAGAATCTATCACCACAGCATTAAAAAACATTACTTGATATTCACACAGTGAATAACTTCAAAAGGAACAGCAAAAGAAAATGAAAACAACCTCAGCACCTACAGTATGTAATGGCAGTGGGTAGTCAACCTATGGAATTCATTCTTCAGAGGCCTGCATAGAGCTTTTATCAAGGGTCTGAGTGAGAAATTGTATGACATGCTGGCTCAGTTGTGCTTCTTCATAGCTGTTCCACAAACTTGTCGGATGGTATCTCTTACCATTTCCTTCCATTGACGTACGTAAAGGCTCTTTTTCCCTTCTTGTTAAAACATACAACTGACCCAAGCAACTATTCACCCTAAGGTGCAAATTGCAGAGTGCCTTTGGATTCTCTTAACTGGTTTTGATGAAAGAATTCATTCATATTTTAAATAAAATTGTCACATGCACTTTTAAGGGTTTTGACTTCTCTGCCTCTTCACTGGCTTTAAATGGCTCTCAAGTTGTTGAAGGTCGAGTGCCACTGCTCTAAGGGGTGTATTCTCATTTTGGCTCCTGAAGAGTTATGCATGTCCGTCTTTAATCAAGACGAAAAGTCTTCCTAATGCTTTCTGCTCACAAGCTCAATGCATAGCCAAAGAAACTGAAAACAGAATAAAAGTTGCAAGTTTTTTAAAAAAACTAAAGTATGTTTTTTCATCCAGCAAATCATTAGTAACTTCATGATTCATTCTGAATGATTTTACCCTCTGAAACCAGTGTCATTGTTAACATGAGTAGCTCCTGGAGAAAATCCTGTGTTACCTTGTCAAAAATTAGTTTTATCACAAGCAGCAATTGCTTTTAATAAGATTTGAATGTATTTTATATCAGCTTATGATGAAAAGTTAGAATTGAAGTTATGCACATGGGGAATAACTTCAACTTCCAGGAGGGGGGGGAAAATAAAATCTGAGATGTAATAAAAAACATGCATTTGAAAGAAACATGCAAAACCAGTAATGAAACAAAATCTTTATCAAATGGGGACTATAGCTGTACGTGCTAATGCAGAATGCACCACACAACCATCATAGGTACATGAAGAACCCCTAGTCCTGTTGATTCAAACAGCCAGACCAGAGAACTCCATTCTTTTTTCAATGTTTTGTCTTATGCCCATGTCCACAAATGATTCCAGTTTCTTATTATGGAAGATATTTTCTGTAATGGATGCATAATCAAGAAAAAAAACCCAAACATTTGAAATTCCAGCTGCTCAACCGCTTATATTTCAAAAACCCAAAGAAATGGTGTACGTAGCGGCATTTATTTTCATCATATTTGACTGATTTGATATCTGTCATTTATTAAAAATGTCCATAGAAAATGTTTTCTAGTGTATGAAAACATGCCATATTAAAATGCATGGGGTTTTTTTGGTTTGTTTCTTTTTGTTGGTTTTGGGTTGTTTTTTTTACAAGTATCTCTAAAAAGAGAACACAGAAACCGTCTGAAAAATAGTGAAAATTTGTGTCCAAGGGGAAATTTACATGGAGTGCTCATCAGAGTTTTTGATCCATTTTATGCAATTCCATTTTCAGTGGGGAAAATTAACAGGACAATAACAGCAAAAGTTTCTCAGGCCTCTTAAAATGTAACAGTAAAGTGCCCCTTATTTTGACAGCAATAAAATGTTTTATTATTTGGAATTCAGTTTTCAAGAGGAATCTCGGGAGGCAGTACAGATCTGAACTGAAATTGGCTGGGTTCTGTAGCCTGGATTGATGCACATTATGAAATGCACTTGCTTCAGAGAAGAAATTACACTTTACAGCATAGCAAATATTAAAGTTAGCACAGTGCAAACAATCTTTTTAGACTAAAAATATTTAAGAAAATTACTACAATATTCCCTCGTAACAGTTTTGTTAAATGTGTTTAATTGGTGAAGTCTTCCTTCTGTGTTTCTTAACATTCTTCCTAAATATTTGATATGGTATCATCAAATACAAGCATTGAATTAATTTTCTCTCCTCATGCTTTTGCACTTCTGTGGGAACAAAACGATTTTTTCAAGTGCCTCACACAGCTTCCGTTGGCTTTAGTTCCCTCTAAACGCTGCCAAGTGGGGCTGTACAGATTTGGATCCTTCCTTTTGTACCTATTATTTTCAGGCTTAACTCTAATTTCAGTGTTACAAAATTCAGAGCTATAAATAATCAGTTCATACTTTAACTGCAGAGGAACTCTGTTAATCCTTTGAGAGCCACATCTTTATGTGCCTGAACGTTTCTTCAATACCTTATTTCCTGTCGTCAAGCTGTAGATACCCAACACACAAAACATGCATGCAAGAACAAGCCATAAATACCAGCTTGCTAAAACTCTCCCCCTGTCTGGTGGGAAATGCATGTGTCCCGACTGGATGTACATGTGTTTTCCCATGTGAGACTCCCCTCTCTAACAACAAACAATGCATGTTTGTCACTGCCATTGAACTGACTAATCCAGGCAGTATAGAGGAGGACTTGTGTATTGCAAAACAATAGGACTAATTTGAGTGACAATCACTTAAGCAGAGCAGTCTCTTTAAGTGGCATACGGAAACACCGAGTTCAAAGGTGAAATGTACTACTGCTGAAAAGCGAATAGTAATGATAATACAGACCATTAAAAAGAAAAAAAAAAAAAAAAAAAAAACACCACCACAAAACCATCCTAAATCAAACAAACAAAAAAACCCCATCAACAAATAAACCACAAGGTAAAATAGATGCAATTAGAATGACAAAGAAAATCCTCGTATCTTTTTCTTTTTTCTTGTTATCCCCGCCCCCCCCCCCACAGCTAACACATGGCATTTATCTCTTGAATTCATTTTGTTAGGGAAGAAACTACTTTGGGATTCCTGTCCAGGGCTGACACCTCCTTTCCCGCAAAGCACCCCTGCCAATTTGGCATGCCATGCTCTTGCAGGGACAACTCACAGGATGAATGCAAGCTCGCTCCTTAGTCCTGAGATCTCACTTACAGCTTCGGGTTTAAGACCGGAGCTTACACTGTCACAACCGACGCTGATCTGATCCCCTCTTACAGGGCCGGAGTCGGGAAGACGCTGGGCTAGGCGGCTGTGATAAAGGCCTGCTCAGCGCAGAGTCTGACTTGCGGAGATTGCGGATCGGCGGCTTTCAGTGGAGCTCTTGCACCCCCTACAGCCCAACTGGTCGCAGTTCACTGGGAAAGGGGAAGGGGGGTGTCGAAATAACACCCCAACAATAATACAAAGAAGGAAAAGAACACGCTTTAATGACACTTCCTCAAATGATTCCTGTCATCCACATCAAGCATCATGAATTTATAATCTCGTTCTAAATTAATAGAGGAGTGTTCTCGATGAAGAGGAGCACAGGGAAGAAAATATTCTCCCCCCAGGACCACCCGTCGGGGCCGCGCTCACTCGCCGCGGGGCCGAAGCGTAGGCGACAGCGCTGAGGCCAGGGCTCGCCAGCCCCGTCAGGAGCTGCGCGGCGTCACCGGGCAGCGCGGCGGGGCTCCCGGCGCCGCGACGCCGGACCGCCTTCGCCGGCTAACATCTAGCAGTGCACAGACGGGAAACAGGCAATAAATAGAAGAAGGCCGTTCGTATATCGATTAAATACTAAATAAAATACTCAGCTTCTGAGTCAGTGTAAGGACAAGAGGAAAAAAAAAGGGGGGGGGGCAACCCCAAAACAACAACAAAAAACCACAAACAAAACCCAACAACCCGGCTTGTCAGCCTAACACGGTCTGTGCGGAAATACACAAACTGGGAGAGGCCCAATGCTTAACAAGGCATCTTAGCACAGCAATGGTCACGCAAGGGAGAGGATGCTACAAGCAGCTCCCCTCCTCCACCCGGAGCATCTAAAATAAAGATGTGGGGTATGTTGTTTACAGGCATGGTGCATTTCGAAAGAAACTGCAAGATCTGGCTCAGGTTAAACTTTCTGTAAGCTGTCAGGCTGTGCAGTCTCTCACACACATCTCTCTGAGTAATGATGAGGTTTGCAACAGGCATTCATGCTAACCAGGGAGTGGGATGGACTCACGGGTTTTAACTCAACTCCAGTTTAGCAGCCTCTTTGTAGGCGTCCTAAAACCATTACATCCCTATAAAAACTATTTTTGGACCATTTTGTAGTCTCAGTTGCACCGCATTAATCTCATTTATCTCAGCCACAGTCAGGTTACTAGAGACTGACACAGATTAAAGTAGAGAGTATTGTGCAGAGGTAATAGTAAAGTGAAGAAGGCAAAGGGAAGGTGTCTGAATGGAAAGTTCAGTTCAGCCATTTGTTATGCAAGTTAGGTTACAGGTATTTGGCCACCTTGTTTTCTCTGGTCATCTCCCATTCCTCTCATCATCCCTCACTCCCTGAGGAATTAAGTCTTTCTACTACTTTCATTACCTGCATATACATTTATATATGGCAATACAATTAAAACCAGAATCCTAATTTTATACACTCAATTAACAAAATCAGTATCTTTTATAAGCTCACAATAAATCCTTGGTCCTGTTTTCTCAGATCCATGGGGGTTTTTTATCAGTCAAGAAGGAGTTAGGTTTTATAGAACATGAAAGGAAACAGAGAAGCTATCTCCCTCGTACTCGTCTCCTGCAGTGCAGTGGCTTTTATTGCTTCATGATGATGTAGGGGGACTGAGAGCCACCATAATATGTCTCTTGGTGAAATAGCTATAGATGAGATCCACCACACTCCCAGAACTGCGTATGAGTACTACTGACTGATTCAAACCAAACCAGGAAGCAGAAATCATCAATGTACTCCATCTTCTCCTTACAGTCACGAAGACCGGACTTCACATAGAAATAGCAGGGTTTTTTTCCCCTGCAACTAAATGGCTCAATATACTGTTTTTTTTTTTTAGTTAAAATGATAAATACCATCAGTCTTCTCATTAAAAACCCAGGAGGGGGAACATTACCATCTCTTATCCTTGTCTTACTGGTCTTACTCTGTCTTACAGAAAATATACACAAAAATATATAAAAGATTTCCTCCCTCAAGCAAGCCTCCTCAAGATAACATTTCTTAATTAACACCTTAATTAGCACTGAGAGGGTATGGCCTGTAGTTTATTGGATCTATTTAGCTCTCCAAGCAGCTGCATTGCTTTTAATCAGCAGCAGAAAGCAGAAACAACACTCTTGTTCTGAATATGCTGCAATATGTTTAATCATTTATCTCCCTGTCCAGCAAGGGGAATCCTGTGTGAAGGACTGATTTATACCTGGGCTTTTTCTCTTCCGTTAATACCTGGAGTTTATGTTTTTCCATGACTGGCAGTAGGAAATTAGTTTCAACAGCAAAGGGTTGGGAAAGTGAAGAGGCTTCCCTCAGTTTCACAGCCTACCCAAAGGTTATAGGAACTTAGGGAAATAGGGGCCTGGTAAGGCCACAGATTGTGAACTGTGATTAATTCTGGGCACCACAGCGCAGAAAAGACACTGAGGTCCTGGAGCATGTCCAGAGAAGAGCAACAAGTCTGGTGAGGGGTTTGAAGAGTAGGTCATGCAAGGAGCTGCTGAAGGAGCTGGGGTTGTTTAGTCTGGAGAAGAGAAGGCTTAAGGGGTGATCTTATTGCTCTCTACAACTGCTTGAAAGGAGGTTGTAGTGAGGCTGGTGTTGGTCTCTTCTCCCAAGTTACTAGCAATAGGACAAGAGGAAATGGGTTTAAGTTGTGTCAGGGGAAATTTAGATTGGACTTCAGGAAAAACTTCTTTACTGAGAGAGTGGTGAGGCTGCCCAGAGAGGTGGTGTATTTGCCATCTCTGCAGCTGTTCAAGAAGCGTGTAGATGGGGTGCTTCAGGATGTGGTTCAGTGGTCATGGCACTTGGATTACAGTTCAACTCTGTCATCTTACAGGTCTTTTCCAGCCTTAGTGATTCTGTGTTTCTATGATTTACATGCTCAGATGAAGACAAGGTCTCTTGAGTTACCTGATTAAAAAATTTCTGAAATGGCATGTAAATTAACAGTGCAACACAGCTTATGTTCTGACCTTTCTTTATTTCCATATTAAATAGAAGACACAGCGATAATGTTTTGGTGTTGCTTGTATGAACAAGTTTGTGTTACAGTTCATGCTGACTACCACAGAGTAAGAGGGGACTGCTACTCTCAGCTAAGTGACTTCTACACTACCATTGAAGAAGCAGAATTTGCCTCCTTGCTGCTAGATTTGGCAGGCTGCGCTAGTTTTTAAATTACAAGTGAAGCTGGATGCTGTTGGCAAGGTGGCCATTTTCATCAGAACAAATTACAAGCTAAGCCTGAAACATAGCTCTTCTGAAGTCAACCAATTTCAATGGGAAAAGAACTGACCTGTATTCCTGCTGATAATTCAGTGTAATAACAGTCCCTAATTTTCCCAGCCACCAAAGGCATAAGCATGGGCCCTGGTGATTGTCTGCTTTTGCAGCCAAAAAATCCCACAAAGTCAGCACAAGAAGTGTGTGTATACTCTGCAAGGGAATAGTGAACACAGGAACCCCAAAAGTGCTGAAAAGAATAAAAGCTAAAAACACCAACTGCATTTTTAAAATGCTCAACATACAATCCTTTTCTGTGGCTTTCTCAGGCAAAGTGGCTAGTACCTCGCTGGTGAGTTTAAAATCTATCCAGTCATTTATGAAAAAAGTTTAGTTTATATTAGATTTCAGGTATCATTCTTCTTTCACTTGGACTTACACCACTCTCATTCAGTTAGCAACTGTCCTGACCAAATCAGGGTAAATGACAGAAACCAGGTAACGATTTATAAGGTTGGGTTACTAATCCCATAGGAGTCTTACTTCAGCTGCCGTGCTGAGAAATTACCTCTCAATAGACCCACATCAGAAATACTGAAAATGTGACAGCAAACACCAAGTAAGAGGGCAGAAAAGAACATTTGAAAGGAACGTGTACTGCTAGGATTTCTGGAACTTTAATAGCTTTCCACATCAATTTTGGCCATCGTGAACTCAAGCTAAGAGAGAAAAAAATACATCTTTTTAATGAGTTTTACAGCATGCAAGTTGCTTTATAACATATTACATAATGATGTAAGTGCCATAAAGAAGGTTGTGTGCTGCTCTGTAAAATGTATTAGATCATCAATATTTCTGGTTTCGTACTGAGGAATTAGAAATAATGATGAAGATTAGGGTTACAAGAATTAAAAAAATCCTTTGAATTGAACCATTCAACTTTCCCCAGGGAAATACTAAGGAATTTGTAGGCTGAGAAAATAGGTAAGTTTATAGGTTCTCCTTAGGTGAAAGAAGTCATGTTAACATCATAAGTTTTATACAAACTTTCCATATGCTGTAGTACCCTCTCTGCTTACCCCCAACTTTTTTTCCCCTCACACCCTTATTGTGTAGCCCATTTGGAAAGAGATTTATTGAAAATGAACCACCAACTTTTACACAGAAGGAGGTCAAACGTTTTTCAGTAGCATGATTCAAAATAGGACTATCCATTTCATCCTCTTGCAAATGACAAACTGGGAGAGTTTGTGTCAGTAAGCATAGAGGCAAAGGAGGCTTGCAGAAGAGCAATCCTTCAATTAATGCCATATTTCCTCAGAGTCCACATTTTGTCCCACTACTGAAGATCTTCTGTATTCCTGGAGAGCAATGTAAACATCTTTAGACTCCTTGCTTCCATGAATGTTGGGGGGGGGGGTTTGCTGTTGTTCTTTTTCCCTTTGTACAGACATGTACTTTCAAATGTTGAAATAACTGTGGGTCTCCTATGTGCATCAGGCAATCAACAGGCAAGAAAAGAATCTTTATGGAGTGAGTCTAGAGAGGAGCCTTGTATAGTTTTTTGACTGTTTGGCTAGGGTTCCATATTTAGCTACTTCTGAAAGGCCAACTCAGCACTTAACTGCCTAACTGCAGTCTGGCACTAAGCATGCTAAATCAGACTGGATGTCAATATAACACAGATTTCTATGTTATGTTTTTAAACAGACTTAGGTTTTACTAATACTGTGCTAGCAAAGCTGAGTAATTCTAAAATTATTAGAAATGAAAAGAGGGATGAATTTACTGGCTAAATGTAATTGAATTAATCATATAAAACCTTACATGTTCTGACCACCCATTACCATTGTAGGTGCACAAAAGAAATGATGTCTCTATCTGTGTGTCCAAAGTCAGGAACCATGGCAAAGCTGCATTAGAAACTGTACTTGCTTTTATTGTTAGAAAGCAGTCTCTACTGCAAAGATATACATTCATTATGATATTATGAATAGCAGGTGAAGAAAGCATGTGAGATATAACACAGCCTGATGAAATTACATTTCAGTCTCTATTGTTTTAATTTAAAATAACCACGATTTATTCATTCCTTAACTTTGTTTAGAGTGAGAAAGTAAATCAACCTAAAATTTTGGAATTGCTGATTCCTATGGAAACATGCAATAGAAAGATCTAAAGCTCTATGAATGGACAAGGAAACTGATGAGGCCTGGTAAGTTTCCCTGTTTTGATAAAGGGCAAAAGTGGCTTTTTGCTGTATTTGAAGAAGCTCTTAATATTTGAAGCCTAATTTTTGTGATGAAAGATGTAAATAAACTGCAGCAGGTAGAGAAGTCTGACTGATGTTGCAGAGGCCTAGATCTAAAATCATCAAGTTAAAGCAGACCTAAGAGGTACAGAGAAATAAACATTAAGTTAGGAATCAGAAAAATAAATCTCTTTGCTTTCAGCAGGGAGTGCAGTCTCCAGGCTGGTATTAAGCTAAGGAAGATAAGGCTGCTATGGATATATTCCTCATACATAAAAATTAAAGGAAGGAGGAGAGTATTGCAGTGGCTTTTTAATGTGTAGTGTGATTATAAACTTTGCATTTGGCCTCACAAATTCTCCTTCCATAGGTATTTTGCCTAAATTAAATGCAACATAATGACTAGATACTATACAAGCTTAATCTGTCTCATTTGGGAAGAGTGAAAAAATATTATCATTTACAGTTTATTAGAAGAGTGAAAGCCACTGGGTCATTAGACACCTTGAGTGAATCTCCAAACAGGAGTTGTTCCATATCTGTCTTGCTACTCCTCAAGTCTTCCCAAAGTGAAGATATGAATAGGATCCCAGATCTGGAATGATGCTTACAGTCAGGTACAGAACTTGCTGCTGACTCCATGTTGCCTTAGAATTGTTCATTTTGTTTTCTCAAGAAAATTAAAACTGAGATCCCCTAACACACTTATATTTTGTCTCGCTACCAAGTTATCTGGTAACCAATGTAGGTCAAGAGGAACGGATTATTAAAGTTGACTGACATGTCATTTCTCACTTCATGATTGTAACTACTTTTATGGATGTACTCTCAACCACTAAAATCTCAAGGGTATTGATTGATGGTGTTGTGTTCTCCATAGAGCTACAATGAAATTTTTGTTAAATCAAGAACTAGATGGAGCAAGTTTTTGAGTAACTGGGAAGTTCAAGATCCTGTGAGCTTATGCATAAGATAATATTAACAGTTTGGAGTCTTTCCTGTTATTTTTCAGTGAGTATTTATTTTGTTTTGGTTTGTGTATTTATTTTTGTTTTAATTTATTTGTTTTAATTCAGTTATTATCTAATTATTTATTTATTTTTATTTACTTTTAGTTTTAAAATTATTGATTTTAATTTGTTTTAATTAATTGAATCATTTGTTTATTTAATTGTTTTAATTAATCATTTAATGCAATCTTCCTACCTTTATAATCTTAACCCAGAGGTAAGTGTCACTAGAAAAGTCCCGGAGTAAACTCAACATCTAAAGTTGTACACACATTTGTACAACTAAAGTTGTACACTCATTTTCAGTATGGAAATGACAGAAAAGCCTGTGAGAACCCACTCTCACAAAAGATACTCATATAGTTTAAACATGATTCATGGAATGGTCCTCCCTAGGGATTCCTTCCTTGAAAGACTGTGTCATGAATGAGACATGTTGCATGATTTGTTTCTTTCCTGGGAGAGCCAGGAGACGGAATATGACTCTGAGATTAGCAAATTCTGCAGTCACTCTTCTAGATAAGACACCTCCCAGTTTGCCAAAATCCTAATCATACTAAAGCGAGTGCTGAAAGAGGAGAACAATTTCATCAGAGAATATACCCTGTACCAAAAGAGAAAAATGCACAGCAGAAAATTCTGAGAACAAATTTCTAGTAATAGCTTTAATAGCTAATCAGTTAAGTAGTATGTGGAAAAGCTTTTTCTCTTTTAGAAAGACAAGACATCATGCCGTAGAGTTTGGGTGCTTTTGTCAGTCAGCACCAGAACAAGAGGACGCAGTCTCAGGCTGCGCCAGGGGAGGTTTAGGCTGGATGTTAGGAAGAAGTTCTGTACAGAAGGAGTGATTGCCCATTGGAATGGGCTGCCCAGGGAGGTGGTGGAGTCACCATCATTGGAGGTGTTCAGGAGGAGACTTGATGGGGTGCTTGGTGCCATGGTTTAATTGTTTAGGTGGGTTGGATTGGTTGATAGGTTGGACACAATGACCTTGAAGGTCTCTTCTCTTCCCTTCTCTTCTCCTTCTCTTCTCATTCCTCTTTCCTTCCATTCCTCTTCTCTTCTCTTCCATTCCTTCTCCTTCTCTTCTCTTCTCTTCTCTTCTCTTCTCTTTTCTCTTCTCTTCTCCTCCATTCCATTCCATTCCATTCCATTCCATTCCATTCCATTCCATTCCATTCCATCTGAGTAGGAGGGGAACCAGTGACCTTGGAGACAGGCTGGGTAGACAGTTAGGAGGGCATAGGAAATGCAGCATACATACTTGATCCTTTTAAAGGACCATATCACAGAGCTGAAGATAATTGCAATACATATTATGCAGAAAAGAAATCAAAGAGAAAAACATAAATGAGTTTAGAGCTGGTTAAGAATGTTTTAGTAGATGTGGCAGAAAGCCACAATTCCATATCTGATAGAAAAGTTATGTGAATTTAAAACAGCCTAGTTTACTGGGGAAGTGAAGGCAGCTATAAGAAAGGGAATATAAAAATTCTATAGAAACAAGGTGGAATTAAAGGAAGGAGAAGTAAAGAGCAATGAATATATACTAGGAACTATACAAAACTGAGAAAGAAGCAGGGAAAAGGAAAAGAAAGGGGAAAGGAAAGGAAAAGGAAAGGGAAAGGAAAAGGAAAAGGAAAAGGAAAGGAAAAGGAAAAGGAAAAGGAAAAGGAAAAGGAAAAGGGAAGAGAAAGAAGGGAAGGGAAGAAGGGAGAGAAGAAGAGGAGAAGAGAGGAGAAGAGGAGAGAGAAGAGAGAAGAGAGAAGAGAAGAGAAGAAAGAGAAGAGAAGAGAAGAGAAAGAAAAGAGAGAAGAGAGAAGAGAAGAGAAGAGAAGAGAAGAGAAGAGAAGAGAAGAGAAGAGAAGAGAAGAGAAGAGAAGAGAAGAGAAGAGAAGAGAAATCTATGACCAAAAAGAGCTAAGGACAAGACAGGAGAGCTTATCTGAAAGTATCTTAGGAGTAAAAGGAATCTTAGTAAAGGAACAGAGCCATTATCAGATGGTAATGAGAGGTGTGTAAATATTAATACAGCACTGCTCTGTATTGTGAGTAGAAACAGGATGAAGTATTAATCATCTCATAATCACAGCATATTTTCCATCTCCATAGTAATGTATGAGGATACTAAAAAGGCCTCTGAAATTGGGCATTTTGAGATCAATAGCTATAAATTATTTGCTTCCAGTAATTTGGAAACATGAACTTTCTGCATTATTATTTTAACTTTGTGGTAATTCTTAAAATACTCAGGGTTTTTTGAAGGCTAGAAGAAAGCCTGTGAGGTACTAATATTTAAAGAGGGAAAAGGGGATGATGTCAGTAACTGCAGGCCTACTGTCATGATAACAACACTGGCAAAAGATGATGGAATGGCTGATAGGAGACTCGCTATATAAAGAATCAAAAGAGAGTAAAGAAACCTACTCTCAGTCAATATGGATGTACCAGAAATAGATCTTATCAAGCTAATTTAATATATTTTTAATAAGATTACTAATTTAGTTGCTAAAGGTAATCAGGTTGGTATAGAGTACTGAGATTTCAGTGAGGCATTCCACTTACTACCACACAACACTTTGATTAAGAAATGAGAGCAATCCAAACTCAACATGTAATACATTAAATGGGCTAAAAACTGGCTAACCTGTATGTCTGGAAAAGTACTTCTAAATGGTAATTACCATCAGATCTCTGTGCTTCTTAATGGGGTCTGAAAAAAAGTATGTTTTATTCTATTTGTATTTTTATCAGCGATCAAGAAGACAGCTTTAAATAGTAACCAATAAAGTTTGCAGCACCAGGTACAGAAGATAAGTCACTGATGCAGAACTATCTGGATTGCTTGGCAATATGGGGTCATTTTAATGTTGCCAGTTGTAAAAACCTACATGAATTCACAAAGAGTGAAGGACATATTTATGGGATGGGGGGACTGTACCGTATAAAGTAATGATGATGAAAAGGACTCTTGGGGTAAAGGCAAGGTCAGTGGTAGATAATCAGCTGACAAGAGTTCCCAGAATGATGCTGTACCAAGACGAACAGAAATTTGATAACAGAGCGCACTTTGATCTACCAGACAGAAGCATAACAGGATCAGATGGCTAGAAGTTAAACCTTAGTAAATTCAGAGTGAAAAATAAAACATGTTTTCAGTAATGAACAGCTTGCTAAGGACTGATTCCCTAACATACACAGATTTAAACTTCTGTTTGGTGAATTGTTTTTTATTTCATTAGATGTCTTTTGCCCTAAAAAAAAACCAGCCAAAAAAAAAAAAAAAAAAAAAAAACCCAAAAACAGGCTGAGAGGTTTCAGAAAAGACCATACCAAATCATCTCACTCCATTAGTACTATTTTTGAACTCTGCATACTCTTGGCTCGTGCTTTCATTCATGCTTCTAGCAATAATGAGGCTACTATCATTAAAGTCTGATTTACTTGTATGAGAAAGATTTTTGTCCTTGTCAGGTAACTGCAATTAATCCAGCTCTGAATAAACACCATGGTTAATCACAAACACTGTACTTCCAAACCTAGCTGGGAATTTGAGATGTTGTCAGTGGTGCTTCAGGTGGCATTGTCTTAGTAATTCTTTGCAATATAAATTGAAATGGAAAAATGGGAAAATTAACAGAGTTTATCAGCTGGCTGCTCATGGCTTGGATGACTGGACATTTCACTGGGTACAAAAATGGCTGGATGTCTGGGCCCAAAGAGTGGTGTGACTCTTGGTGGTGGCCAGTCACAGAGGTGTTCACCACGACTTGGTACTGGGGCCAGTTCTCTTTAATATCTTTATTGGTGATCTGGATGGGGGAATTGAGTGCATCCTCAGCAAGTTTGCAGATGACACAAAGGTGGTTTAGAGTGTTATCTGCTTGATGGTAGGAAGGCTCTTCAGACGGACCAGGACAGGCTGAATATATGAGCTAAGGCCAATTGTATGAAGTTCAACAAAGCAAAGCGCTGTCCTGCACTTGGATCTCAACAACTCCATACAATGCTACAGGCCTAGGGCAGAGTGGCTGGAAAGCTGCTTGGCAGAGAAAAACCTTGGGGTCTCGATCAGCAGCCAGCTGAACATAAGGCAGCAGCATGCCCAGCTGGCCAAGAAGGCCACCAGCATCCTGGCCTGTGTCAGGAATAGTGTGGCCAGCAGGAGTAGGAAAATGATTCTCCTACTCTGCTTGGTACTGGTCAGGCCACACTTTGAGTACCGTGCTCAGCTTTGGGGCTCTCACTCCAAGAAAGACATGGAAGTCCTGGAACATGTCTAGAGAAGGGCAGTAAAGCTGATGAAGGGCTTGAAGCACAAGTCTTTTGACAAGCAGCTGAGGGAAGTGGGGTTGTTTGGTCTGGAGAAGAGGAAGCAGAGGGAGACATCATTGCTCTTTCTACAACTACCTGAAAGGAGATTCTAGAGAGGTGGGTGTTGGCCTCTTCTCCCTACTATCAAGTGATAGGATTAGAGGAAATGGCCTTATGTTGCAGGAGGGGAGGTTTAGTTAGGATATTACAAGAAACTTCTTCACTGAAAGGGTTATCAAAGATTGGAATAGGCTGCCCAGGGTGCTAATTGAATCCCCATCCCTGGAGGTGTTTATAAGATGCAAAGACATGGTGCTGAGGGACATGGTTTACCACCAGCCTTGGTAGAGTTAGGAAATGGTTGGACTTCTCCAGCTCAACAGTCTTTTCCAAGCAAAACAATTATATAACATTAAGCCTTTCTGTTGTTGTTGTAGAAGTGTAGCATTAGGACTTTGGGGCTTAGTTGGCTTCCTTAGTTTGCTTCCTGGGTTCAGGTCTTTCCCCAAGAGCTTGAAAAAGTGTGTATGTCCTAGGCATAAGCATTACAGTTGACTCTGTCTTTTTTAAGTGCTTTGCTCAGATTTAGATTCACAATCATGTGTTATTAGACAGCAGGAGACAACTCACTACCTTTCCCTCCAGCCAGAAATCTGGAGAGGTTTGACTGTGAGCAATTTTTCCCAGGAATGGGAGAATCTTTCTACTCTCTCTCCAAGAGTGACCAAATCCCTCTTTCTGCTTAGTTCCTGGGAAATCATAGTGGCAACCCTATGTAAAAGACAGCAGCTCAAAATCTGTTAGCAGGGCTTCGTCTCAGAATTTGAATCAAGATCCAAATTAAGCTTTTCAAATAAGGAATAAAATTTTAATCAGCCACAAGTACTTTAAGTGTTATTAAAAATCATGACCTATTTCCTTTATTAAAAACAAGAGGCTGAAAGCATTTCAAAGTCATATTTAAGCCTCCTGCTGACATTGCTACACTGAAATATGATGGGGACTTTATTATGTTGCTTGGCTTTGTGTTAAGGGAAATTACTGACATTCTCCATAGTATATAAAATTGAGGAAACAACTAAAACTGCTTTTGTTACCTCTCAGACTTGCAAAGAGAAAGTATTAAAAGGGAACAATTTAAAAAGTGAAGTATTTTTTCATTAGAAACAAAATTAAAGTCATGCTCAATCTGCTGTTTCAGCCTACTATCTCAATATAGAGCGAGGAGAAATGAATTATATTTCTGGTTTCTGAAATCAATTTAAATAATAATAAAAAAAAAACCACCCATATATAAGGAAGGAAGATAAACCTGAAATGTCAGTTAGCAATCAAATGTGATGTAAACACTGAACAAGATTCTATGCCTTTCTCTAATGGAAACAAAAGGTTATAGACTCTAATTAATAAAATGTTTATTTGTATTTCTAACTCTCTGGGTGAAATTCAATCCACTGCACTCACATAAAGACAGAATAATTGGGGATCTATACAATGGTTGTGTAAAGAGGCTGTTTGGAGTGAAATTCATCCTTCCCAATCTGAGGCTCATGACTTCTCCACACCACTCCCCAGACAGCTGCTCTCATGTATGCCTTTAAAATGATTGGTTGGGAATGGCAGTTGCAATCTCTCCATGCAGTTTATAAGGCTTGGAGCTGACTTTGGTGTCATATGAGTGCAATTTATATCTTCTCTTGCCCTTCCTTGGCTAAATGTCTATTCAGAGAAAAAGGTGCTCCCTACTGCCCAAGGAAGTTAAAAAGGAGTGGAACAGCAAGACATTTTCCCAATTACATTACAGCAGATGACAATTGGCTTGGAACGTCCCTGATTTCCAGATGCTAGTCGTAAAGTGGAGACCTTTTGTATTCACTCATGAATGGAATGGAAAAGATACACCTAAAGAGAAAGCACCAGTAATATTTTTGATGTGAATTCATTTTCTGCATGTGTGAAAGGCTCAGAGTCTTTATTCTAGTATATGTAAGTCACCATTTCTCTTTTATAAATATTTGTGAGAGAGGAAAAAGAGAGAACAGGTCTGTGTGGGCCTCTGTTTTAGTATGTATGCGCGTCTGTGCGTGTATGTTAAAATTGCCAAAGAAGAGCTGAAGAGATAGGCTGAATGATGGAACTGACCTTATTGCTGTCTACAACTCCCTGAAGGGAGGTTGTAGCCAGGTGGGGGCTGGTCTCTTCTCCCAGGCAACCTGTGACAGAACAAGAGGACACAGTCTCAAGCTGCACCAGGGGAGGTTTAGGCTGGATGTTAGAAAGAAGTTTTTCATAGAAAGAGTGATTGGCCATTGGAATGGGCTGCCCAGGGAGGTGGTGGAGTCACCATCACTGGAGGTGTTTAGGCAGAGACTGGATGGGGTGCTTGGTGCCATGGTTTAATTGATTAGATGGTGTTGGATGATAGGTTGGACTTGATGATCTCATAGGTCTCTTCCAACCTGGTCAATTCATTTCAATTCAATTCAATTCAATTCAATTCAATTCAATTCAATTCAATTCAATTCAATTCAATTCTTTTTTATTCTATTCATTCAAACTCTCATGTAAGAGAAAGTTTGACTGGAAGTCACGGTCTTTTGCATGTACATTTTTGGCCCATTCTGCTATAAATTTGAAAGGGTTAAGACAAAATTTTGGATGGAGGCTTTGGTGAAAAACATCTAAGAAGTCAATCATGTATTATCAAGTCCACAAATTATAGGACATTCTTGTTATCTTGCAACAATGAGACTTTCTGGCCAGATATTATTTCCAAAGTCATGGAACATTTCCTCTTTGACTTTGAGAACCCCATGCAGTAGCTCAGGAACAATGCTACAGGACCATACAATGTCTTGTTTTGGCCCACATGGAAGAGTTCTAAAAACACACTGTTGGTGCTTTTGCAGATGTCTGACAACAATTTATACATTTGAAGTTTTCAACAAACAAAACTTCCATCAGCCCACCAGAAAAAAACATTCACTTAGACTGTTTCCTTTAAAGGAGACTTAAAATTGAAAGCTTTTAACATGGATTTCCAAATCTTAAAAAAGTCCTTCTTTATCCACTAGAAGGAGGGGTGGGGGGGGTGTGAAGAAAAATGAGTACATTGAATGAAGACCTTGAACAAGACCTTCTTAGGGAAAGTTGTTTCATACTGGAAGCCTTGGTGAATGCCTAATTACTTCCTTTAGAGCCACTTTGAATTGAACCATAAGATTCCAATGTGTGTTTAAATTCTACTTGTGGGCTCTGCTTCCTTTGATTCTGCATTTCTCGCAAGGGGAGCTCCTTATACCACATTAATCATAATATATGGAATGGCTTCTGTGTTTGCTTCTGCAGTGCACTAAGTTGTCCCTGAAGATTAAAAAAAAAAAGAAAAATCCCCCTTGGAAGAAAAATCTCATTCTAAATGAAGATTTAAATTGAAATTATTGGAGAAGTTAAGAGGAAAAGATATGCCCAGTAAAATTAGAACAAGCATTTAAATGGAAGAGGGTATCTTTAATTATTTTCTTCCTTGGCATAGCAGAAAATCCCATGATATGATAACTAAGGATACTTTAGGGGGTTAAGAGCCCAACAGCAGAAAAGCTAATGGGATTTTTTTTTTTCCCAGATAGAGGTTAAAGTGATGGTACTGTATGTAGGCTGTCAAACTATCTCAGCTCACCATCTGCTACATATTAATTTACAATAGACAGATAGGTGAAGTGGGTGTTACTCTTCAGGAGCTATATAAATGTGTAACTTTATCAATTAGTATTCACTTCAAATGAAGAATAAAATCCCAGGAACCTCAGACCACAGGCTGGGCAGCATTATGTTTAAATGGTAATAATATATATTATAATATGCAGGTAGAGCAGCAGTGTACTGCCAAGAACAGAGTCCAAAAGGCTAGGCCATGCTGTTTACCATTAACCACCTGAGATTTCTTTGTTTTGGATAGGAATGCTACATGGAACTGAATAAATGTCTGTTTTGAAAAGGATTTTTTTTTAATCTTTTTTTCTTCCACACACAATCCCCCCCCCCCAATAAATGCTACACTTTTTGAGGAGAAACAACTTTCTCTAAAAGTATTAATTTTAATTTTCACCAGAATTAGATTAAGAAAAAGAAACAGCTACTTAAGAAAAACAATCTCTACTTTCTCCCATTCCTGTGTGAATTGTTTACTGGTTGAAGAACAATAGAGGAGGACTCATTAATTTTTATGTGTAGGGAGCCAGCAATTACTCATAAAAGTGAGAACAGAGTTATTTTTCTCACTGTAATGGCAACATGGAGGAGTCCTATCCCATCTCCTGGATACATGCAGGACTTGCATTCTTTGGCCTAGTTCCCTGCCTCTCTAAATGAGACAGAAAATCCTTCTCGACCTTGAAGGAAACAGTTCAAACACTGATACAAGCATACTGAGTGCTGAAATGTGGGGTGCATATGGTTTATAATAGCAGTTGGAGATATCTGTTAAAATGGGATGTGGTTTGTTGGCAATTAAAAACTGCCTGTAATATGGTATAAAAAGGTAATGTCTCCCTTTAAATTCATAGGCATTATTTTCCCTGGTCTATTCAGCATTTACTTTAGGATTAAATACTGGTTAACAATTAGCAGTGCTTTAGTGAAAATACTGAATACACAGGCTAATCATAGCAGACCTCGCCTTGTTTTAAGTGGAAAAATCTCTTAAATCTGGAAGAACACTTTATCCCAAGTTAGAAGCACATTTATTTTCCTCATTCTTTACCCATAATATATGGGATTGCCCACCTTATCAGACCTGTGTTCTGGCTTTCACTGTGCTGTATCTCCCATGGAGAGCCAAGATGGTAATGGCCTAAGCAACAGACAGCACAGGACTTGGCTGTGACACTATGTGAAGTGAGGAGTGTGGGGATGCAGTGACACTATGTGAAGCGGAGAGCGTGGGGATGCAGTGACACTATGTGAAGTGGGGAGTGTGGGGATGCAGTGACACTATGTGAAGTGGGGAGCGTGGGGATGCAGTGACACTATGTGAAGTGGGGAGTGTGGGGATGCAGTGACACTATGTGAAGTGGGGAGTGTGGGGATGCAGTGACACTATGTGAAGCAGGGAGTGTGGGGATGCAGTGACACTATGTGAAGCGGGGAGTGTGGGGATGCAGTGACACTATGTGAAGTGGGGAGTGTGGGGATGCTGTGACACTATGTGAAGCGGGGAGCATGGGGATGCAGTGACACTATGTGAAGTGGGAGTGTGGGGATGCAGTGACACTATGTGAAGTAGGGAGTGTGGGGACGCAGACAGGAACTGTAATGTTGCAGTCCACCTCCGAGGCAAGTTTCTTTTTAACACACAGCCATCTCTTGCTAAATGTCCAGAGCAAAGGTGGTATGCTCAGCCATAATTTAAAGGATAGTGACATGAGGAAAGGGTTATGATGTTTAACTTATAGGCCATCCAAATGTTATAGGCCCAAGCAAGTTCCTATTAGCAATAACTCAAGTCCACCGAGGAGATTTGACATTCAAAACTGATGAGCACTAATCCCTCGAGCCTGCTCCGACCCAGCCATGCTCAGGCCACTTGGTAACCTGAGTGACCCAGGAGTCAAACCATGATAACCCTCTTCAATTTAGAGAGTGGCTTCTCCCCATCTGTCTGAGTTCTGACTCTGCACAATAAATTTCCCAAAGAGCATAAAGAGCCATCTAGTGTATATCAAATCAATATCATTGTGGCTTGCAGCGATATCTGAGGCTACAGTTCACAAAATAAACTAGGCCAGGGGCTGGATTTCTGCCCTTGGCAATCAATCAGACTCACTGGGTCATAGATTTTAGTGTAAATTAACACAGCAGAAACAATCATGCTCCCCAGATGATGATATAATACAGTATTTGCTTTTCTTTTTCCCCCTATTTCATTGCTCATGCTCGGCGGATAAGCTGTACTGAACAAGAATAATAAAAAGCAATGATTAGAAAGGTGGTGGTAATCATAAAGCAGAACATTAATATTCTCCTGACAAATGTGTATAAAATGCACATAAAATACACATGCAATATTAAAGGGAAAAATAAGAGGAGAAACAGCACAAAGTCACTGATGTTTCAAATACATTATTTTTCTTAAGAGTTTTAGAACTGATCTTGTAAATCACTGCAAGTGGTTATCATGTTTTTTTCGTTACCAGGTTTGAATCCAAAGACGCTAAATGTTCCGTTGTTTTCATATACCACTTCCCATATACACCGTGGAACATACTGACAGCTTCTTTCTCCACTTTCCATTGGGGCTTTCCCAACATGTACATGAGCATTCCCAGCACTTTTCCCCAGGGGAATTTCTTTTTTTCCCCCCTTCCTCTTTAGTATGTCATTGTTACAGGAGCAGAGGCACCTCATATTTCGTGGCACTCACCTTCATGGCAAATCTCAACTTCTGAATTTTTCTCAGAGTGTGCCACATATGAAAGCCTTGCAGGAATTACTGTAATCTCTAATTATTCAGTTGACATAAGACAGTGTATTGTATTTTCTGTCAGAACCTCAGGAAGAAATGTCAATTTTTCAGGCATTAGCAGGACATTTTGTGAATTATAAACACCCATCTTGTAATTTTATTTTAGCCCATGCAGCTTCTCAAAATATTGTACAGAAGGAAACATGATACACATAAAGGAGACTAACTAGGGTTCTTTAATTTTCACAAAGCCAGCTCTATGTTTAATTAATGCACTGGAAATTTCTGGTTAAGCAACTATTTTATTCTTTAAGTATTCAAAACCTTTATGTTACTGTTCAGATAATGTAATTCCAGTCAGAATGTATTTATTTGCAAAATATCTAATTAGATTCTACAAACAATATTTAGTTGAGATATAATAAAATTCTAATCTGTGTACAAAAGCTACATGGTATGGATTAGAACTGTGTGAGAATAATAACTACCATGCAGGAGTGGTTTCTATTGAATAGTCAGAATAATAAGATTTATCAAATAACAGTTAGAAGCAGGAATTCATTTCTTAGATTAAATTTATCCACTATTTTCTGCCAGGGGCATAAAGAAACAGAAGCTTCAAACACAGCTCTCTTCTGAGGTGATTGAAGGCGAACTATACCTCCTTTAGTGACAAATTTATTCTTCTATTCTCTGACTAAAGGAGCTGGATTAAGAGGCTGCAAAAGGGTAACATTCCTTATGTGTTCTGCCATGTCCAAGTCAGAAAAGCTCCTAAATAGTTGCTACAAAGCCAAGATACAGGATAGAAATGAGGGATCTGCCACCACTAATATGTGACAGATATCCCCTTTCCTGTGTGTTGCAGTTTGGGCTGAGTGCCCTCTGCTGCATGAGGTGCTTCCTGTGTCCAGAGGTCCAGCCCAGTGGGTGGACACAGGAAACTAGGTATTTCTAGCATAATTCTCTGCACCACCACTATAAGATCCAGTGCGAGGTCTGGCACCTCCTCTTTTTTCCTTGCCGTCACCCGGTAACTGGGGGAGATGTTGTCTCCCGGCCATGAGCCTGGCTAGGCCCAAGGCCACGGGGGGATGGGCAGTCTCAGATCTGGCCAGCTGAGACTAGCCTAGCAGTGGGGAGGGGGGAGGAAGGAGCCCTGGGGGTCTTGGATGTACCCCCAGGTGGGGATGGGATCTTCCTGGGGATGTTTTGGGATTTCCTTTTGTCACTGCGCTTCTGGCTCTCTGTAAACATTCACTGCTTTTTCGTTTAAACTTTCCATCACTTTTGCAATCCGTTTGTCTGAGTTGTTATTTTTGCCTGGGGGGGGGGGGGGCTGCCTCAACCCACTACACTGTGCAATGATGATGCCAGCTGGACTATCAAAATATAGTTGTTTCACAACTACACAGGGCACCTTCATGATAATTGTGAAGGAACTCCCTTTCCCACTGTCTCAGTTCTCATTACTTCCTGTGTGGCTGAGGACCTGTCCATGGACAGAATAAAATTTCTGAGAAATTTGCAATATTAGTGACAGGCAATTTAATAGTTTGTGTAAGGTCAAGCAGCCACCTTCCCCCAAAAACAACTCCAAAGCAAAAAAACCCACAACCAACCTCACAGGCTGTAGGCTGAAGGTTTTCTTTCTTCATGAGAGTTCACCCATGATCTGCTGAGATACAAACTCTTGCAAATTATAATTTTGGGTGTTAAGATTAGATTCCTCAGGAAAATTCTGATTGTGTGTCACTAAATCAGCTGATGTGTTCTGAAAGATACCAGATTTTCCATTTTTCTGAAAAATGGCATGGGACAGGATTACCTTGAGATAGCAACCACCTTCTGTGTTTGTTCACAGTAAGGCTATGCTTAGCATAAGTAGTTAAAGAAATATTTTTTTGATGTCTAAAATGTAACAATTTACTGCTGTTGCTGCATGGAAGTTACTGTTGCATATAAATTGGTGATTTTTGCATCGTTTTTAAAACATTAAGTACTCATATGTAGAGAAATGTAGCTTTAAAGATTCTTAGGACTCCCCAATCTGCCTTAAAAGAAAGAACATAAAATGTCTTAGAATATTTACAATACAATGCAATACAATACAATACAATAAACCAGGTTGGAAGAGACCTTCAAGATCATCGCATGCAACCTATCAACCAATCCAACCCACCTAAACAAGTAGATCATGGCACCAAGCACCCCATCAAGTCTCCTCCTGAACACCTCCAATGATGGTGACTCCACCATCTCCCTGGGCAGACCATTCCAATGGGCAATCACTCTCTCTGTCTAGAACTTCTTCCTAACATCCAGCCTAAACCTCCCCTGGCACAGCCTGAGACTGTGTCCTCTTGTTCTGGTGCTGGCTGCCTGGGAGAACAGACCAACCTCTGCCTGTCCACAACCTCCCTTCAGGTAGTTGTAGAGAGCAATAAGGTCACCCCTCAGTCTCCTCTTCTCCAGGCTAAGCAACCCCAGCTCCCTCAGCTCTCCTCATAGGGCTTGTATTCCAAACCCCTTCACCACCTTTGTTGCCCTTCTCTGGACACGCTCCAGCAAGTCAACATCTTTCCTAAACTGAGGGCCCCGAACTGGACACAGTACTCAAGGTGTGCCTAACCATGCAGTGTACAGGGGCAGAATGACCTCCCTGCTCCTGCTGGCCACACTCTTCCTGATGCAGGCCAGGATGCCATTGGCCCTCCTGGTCGCCTGGGCACACTGCAGGCTCATGTTCAGCCTACCATCAACCAGTACTCCCAGGTCCCTCTCTACCTGTCCGCTCTCCAGCCACTCTGACCCCAGCCTGTAGCACTGCATGGGGTTGCTGTGGCCAATGTGCAGAACCTGGCACGTGGATGTGTTCAATCTCATGCCGTTGGATTCTGCCCCTCTGTCCAGCCTGTCGAGGTCCCTCTGCAAAGCCTCTCTTTTGAATCTGTATTATGTTATAGATCTTAATTATGTAATGACAGTTTTAATGTTGGGTTGGTGTTTTGTTTTTTTCATCAGACTGCTTCATTCAGAGCACAGACTGGAGCAGAATTGAGATCTCACAGGGTACCATAAATCTCACCTTGCCCAACTTGTTCTTTTTGGAGTTTGCCACATAAACATCGCTCCTCTGACCTATTTTCAAGCACTTCGAAATAATAATTTTCATGCCTCCACCTCTTTCCCTGCATTTTGTCAACATAAAGCAAGTCATCATTTGATGATCTCTACATGAAATAAATCTGCATCTTTGGAGTGCTACGATGGTAGTAACCCCTAAATAGAAACCAATCTGTCAATATGCTGTGCAACGCAATAGGCCATATGAAAGGTTTGCATTATGTCATTTGTGGCCTTCTGATTCTTGTAATGTCCTTTCAGTGAACCTGAACTGAGTGTTGAGCTTATAACAAAAACTGAAACCCAGGGAGTTAGTTGTGGTTTAGGGCTTTTGCACAGCTTCAATATATACATACTGGGAGTCGTTGCAACTGGCCAAAGATGTGAGGTAGTAATGTTAATAGGTAAAAAATTTGCTTCCTATCATAAAAATTCTTCATTCCTCCTGTATGCCTATATATAAAAATAATGAAATATTCACTGAGCTAGAAGAAAGAGGGGGAAATTACAAACAAATCCTACAGTCCAGTGGTCAGGGTACTCCCCTGGGGTGTGGGAGAATCCAGTCACAGTCCCTGCTGAGATGAATGTTAATTACATACCGGAAGTAGGACACTTCCAGCAGAAGAGATTAAGAGGTACCTGTCCACTAGCCTGTGGATTAAGCCACCTTTGTGGGAAATTTGTGTTCAGAGACATGAATTGGGGATTTGATCTGAATTGGCTTGAAAGGTGAGCAGTCCTAGGCAGTAAAAAAGCTCATCTTCCTTGTGTGTGTGGGAAACTCTGTTCCTGGACAGTGGCTGAGTGTCCAGGACAGATGGCAGAAGCACACTTTGCTGTAGGAATCATCTTCTGGATATAAATCACCTTGTGAATGTGATGATTAAGAATCTGTGAAGTGCTCAGCAAAGATATATCCGTCATTTTGTTTCTAAATATGTCTCCCACTGTCCTTCTCCCTTCTCTCTCTCTTTCTCCCTTTTCTTTCTTTCTCTGTTTTGTTTGCTGTCTTCTCCCTCTCTTTAATAAATAGTCTTATCTTGATATATGACCTCATTTGTGTCTTGATTTCACTCATGGGAATGTTCAAAAGAACCATGTCTCCTTCCTGACTTCTGGACCAAGACACTTGCTCTGTAAGGTTGTGAGGTCTTGAGTGTGAGACTATGATTACAGGTACATTCTAGCAACACAGTTGCAACCCTCTCTATGAAATTATGTGGTCTTGAGAGTTTCTCTGGTAGAAGTAGCATATAGGAAATGTAGATACTGCTAATGTTAAAGGAGGAAAAAAACAGGAGGATGGGAATCTAGCTGTTATGTTTGAGCCTCCTGAAGAAGTAGGTGGTTTTTATTCTGCATTACCTCATGCATTTATAGCAACTTAGTGTTGTTTTTCCCCTTTCATTTCCATTGTATCCCTCTGTCCCTGTCTTCTTCCTCTCTTTTCTTTGCCATAAGCATTCTGTGCCTGACCTTGGAAGTCAACTGCTTTAGGGGTATTTTCATGGGACTCCCTTTGTGATAATGCTGCCTCAAAAGTCATCTTGGTATAAGGTTATTCTTAGGTTTCAGTAGGCCTAAGAGCCATTGCCTTTGATTGTGCTGGGAAAATCTAATGTCTATTGCGAGGGGCCCCAACATCATGAGTCAAATGACAAGTTGGGGGGAAAAGTGTGACAGAAAGCAATTATTTTTTTCTCCCACATGGATGAATAGCAGCTGCCATGTATCAAGGCCCTTTGTTTTTATACTCAAG